>CM065385.1:30087500-30285000 GCA_033060915.1 Euryodendron excelsum | reverse complement strand
ACTTGAGATTTAGAAAGATTTGACTCGAATGTTGGACTTGGAAGATTTGGAAAGATTGGATTTTAGGAAATGTTCAAATTAAGAAAGGTCCGATTTAGGAAAGTTTCGAATTAGGAAAGTTTGAACTTGGGAAAGTTTTGGAATTAGGAAAGTTTCAACTTAGGAAAGTTTTGAATTAAGAAAATTTTTGAAATTTGGAATGTTTTGAAATAGGGAAGTTTTGAAAGTTGGAAAGTTTAGAGAACGAGAAAGTTTTGAAAATAAGAAAGTTTTGAGTTTAGAAAGTTTTGAATTTTGGAAAGATTTGAAATTTAGAAAGTTTAAGACTTAGAAGGTTTGGAAGTTTAGATAAATTTAACTTAAGAAAGTTTTGAATTTAGAAAGCTTTGAATTTGGAAAGATTTAAAATCTTGAAAGTTTAAGATTTGGAAAGTTTTAGAGTTTTAGAAAATCTTAAGATTAGGAAAGGTTTGAATTTGGGAAAGGTTTGAAAACTTAGATTTGGAAAGTTGAGATTAAGAAAGGGATAGAGTTAGGAAAGGGTTGAATTAGGAAAGATTTGGAAGCTTAATGTTTAAGGAAAGATTTGAAAGCTTTAGGAAACTTATGATTTAGGAAGGTAGGAAATTAGGAAAGTGGGGAATTAGGAAAGATTTGGATTAGGAAGGGATTAGATTTTGTTTTTAAGAAGAAGTGTTTGATTTTGTTTCCAAAAAACGGAGGATAGGGTCTAGTTTTCCTAAACGGGAGATTGGATTTGGTTTTCTATAGGGAAGATTGGATTTGACAAGGACTTGGAAAGGGAGGTTTTAGAAACCCTAGATTTGGAAGTGTATAGTTTTGATATAGAAAATAGGTGTTAGAAATATGTATAGTTTTGATGTGGAAAACAAGAGGTTTTGAAAACCTAGGTTTGAAGGCAAGTTTGAAAACCATGTTTTTGGAAAGAAAATTAGGGTTTCCTAATTGTGGATTCTAGGGCTTGACTTGGGTTACAAGAAAAAGCATTTTTGGAAAGTGCGTTTTTGAAAACGAAGGTTTTTAGAAGGGAATCCTAGAGAGGAGTTTTTGGAAAGTGAATTTGAAGATAGAGTTTTTGGAAAGAGATTTTTTTTTAAAAAAAAAGAGTTTTTGAAAAGTGTGTTTTCGGAAACGAGTTTTTAGAAGAAAAATCCTAAGGGGAGTTTCTAGAAGAAAGATTTTTGGGAGAAGATTGTTTGGAAAAAGATTTTAGGAAAGTGAATTTTGAGGAGAGTGTTTTGGAAGGGAGTTTGAAAAGAGAAGTTTTGGAAGATGGATTTTTGGAGGGAGTTTTTGAAAACAACTTTGGAAAGAAGAGTTTTAGGAAAGTATGTTGAAAAAGAGTTTTTAGGAAGAGATTTTTGAAAAGAGAGTTTTTGGAAAGTATAAAAATGTCTCACTTTCCTAAAGCGATTCTAACCATAAGAAGGTTAGAACCACTTTAAGAAAGTGGTTTTGAAAACAATAAGATTTGAAAATATGGACCATAAAAGTCTCTTTTAATGTAACACTTTCCTAAAGCAATCCTAGCCATGGAAAAGGTAGAATCACCTTAGGATTGTGATTTTGGAAACATGTTTTGAAAAAAAGAGATTTTGATGCAATTTTGAAAGCAAGTTTAATGCAAACTTTGAAAACGAGTTTGAAAACAGTTTTTGGAAGATGCATGATCATGATATGCACAATGCAAATATGGGGTTGTGAACATACAAGGTTAAGGCTTCACCACATGATCAAGGGGGCCGAACCCACGTGGTCTCCAGTTAGCCTAAAGGAAAGCCCCTGACATGGTGACCCTCCAATGGTCTAATCTTACATATGGACCGGGAGTCCCCTTATTTCAAGCATGCAAAGAAAGGGGGGAAAGAGATGGGGATTAAAATAGAGAAAACCCAAGTGGGTTAGGAGAGAGAAGAGAGGGGGGGAGGGGGGGGGGGGGGGAAGTGCGTAAACGTAAAACGAAAGCCTACCTTATGTCTTGTTTATTTTGCGCGCCTTGCTTGTCTTCGGTCTTCGTCTTGATCTTCGTCTTCAATCCTCAAGAGTTGTCTTCAATCTTCAAACTTTAGATTGTATCTCTTCAGGTCTTCAAAGGAGAATTGGAGGCTAGTGTATAAGTGTATGGGGGTGTGTATGAGTGTATAGAAGGCTAGGGCTTAGTGTATGGTGGCTAGGGTTTGGAAAAGCTAGGGAGGCTAGGGTTTAGGGAGTGTTCGAGCTCTGTATATCGAAATATATGATTTTTAGACTGAGTTTGCGGACCCCTTTTACGCTGGAGGAGGCTCTTTATTTATAGAGATGGGATAGACCTGGCGCCTGTTGTAGTGGCACCAGACCAAAAATGCTTCTGGCGCCACTAAGAGTGGCGCCAGGCCAAATATTGGCTTGGCGCCACTACTAGTAGCACCAGCCAATTAGGAAACTATTAAGGTCGGCAAGCAATGTATCTTTGACTGGATTTGGGCGCCTGTACTAGTGACTACCATGCAATTCTTAGCTTGGCTTCATTAGGAGTGACTCTGGAAAGTCCAGGAATGGGTTTGAGAGACCGGGAATGACCCGGAAGGCCGAAAAAGAGTACGAGCACTTAAAACAGTGTCCTGGAGGTATTTGATTTGAAAAGTGAGGATAGGATGTGTCGGAAAGGTTGACTGGGTCTTTAGGGGCAAAACGGTCAATCGGATCGGGAAGTTGCCAGGACGGACTTGGATTGTCCCGGAAGAAGACCCGAGATTTGGAAACATTATTTAGAATGTTCCTAACGGTTGCTGGTTTGATACCCAGAGCCGGTGTGGTCGGAAGAGGTGACTGGCCCACCAAGGGTAAAACGGTCATTTTGCATCGGGTTTGCCGGAACTGACTCGGAATGACCCGAAAGGATAAAGAAAGGTTGAGGACACTATAAAAAGCATTCTCAGGAAGTTACTGGTTTGATACCTAGAGCCGGTGTGGTCGGAAAAGGCGACCGGCCCTTTAGGGGCAAAATGGTCATTTTGCATCGGGTTTGCTGGAACTTACTTGGAACGATCTGAAAGGATAGAGGAAGGTTGAGAATACTATGAGAAGTAATCTCAAAAGGTTACCAGTTTGATACTCAGAGCTGGTGTGGTTCCCGGGGAGTTTGGATGCCTAGGGATAGAATGGTCATCTTAACCGGAAAGTCTCGAAAAAGGCCCAAGGGGCAGTTTGGTCATTTTTTACTGAAGTGGGCTAGCAGGCACTGGTGTTGACCTGGGTTTTGAGTGTTTCCGCCACTCTGACGGCGATCGTCGTGACACAGAGGTTTGTTGGCAATTCACTACATCGACCTGTCTACAAGTATTTCCGCTACTCTAACAGTTGTGATGTTTGCGAGTATTTCCACTACTCTAACGGTTCGGGATCATTCCTGAGACTGCCTGATCTCGGGAAGCTGCTAAAGGGACTTAGCGCCTGAGAAGTTAATTTTCTCGAAAGCCGTGCCTAAACGGACATTTCTGCATTGGCGAGCTAGCGGGCGCCAAAGGTGGACCGTTCTACCATCTAGGGGACTTGGGGTCTCGTCCCGGTCGACCGGTTTAAAGGGACTTACCATTTCGAAGAGGTTTTCTTCGAAAAACATGCTGGACCGTCTCGAGGAATAAACTGTCTCGAGAGAGGGATTGGAAAGGGGACTTACCGTCTTCAGAAAGACGTGCCTAATTTGGAACCGTCTTGAGGGATAAACTGTCTCAAGAGAGGGATTGGAAAGGGGACTTACCGTCTTCAAAAAAACGTGCCTAACTTGGAACCGTCTCAAGGAATAAATTGTCTCGAGAGAAGGGTTGGAAAGGGGACTTACCGTCTTCGGAAAGACATGCCTGATTTGGAACCGTCTCGAGGAATAAACTGTCTCGAGAGAGGGATTGGAAAGGGGTCTTATCGTCTTCGGAAAGACGTGCCTGATTGGAGTAGATTTACCGTCTCGAGGAATCAACTGTCTCGAGAGAGGGGTTGGAATTGGAAAGGACAATGCCCCTAAGGGCATTTTGGTCATTTTGCCTCTATTTAGGCCTAGCGGGCCCGCGAAGCAATGGACAGATGAGATTTGGACTTAGAAAGTTGGTTTCGGTTGGAATATGCCCACAATGAATTGAACACAAGTCTGGACGGAGTGTAGACTGCCGAGCAGTCAAAAATGGGGTGCTTATAGTACGGCTCCTGGGGCATTCAAATGCCTAGGGGCAAAATGGTCATCTTGACCAAAAAGTCTCGGAATTGGCCCAAAACTGACTAGAAGGCACATAATCATGCCAGATTGCTTTTAAGATAATCCTGGAAGGTTGGACTTACTGTTCTGAGGACTCAAATGGGTTCTCGAGAAACGTGCCGGAAAATGGCCCTTAGGGCAGTTTAGTCATTTTTCACCGAAGTGGGCTAGCAGGCACTGGTGTTGACCTGGGTTTTGAGTGTTTCCGTCACTCTAACGGCGGTCGCGTGATACAGGGGTTTGTTGGCAATTCCCTATATCGACCTGTTTGCGAGTATTTTCGCTACTCTAACGATTGTGATGTTTGCGAGTATTTCGCTACTCTGACGGTTCGCGATCGTTCTCGAGACTGCCTGATCTCGGAAAGCTGCTAAAGGGACTTAGCGCCTGAGAATCAACTTTCTCGAAAGGCATGCCTAAACTGACATTTTTGCAATGGTGGGCTAGCAGGCGCCAAAGGTGGACCGTTCTACCATCTAAGGGACTTGGGGTTTCGTCCCGGTCGACAAGTTTAAAGGGACTTACCGTTCTGAAGAGGCTTTCTTCAAAAAATGTGCTAGACTGTCTCGAGGAATCAACTATCTCGAGAGAGGGATTGGAATTGGAATTGGAATTAGAAAGGGGACTTATCATCTTCGGAAAGACGCGCCAGTTGGAATTGGAAAGGGGACTTACCGTCTTCGGAAAGACATGCCTGATTTGGAATTGGAAAGGGAACTTACCGTCTTTGGAAAGATGTGCCTAATTTGGAATTGGAAAGTGGACTTACCGTCTTCGGAAAGAGGTGCCTATGGGAATATGGAAAGGATAATGCCCCTAGGGGCATTTTGGTCATTTTGCCTCTATTTGGGCCCGTGGGGCCCGCGAAGCGATGAATTGGTGGGATTAAATTTATAAAGTTGATTTTGATTGGAATACGTTCATATTGACTTGAGTACAAGTCTGGACGGACTGTAGACTGCCAAGCGGTCAAAAATGGGGTGCTTACACATGGGGCTTTCCTTCGTCGGTTGGCAGATCACCTTGCAGTCAGTTGGTAGAGCCGACACGTGCATTTTGTTGGACTTGCCCCTTCCAGAGGGTTTTGCCTTCCCAGTCTCTTGGCTCAGTTAGGATGACAGTACTTTTGCTGTCGAGCCACCACCTGTCCGGCGAGACATCATGAGGCGGCGTATTGTTCTATACATCATCTTCAGTTGCTTTTGTAATAATAACAAGTCGCTCGTCCTTTTTTAGTTACTGAGCATAGTAGCCAATCTTGAGGCTTTGTTTGAGCTAGATTGGGGGTCTTTCTCCTTCAACTGCCTCTTTCGATCGATGTGGGTCCGGACTTCCTCCTGTTAGGGCAGTCTGACTAGTTTCTAGCCCTTTTTTGTCTGGTGGAGTTATGAGTACCTACCAGTCTGTCGTCCTGAGGTTATTGAGGATGACCTTTATCCTCGTGTTTTGTAGTAGGCTTGTGACCAGGTAGCCCAGCGGTCGAAGATTACCGACTTTGTGACGATTGGGGCTAACCTGGAGCTCATCGGGGCGAGGGAGGTGACTTGGCGGCCCTTCATTGGATCAGTCCATTATGAGACGGTGAGGTACTTGGTTCCGTTGTTCCTATCGAGGGCTTCCTTTCTCAGCGATGATTCCTGGGTGTCCTACTTAGAAGATCGGCACTAGCGCCAGTTTCATGGGGAATTCAGGTCAGCAGGAGATCCACTAAAGTATATGTTTGGAGCTTTGGTGGAGGGAGTTCTTATTCCCTATCAGAAGTGCCAGTCGGGTGCCGGGTTCTTGCTCCCTCTAGAGATAGACTATGCCACACACTTTGGAGCTCATTATGTGGGTGCCTTTACTCAGTTTGAGGTGGTAGTTGGTGGGTACGCCATTGGCCAGGAGGTGGTCGACTTGTGGCGCCGAGATGGAGGATACGTGCCCCAGGCTGAGTTTACCACTGTGAGGGACCAAAGGGACCGGTACTAGACAGAGAGGGACTAGTTCCACATGGAGAAGGATCATTTCCAGGTAGAGGTGGCTTCCTTGACGGAGCGGTTGGCTCAGATGGGCGGCGGCGGCGAGGTATGATGTCCTTTTCCTTCTTCTTCCTGTTCCGCAATTTTTCATCCACTTTTGCTGATTCAAAACTCTTCCCTTTTTGTAGGATGCTGGTGCTTCCAGTAGATATCCTCCTCCTCCTAATCCAGGTTTTGGTGATTTTGATTCGGATGTTGACTTCGACCTTTGACGAGTGCTCCTTGATATAGGGCTCAGCTTTTTTCTGTATTTTATCCTGGACATGTATTAATTGTTAGACAGTTTATTTTTGTAAATTTTACATGGGGTGGAAGTTTATGATTCTAGACAACTAGATGAATGTATTGATGCACGAACAGGCAAAGATATTTACACAGTTAGGTATATAAACAGATGCATATATAGGGATAATGATGATGGCACATATTTATTACATGGGATGATGTTAAACTATTATTGGTGACTTCTGTTTCTACAGGGAGCTATGTCCTATATATACAAAGCTCATGCCGAAAATTTTACAAAAATACATACGCATGTTAGGGATGCAACAATTAATATAATGAATGAAACGTCGTCAAATTATACATCCTTGAAATGACAACTCCTTCCTGATCAGGGGTCTGATCTCTCTTCTGGCTCAGCCTTACCTTGATTGGACGATAGCGCTTCGTACCCTTCTCAACCTTTTAACTGCCTCCGATTTTCTACCTTGGGTTAGTGTATGGGATTATTTGGCTAGAACTCTCAACTCTCGGGGCTTTGGCAACAGCTTACCTGACCTTCGGTAGAGCAATGATTAGCCAGTTTTTAAATCCAAAGAGACTTTGCTTTAGGATCGTAATGTAGGCTAGGTCATGGGATTTTCGAAACAACGGGATATACAAGCTTAAGTTTGATGTTTCTTTTAGTAGGGTTTAGATCCATACCAACCTTGACTATTTTTCTTTGACAGGGTTAGCATCCTTCTTTAACTTCGGCAACATGTCTGGCTCATTTAAATCAAGCAATCTATTGTCAATAAGAGTGGACTTTAATAGGGTTGTAATGTAGGCCATAGTCTGGGGTTTAACAAGAAAAGGTAAAGAGTCAAACCTACAGCTTCTATTGAACTTCTTTCTTACCTAAGATCATCCTTGAACTTTCCTTCTTGCCTTTACTATATATTTCTCAAGATGAAATGACTCTTTCATTTTCTTTCAGCCTTTCTATATGTTTTTTTTTAGATAAATATGACTCTTTTCTCTTTCGGCCCTTTTATACACTTTTCAAGATGGCACAAACATGACTTTCTTCAGGCCTTTTCTCAGATATGCTCTTTTCTTTTTCTTTTTTTTTTTCTCTTGCACCTTGGCAACTCTTTTTCTTTGCTTTTCTTCTTTTTTTTTTCATTTCTTTTCTTTCCTTTTATGAAACGAACACTTCTATAACCCTTTTTTCTTTGACCTTTTCCTTAGCAACTCAATCTAACCCATTGTGGGCGATGATCCCTAGGTTGGAGGTTTTCTAAAAAAAAAAGGTAAATGACTTAACGGGTTTGACAAGGGTTGCTTCAGACTATATAAGAAATGAAATGAGGGCCTCTTTCACTTTGAATTAGATTGCTTGATTCATAGAGCCTTCAACATTGCCTTAGCATGATGGTAGATGGATGACATTCCTCGTGGAGTTCTCAGTTTTCTGTCTGTCTTAGTGTGGAGAGAATGGTCTTGGATCAGGGTTGATAAGGAAACTTCTGCTTTTTGCGAGGCACTAGCGAGCTTAAGCAAAGGGAATATAAACACATTTTTTTTAATGAAAAAATGAAAGACGGCTCCTCTTCATCTTGTAATTCGGCCACACATCGCTTAGCTTCGGTGTCTTGCAAGTGTTTCCTTTGGGTGGTTTCCTCACTCATCTTCATTCTCTCTCTTTTTAGAAAGTTGATCAATTGGCAAGTGGCTAACCCATGTTATCATACTCTTCAAGTCAGATCCTCCATAAGATAGACCATGCCCCTTTGCGTAGGAAACATTCACCATTCATAAGAAAATATAAGATAATAGCGATTGAATAAAAAGACTTCATCATTTTATTGTGTCAATGACAAGCATATAGTTCTTTTAAAGGAATGGAAATGCAAACATTAATTTAAGGACAAAATGTAAAGGGATAGAAAGAAAGTGGGTGAAAACACCCCTCTCTTGTACGCTTTTGTGGAGAGTCCTTCTCAGTTGGGCTTTAGGATAATGCCCACGTCTTCCACACTCCATCCACGGTCACAACTTCCAGCCAAGGCAAGGCAGACAAAAATTCTTCTAGAACTCTAGGCATGTTGGTAGTGACTGTGCAGTTGTCAGCTTATTGACCTCTTTGTTGTCCTTGGCGGCAGGCTCTTCCATAAACAGGATGGCTAACTCGCCTCCCTCCAACTCGAATGGCTTTGTTAGTGTATTTGGCTCTTCTAAATCCCAACCCATGTCCTCATAGTCGAACTCAGTGACTGGCCAGGGGTTTTCCAATAAGCGATGTTCAGCTGCAGCATATTTGGGTGCCGATAATCGACACCCCATCCATCAACAACCATGTCTTCAACAAGATCCTCCTCCATAAACATTGGCTCCTCAACTAGCCAGTCAGAAGAATTAGGCACCTCATTAAGGTTATAGAGATAGATCGAGTATAATGGGAGATCCTCCTCCCAGTCATTCTCTTCACCAACCTCCCAATCCTCTTCATAATCCTTAGCCATGGTCTTATCCAACTTTCCTTCGTCTTCTATTTCTACTAGTATCACATTGACTGTGTGGTCCGATAGAGGGTTGGTGGTCACGTTGGGGGTTGAAGTAAAGTTCACCAGTTGCAAATCGATGGTCTTGGATTTTATGTTTGAGGGAGAAGCAACTCTCAGTGTTATGCCCTTGGCCGCCTGAATGGTACTCACATGTGAGGGTTCCGTTAAAGTTAGGGGGCAGGGGACTTGGCAATGGATGGGCCAGTATGGGTTTTAGGATGTTATTCTTTAAAAGGTTATAATAAGCTTCAGTTTGGGTGCAGGCTAAGGCATCAATGTACAGAAGCATCGGGTGGGCCTATTGAAATTAAGTCGTGCCCCAAAAGGCCAATGTTGGGTGTTTGAGCAAGCATGCTTAGAGTGGGTGTGGGTAAAATAGGGTGAGACTGAAGTGGTAGACGATGTTGAGGTGGTTAAACGGGTAAGATGGCAGACACCTCGCTTTCCTTCTTGATTACTCCTCTTGCAGTGGCTACTTTCTTGGCTATGTTGGCCGAGCTTTCTCTGATTTTTGCATAGGGATTGATAATCCTCCCCGTCTTAAGAAGACTATTTTCTATCATTTCTCCTTGCATGATGAGCTCAAAGAAGCTCTTCCCCATGCTAGTGCAAGGCTTCTTGTAGTATATGCCTTAGAAAGTGTGCACAAACAATTGCACATACTCCTTTTCTTCCAATGGGGGATTGACTTGCGTAACGGCTTCCCTCCATCTTAGGGCATAGCCCTTAAAGCTTTCTTTCTCACCTTTACTCATCATCCTCAATGACCACTTATCGGAAGTAAGGTCAATGTTGTGACGGTATTGGGCTTTGAATGCATTGACCAGCTCAATCCAAGTGGTGATCTTCCTTAAGTCTAGATGGGCGAACCATTGTAGAGCAAATCCAGTGAGACTGTGTTGGAATAACTACATGAGGAGCTTTGGATGGTTGCCATGACCATTCAGTACCCCAACGTACAGGCGAAGATGAGAAATTAGGTTACCAATGCCGTCGTACTTCTAAAAGTCAAGCATTTTGAACTTGGCAAGTCTCAGATGGTCCGAGAAGAAACATAACTCGTCACAGGAAGTAAAGCTATAAGTGTTACGACCGTGGAGACTTCGCAGTGAATCTTTTAGCCCTTGGAGTTTCAAACTGAGAAGGTCTAGGGGAGTCCTTTTCATAGTGGGTGAGAGGAGTATGGTTTCTCCTTCCTCAGTATTGCCCCTCTTGGCATCTTCCTTATTCTTTCCAACATCATTAGATTGAAGCACAATTCTTGGGTTAGCGGGTTCAAGGTCTTTGGAAGAAGTCATGCATGACAATGGGATTGCAATAACATCTTTCATGGCCATGGTTTGAATGAGCTTGAACATTTCATCAATCTTGGTCCTCATTTCCTTGACCTTCTCTCGAGAGACTTGGGATGATTCTTCTGGGTTAGTAGCCATAAGTGATGCTCTTTGTCACGTGATAATAGGGTCTCTAGGTGGATGTTGACCTTTTTTGGGAGCAATGTTGACTCGTTATAGTGTGATCTCTGTAAATGAAAAAAAAAAAAGAAGTAGAAAAACAAGGACACAAATCGCAAGTTAGTTTTTTGGTTTTTAGAGAGCTCTATGCAATGCAGGCCCTAGGGTGTCCCTATTTGAGAGGGAGGCTAAATATGATGGCTTTGGCTCACTTCTTGGAGATAGGGGGTTTGCCCCTGTATGCAAGTACCTTACCGTTTGGAGTGGGAATATACGTTCATTCTTTCATTCATTGAAAAATGAGAAAGTACATTAAACTTTGGAGTCTGCATACAACAGAATTGAAATACATTTCAATTGGGGGGGGGGGGGGGGGGGAGGGAACAATTTCCTTAGGTCTTCCACCTATCTACTTTTACATTTGAAATCCTAAACTACTCTTGAGTCTTCAGATTTGCCTTTTTTGGATTTGATGTTGAGGAGGTCGTTGAGAGACCTTGTTGATTGATTGCCTCTTGTTTTCTTGGCGATCCCATCTCCGAGAGCATAGAGGGATTGGGGCCCCTCTTATGGAATGACTTGAAATGTATGCCATGAATCCTTAGGGTTACATTGGAACCCTTAAGGTTTGGGTAGGTTTAATGCAAGGGAAAGTAACCTTGATGTCACTCTCAATGGGTTGATCATATGCATGAGAATGTAGTGACTTGAGTTACTTCAGAACTCTTGTCTTGGGATGAAATATTATATGCATGAATATGGATGCAAAGAGTATAAGGAAAGAGAATGCAATTGAAGTAAACATGCATGCATGAACAGTTAGATGAGCAATATAATGGTAAGAGTACAGTCATTGTAACAACAGGAATAAACAAATATAAAGGAAAGTAGAGCAGTCGCCATTTCCTCCATGGTTTTGAAAACGGCGTGTGTGTCCTAAGTTCGGCAGTCTACGGTATGTCCAGACTTGTACTCAAGTCAATATGGACGTATTCCAATCGAAATCAACTCTCTAAGTCTAATCCCGTCAATCCATTGCTTCACGGGCCCCCTAGGCCCAAGTAGAGGCAAAATGACCAAAATGCCCTTAGGGGCATTGTTCTATCAAATTTCAAATTTCGCGCGTCTTTCCGAAGATGGTAAGTCCCCTTTCCAATTCCAAATCAGGCGCGTCTTTTCGAAAATGGTAAGTCCTCTTTCCAATTCCAAATCAGGCGCGTCTTTCCAAAGACGGTAAGTCCCCTTTCCAATTTCAATTCTAATCCCTCTCTCGAGAAAGTTGATTCCTCGAGATGGTAAGTCTATCCTATCTGGCACATTTTCCGAAGAAAGTCTCTTCGGAATGGTAAGTCCCTTTAAACCTGTTGATCGGGATGAGACCCTAAGTCCCCTAGATGGTAGAACGGGCCACCTTTGGCGCCTGCTAGCCCGCCAATGCAGAAATGTCAGTTTCGGCACACCTTTCGAGAAAGTTGAGTTCTCAGGCTCTAAGTCCCTTTAGCAGCTTCCCGAGATCAGACAGTCTCGGGAATGATCGCGAATAGTCAGAGTAGCGAAAATACTCACAAACAGGTCGATATAGAGAATTGCCTACAAACCCCTATATCACGAGACCGCCGTCAGAGTGGCGGAAACACTCAAAACCCAGGTCAACACCATTGCCTGCTAGTCCACTTCGGTGAAAAATGACCAAACTGTCCCTAGGGCCATTTTTTGGCACATTTCTCGAGAACACACCTAAGTCCTCAGAATGGTAAGTCCACCCTTCCAAGATTGTCTTAAAAGCAATCCGGCATCGTTAGGTTCCTTCTAGTCAGTTTCGGGCCAGTTCCGAGACTTTCTAATCAAGATGACCATTTTGCCCCTAAGCATCCGAACTCCCCGGGGACCATACCGGCTCTGGGTATCAAATCGGTAACCTCCCGAGAATACTCTTATAGTATTCCCGACCTTCCTTTATCTTTCCGGATCATTCCGAGTCAGTTCCGGCAAACCCGGTGCAAAATGACCATTTTGGCCCCTGGTGGGTTGGTCACCCTTTTTGATCACACCGGCTCTAGATATCAAACTGGAAACCTCCTGGAACATTCTAAATAATGTTTCCAAATCTCAAGTCTTCTTCTGGGACATTCTGAGTTTGGCCCGACAGCTTCCCGACTCGATTGACCATTTTACCCCTAATGGCCCGGTCAACCTTTCTGACAAATCCTGTCATCCTTGTTCAACTCCATTACCTCTAGGATTCTATTCTAAGGGTTCTTGCTCTTTTCCGGCCTTCCAGGCCATTCCCGGTCCCTTAAGTCCTTCTCAGGCTTTCCGGAGTCACTCCTAGTGAAGCCAGGCTAAAAATTACATGGTAGTCACTAGTACAAGTGCCCAAATCTCCCAAAGATACGTTGCTTGCCGACTTCATGAATTTTCCCAAGTTACTGGTGCCATTAGTAGTGGCGCTAAGCCAAAAAATGGCCTGGCGCCACTATTAGTGGCGAGTGGCGCCAAAAAGAAATTTGCCCAGCGCCACTGCAATAGGTGCCGGGTCATTCCCTTGTCTATAAATACAGAGCCTCCTAGAGGTCCGCAAACTCAATCTAAAAGCGCTACTTTTTGATATACAGAGCTCGTAGCCTCCCAAAACCCTAGTCTCTTTAGGTTTTCCAAACCCTAGCATCCATACACAAACCCTAGCCTCCTATACACTCACATACACTTCTATACACTAATACACTAGCCTCCAAAGCCTCCTTTGAAGACTTGAAGTGCTACAATCTGAAACTTTGAAGATTAAAGACAAACTCTTGAAGATTGGAGTGAAGACCGAAGCAAGATAAGCAAAGTAAAGCACACAAAGCTAAGCAAAATAAAGAAGATACAAGGTAGGCTTCTTATTTATGTTTACGCATCTTTCCCCCTCTCTTCTCTCTCCTAACCCACTTAGGTTTTCTTCTATTTTAATCCCCCATCTTCTTCCCCCCCTTCTTGCATGTTTGAAACAAAGGAATTCCCGGTCCATGTGTAGGATTAGGCTATTAGAGAGTCACCGTGTCAGGGGCTTTCTTTTAGTCTAACTGGAAACCACGTGGATTCGGCCCCCTTGATTATATGGTGAAGCCTTTAACCTTGTATGTTCACGACCCCAATTTGCCTTGTGCATATCATGATCTTACATTTCTCCAAAGTTTGTTTTAAACTTGTTTTCAAAAGCTTGCATTAAACTCGCTTTCAAAAGTGCATCAAAATCTTCTTTTTCAAAACCACAATTCTAAGGTGATTCTAGCCTTTTCATGGCTAAGGTTGCTTTAGTAAAGTGTTACATTTAAAGTGACCAAGATGGTCCATATTTTCAAAACATTGTTGTTCTCAAAACCACTATCTTAAAGTGGTTCTAACCTTTTTATGGTTAGAATCGCTTTAGAAAAGTGAGGTATTTTATATATACTTTTCAAAAACTCTCTTTTCAAATCCCTTCTTCTAAAAACCCCCTTTTCAACATGCTTTCCATAAACTCTCTCCAATCTTCTTTCCAAAATTGTTTTCAAAAGCTCCCTCCAAAAATTGTTTTTAAAAACTCCTTTTTAAACTCCTTTCCAAAAAGCTCTCTTCAAAATTCTTTTCCTAAAAACACTCCCTAGGTTTCCTTCTTAGAAAACTCTCTCCCTAAATCTCTTTCCTAAAAATTCCTTTCAACATTCTTCTTCCAAAAATCCCCCTCCAAAAACTTTCTTTTCAAATTCACTTTCTAAAAACTCCTCTCTAGGATTTCTTTCCCAAAAATCTCCCTTTCTAAAAAACTCACTTTCCAAAAATCCCTTTTCTTGGTGTCTAAGTTAAATCCTAGAATCCACGACTAGGAAACCCTAATTTTCCTTCCCAAAAACATGATTTCTAATCCCTTATTTTGGTCTCAAAATCTAGGTTTTCAAAACCTCTTGTTTTTTTACATCAAAATCATAGGCTTCCAAAACCTATTTTCTACATCAAAACTATAGTCTTTCAAATCTAGAATTTCCAAAACTCCTTCTTTCCAAATCCATGCCAAATCCAATCTTCCCTTTAAGAAATCAAACCCAATCTCCCATTTAGGAAACTAGATCCTATCCTCTGTTTTTGGAAACAAAATCACACCATCGCTTTTTAGAAACAAAATCCAATCCTTTGTTTTAGGAAATAGGAATCTCAATCCTTCCTAATCTAAATCTTTCCTAATTCAGCTTTTTCCTAATTCAACTCCTTCCTAATCTAGTACTTTCCTAAACCTTAAGTTTCCTAAACTTAAACTTTTAAATCTTTCCTTAAACTTTAAGCTTTCAAACTTTTCTTAATTCCATCCCTTTTTAAATCTTAACTTTCCAAATCTAAGTTTTCAAACCCTTCTTAAACTCAAAACCTTTCCTAATTTCAAGAATTTCTAAGACTCAAACTTTGAATCTTTCTAAAATTCTAAACTTCCCTAAACTTCCATCTCTTTCCAAATCTAAAACTTTCTAAATTCTAGACTTTCCAACTTTCAAAAGTTCCCTATTTCAAAACATTCCAAGTTCAAAACATTCCTAAGTTGAAACTTTCCTAAAACGAAACTTTCCTAAAATAACACTTTCCTAAATTGAAACTTTTCAAAAATGGCACTTTCCTATTTTGAAACTTTCCTAAATCGAGACTTTCCTAATTCGAACCTTTCCTAAATTCAATCCAATCTTTCTCCAATCTTCCAAGTCCAACATTCGAGTCAAGTCTTTCTTAATCTCAAGTCCTTTCTAAATTCTCTCTTTCCTAAGCCTAGGTTTCCTAAAACCAATCTTTTCAAATCTTTCAATCAAAGTTCAATCTCTCAATCTTCCAATCCAAATTCCAATTCAATTTTTTTTCCAATCATACCTTATATTTTCTATCAAACTCTTGTCCAAACTACAACTGACCTGATTCCTCAAAAAGGATACGTAGGCAACCTTCATGGGTGCTGTGACAACCTTTTTCAAGCTTTTATTTCCATAACTCTTTTCAAATCTCTTTCCACTTTCAAATCTATCTTTTCCAAATTTCTTTTTAAATCCAATTAATTTATTTTCCAAATCTATTTTCCAATTCTCTTTTTCTTGCACTTACATCTCATGCATCATGTCTTTTTAAAAAATTATTTTCTAAAGTGAATAGGATTGGACATTTGTTAGTTGAAATCTCTCATAAGTGAATTTAGAGTAAATAGACATGTAGGTACCGCAAGGGTGGGGTAAGGTGATGGCTCAGTGCGTCTTTCCTATACGTAACCAACCTCCGAACCTAGAATCACTGTTTTCAAAGACCAAAATGGAGTTTATTTTTCTAAAAAGGGTTTAACTATTTTTTAAAGGTTAGCAAACAACCTATTTTCTTAAAAACCCTATCTTGAGGAGATATTTTAAAAAAACCCTAAGTGTAGTCTTTGGATTGTGCTTAGTTTTTAGGTGACCTAACTCACCTTAATCAAGTTAGGTGGCGACTCCAAATATTTTTCAAAAGCCCTTTATTCAAATCTATTTTCAATTCAAACTTAGTCGCACTCATTCTTCTAGGAGGGTGAGTTCTAACGAGAGAGTACAGTATTTTTCCCGCTTGTGTGTGTATTCCTCGAGTGCGAAAAATCTGAGCACGACAGCTGGCGACTCCACTGGTGACACTTAGAGGGTTAGGCCGTAGTCATGTCTCTTTACCCTTCACTCATGTAGAGTCTTCAATTAACTTGTTCAATCCTATTCACTTTAAATTTTCAAAACCAAATTTTCAAAATTGTTTTCATAAAAACATGCATTCATCCATATTATCTTGCATTGAATTTGCCATCCACATAGTAACTCTTGCATCTGTGTTTTGTAGGTGCATTTTTTGTTTAAATTTTAACTGTCATACATGAATGTGATGAACAAGATGAATGGGAGTTATTGGGCTCTTTCCTCCGCTTTCAAAAATCACACACACACACACTACATGTGCACCTGCATTCTGCATACTCGCATTTTACCTTGATATGACCTTTCTAGTTAGAAAGGGGGAACGGTATATTGGTTGTGGGCAAGATGCTGTGTCAGTTTCTTTGCCTACGGCCTCTTGATAGTTCCCCCGCTCGGATCACCAACCGATCATGGCACCACCTCGAGGAGTGGGCCTAGGTTTGAAGATCCGGGGACTGCGCCTTTCTAGGAAGCATTAGTCAACCCTTAACCTCATGCATGTCGCGCCCCAATTTTTCGCACTCGAGGAATACTCACCCAAGCGAGAAAAATGCTGTACTCTCTCGTTAGAACTCACCCTCTTAGAAGAATGAGTGCGACTAGGTTTGAATTGAAAATTTGGTTTGAATAAAAAGCTTTTGAAAAAGATTCGGAGTCGCCACCTAACTTGATTAAGGTGAGTTAGGTCACCTAAAACTAAGCATAATTCGAAGACTACACTTAGGGTTTTTGGAAAACGATTTTGAAAATATCTCCTCAAGAAAGGGTTTTTTAGAAAACAGGTTGTTTGGCAACCTTTGAAAAACATTTAGCCCTTTTTAGAAAAATAACTCCTTTTTGGTCTTTCGAAAACAGTGATCTAGGTTCGGAGGTTGGTTATGTGTAGGGAAGACGCACTAAGCTATCACCCTACCCCGCCCTTTCGGTACCTACATGTCAATCTACCCTAGATTCACCTATGAGAGTCTTCAACTAGCTATTGGCCAATCCTATCCACTTTAAAAAAACAACATTTAAAAAGAAAACTAACATGATGCATGATATGCAAGTACAATAGAAGAGAATTGAAAAATAGATTTGGAAAGAGATTGATTTGATTTGAAAATGGAAATTGGAAAGTTTGAAAATTGAAAGTAGAAATTTGAAAATAGAAATTTTGAAATTGGAATTTTGAAAATAGATTGGAATTTGAAATTTGAAAAATGTGGAGACCGCACCCATGAGGGTGGAATTGAAAGTTTGAAAAGTGTTGTGACCGCACCTATGAAGGTTGCCTACGTATCCCTTTGAGGGAATCAGGTCAGTCGTAGTTCGGACCGGAGTCCGATTGAAAAGAGATTGATTTGAAGAAAGAGATTGAATTCAAAGTTGGATTTGATTTGAGATTAGAAGAGGAGATTGGAAACTGAAATTGAGAGGATTGGACTTGCTTTGAAAAGATAGATTTGGACTTGGTTTTGGAAAGTTTAGGAAACCTAGACTTAGGAAAGGTAGGAAACCTAGGAAAGACTTGAGATTAAGAAAGATTGGATTTAAATGTTGGATTTGGAAAAATCTTGAAAGATTTGGAAACTTGGAATTTAGGAAAGATTCGGATTAGGAAAGTTTTGAATTAGGAAAGTGTCATTTTTGGAAAGTTTCGGAATTAGGAAAGTTTCAACTTAGGAAAGTTTTGAATTTGGAATGTTTTGAAATAGGGAAGTTTTGAAAATTGGAAAGTTTTGAACTTAGAAAGTTTTGAAAAAGGAAAATTTTGAAAGTAGGAAAGTTTCGTTTTAGGAAAGGTTTGAAAAAGGAAAAGTTTTCAATTTAGAAAATGTTTGAATTAAGAAAGTTTCAACTTAAGAAAGTTTTGAGTTTAGAAAAGTTTTAGATTTGAAAAGATTTTGAAGTTTTGGAAAGTTTAGAATTTAGAAAGATTTGAAATTTAGAAAGTTTTAGAGTTTGAGTTTTAGAAAATCTTGAAATTAGGAAAGGTTTGAGTTTAGGAAAAGGTTTGAAAACTTGAATTTGGAAAGGGGGTTGAATTAGGAAAGATGTGGGAGTTGAAAGTTTTAGGAAGGTTATGGTTTAGGAAGGTAGGAAATTAGGAAAGATTTGAATTAGGAAAGATTTAGCTTTTGAGTTTTAAAATTTAGGAAAGATTTCTATGTTCAAGTTTTGGAAACTTAAGGTTTAGGAAAGTGGAAGTTTAGGAAGGATTTGAATTAGGAAAGATTTGGATTTGGAAGGGATTGGATTTTGTTTCTAAAAGAGAAGGTTTGATTTTGTTTCCAAAAACGGAGGATAGGATCTAGTTTCCTAAACGGAGAGAGTGGATTTGGTTTCTTAAAGGGAAGATTTGATTTGACAAGGATTTGGAAAGGAAGATTCTAGAAACCCTAGATTTGAAAAATTCTAGTTTCGACGTAGAAAATAGGTTTTGAAAAACATGTATAGTTTGGATGTGAAAACAAGAGGTTTTAGAAACCTAGGTTTGGGGCAAAGTTTGAAAATCATGTTTTTGGAAAGAAAATTAGGGTTTCCTAATGGTGGGTTCTAGGGCTTGACTTGGGCTTTAAGAAAAGAGGATTTTTGGAAAGTGCGTTTTTGGCAACGAAGGTTTTCTAGAAGGGAATCCTAAGGAGGAATTTTTGGAAAGTGAATTTGAAGAGGGAGTTTTTGAAAAAAGATTTTAAAGAGAAGGAGTTTTGGAAAGTGTGTTTTTAGAAACGTAGATTTTAGAAGGAAAATCCTAGAGGGGAGCTTCTAGAAGGAAGATTTTGGAAAGAGAGTTTTTGGAAAGACTTTTGGAGAGAGTTTTCTAGGAAGGTTTTTGGTTGAAGATTGTTGGAGAGAGTTTTTGAAAGATTTTTGGGGAACGTTTTTAGAAAGTGGATTTTGGGGGAAGGATTTTGGAAAGGAGTTGAAAAAGGGAGTTTTGAAAAATAGATTTTGGAAGGGAGTTTTTGAAAACAATTTTGAAGAGGAGAGTTTTAGGAAAGTATGTTGAAAAAGAGATATTTAGGAAGAAAGACTTTTTGAAAAGAGAGTTTTTAGAAGGTATAAAAATATCTCACTTTCCTAAAGCAACTCTTACCATAAGAAGGCTAGAACCACTTTAGGAAAGCGGTTTTGAAAACAACAAGATTTGAAAATATGGACCGTATTGGTCACTTTTAATGTAACACTTTCCTAAAGCAATCCTAGCCATGGGAAAGCTAGAATCACCCTAGGATTGTGGTTTTGAAAACAAGTTTTCAAAAAAGAGATTTTGATGCAATTTTGAGAACAAGTTTGAAAACGATTTTGAAAACAACTTTGAAAACGGATTTTGGAAGATGCAAGACTATGATATGCACAATGCAATTTGGGGTCGTGAACATACAAGGCTAAGGCTTCACCACATAATCAAGGGGGCCAGACCCACATGGTCTCTGGTTAGACTAGAAAAAAGCCCCGACACGGTGACTCTCCAATAGCCCAATCCTACACATGGACCGGGAATCCCCTTGTTTCAAGCATGCAAAGAAAAGGGGGGGGGGGGGGGGGAAGAGATGGGGGATTAAAATAGAGAAAACCCAAGTGGGTTAGGAGAGAGAAGAGAGAGGGGGGAAGTGGGAAAATTTAAATAGGAAGCCTACCGTATGTCCTGTTTATTTTGTGCACCGTGCTGTCTTCGGTCTTCAGTTTTTGTCTTGATCTTCACCTTCAGTCTTCAAGAGTTGTCTTCAAGCTTTGGATGGCAGCTCTTCAAGTCTTCAAATAATGGTTGAAGGCTAGTGTATGAGTGTATGGGGGTGTATAGGAGTGTATAGGAGGCTAGGGTTTGTGTATAGTGGCTAGGGTTTGGAGAACCTAAGGAGGCTAGGGTTGAGGGAGTGCTCGAACTCTGTATATCGAATTATAGGATTTTTAGGTTGAGTTTGCCGATCCCTTTCACGTTGAATGAGGCTCTGTATTTATAGAGGTTGGATAAAACTGGCGCCTGTTGCAGTGGCGCTAGGCCAAATTTTACACTGGCGCCACTAGGAGTGGCGCTAGGCCATTTTTTTGGCTTGACTCCACTACTAGTGGCGCCAGCCAATTAGGAAAGGTTTAAGGTTGGCAAGCAACGTATCTTTGACTAGATTTAGGCGCCTGTACTAGTGACAACCATGCAATTTTTAGCCTAGCTTCACTAGGAGTGACTCTAGAAAGTCCAGGAATGATTTGAAGGAGCCGGGAATGACCCGGAAAGCCGGAAAGGAGCAGGAACACTTAAAATAGTGTCCTGGAGGTATTTGACTAAAAAAGTGAGGACAAAATGTGTCGGAAAGGTTGACCGAGCCTTTAGAGGCAAAATGGTCAATCGGATCGGGAAATTGCCGGGACAAACTCGGACTGTCCCAGAAGAAGACTTGGGATCTGGAAACATTATTTAGAATGTTCCCAAAGGCTGCCGGTTTGATACCCAGAGCCAATGTGGTCGGAAAAGAGAACCGGCCCACTAGGGGCAAAACGGTCATTTCATACCGGGCTGGCCAGAACTGACTCGGAATGATCCGGAAAGGTAAGCAAAGGTTGAGAGTACTATAAGAAGCATTCTCGAAAGGTTACCGGTTTGATACCCAGAGCCGGTGTAGTCGAAAAAGGAGACCGGCCCACCAGGGGCAAAACGGTTATTTAGCTTCAAGTAGGCCCTACGGGCCTGAGAAGCGATTGGTGGACTAAATTCAAGTTTAAAAGGCGGGCTTTGAGTCTAAATATGCATGTGATGTGTGAACGTGAGCTTGGTCAGCTCGGAGATTGCCGAGCGGGCAAAAATGGGGTGCTTACAGCTGCCTCTCTTTTTCTGTCTTTGCTTGTCAAAGACAGAAAATGATAAAGTAAGAGCTCCATGTTGACCGTGAGGCGATCGGAGGGACTTGAAAATAATAGGAATTCAAAGAACAGTTACCTCGAGTAGCTGGTCGATGCTTGGTATTTTATCTGGTAAAAATGACACTCTTCTGGGAATTAATGCTCCTTGAACTGGCGCTCCATCTGGCAAAACAATGCTCCTCTGGGGGGAATTGATGCATCTTGAACTAGCACTCCATCTGGCGAAACACTGCTCCTCTAGGGAAGCCCAAGACTGATTTTTGATACTTTTTAAACCGGCACTCCTTCTGGCAAAACGCTGCTCCACTGGGGAAGTCCAAGGTTGACTGCTGATACATCTTGAACCGGCACTCTATCTGGCGAAACGCTGCTCCACTGGGGAAGTCCAAGGCTGAATGCTGATACCTCTTGAACCGGCACTCCATCTGGCGAAACGCTGCTCCACTGGGGAAGTCCAAGGCTGAATGCTGATACCTCTTGAACCGGCACTCCATCTGGCGAAACGCTGCTCCACTGGGGAAGTCCAAGGCTGAATGCTGATACCTCTTGAACCGGCACTCCGTCTGGCAAAACGTTGCTCCACTGGGGAAGTCCAAGGCTGAATGCTGATACCTCTTAAACCGGCACTCCGTTTGGCAAAACGCTGCTCCACTGGGGAAGTCCAAGGTTGAATGCTGATACCTCTTGAACCGACACTCCGTCTGGCGAAACGCTGCTCCACTGGGGAAGTCCAAGGTTGACTAGGGATGTCGAGGGTGGGCCATTGCCCCATTCCTTGCTTTTTGTCGGCTAGGGAAGTCTGAACTTGCTAATGTGTATGCCAATGTTGGGGATGTCTAAGGTTACTTGATCGTAGGATGGCTTTTTAGCTCCATTTTGTACTTTACCCTGTTCCTTATTTCTTATTTGGGAGAGAGAGAAAGACATAGGGTGAGTTTTGTACAAAAATAATTTAAAAAGCCATGGTAAAGGGTGAACGCATGTCATATATATATATATATATTTCATGACTGCACATGGGATTAAATGCATGATCTATGTTTATGAATGCGCATAATTTAGATAAGAATATAATTGAATGCATGTCCTGCTTTTTATAACTGCACAAGTTCACGCAGAAGTGGAATTGAATGCATGCACATATAGGAATGGAATTGAATGCAATGTCCACACTTTTTTTTTGTGATAAATGCACGGATTTATGCAAGAATTGAAATGTACGACCTACTTCCTTACAAATGAATAGGTTCATACAGGAGTGCAGTTGAATGCATGAATAGATACACACTACACAAGAATCCAAATGGATGTACAGGTTATACATGTCATGGATGTATCAGTATTACATGTGTGTAAACTATTTACAAAGAAAACCCGAAGATTGCCCCTTGGGCCCATACTCTCAGGATTCTGCCTTATTCAGTTTTGTCCCATTCATATCGGGTTGTGATAGCATCTGCACCATTCTCCAGGGATCTTGACTTTTTGGTTTGCTATCTTATCCCTACTTTCTACAGGATTGCTGTTTGGGGTTTTTCTGATCTCACTTGGTTTTCTCTCTCAGATCTCCAAAATGCCACCATGGCTCGAGCGACAACTCGCATGCCCTTTACAGAGCGATAAACGGCTAATCCCTCAATCCGAGAAGACTTCTTTTAGGACCGTAATGCAGGCTGGGTTTAGGGGTTGTAAGAAACGAAGGGATATTTAGGCTCAAAGATCCTCTTTTAGTGGGTTGTTTAAACCAAAACCATTTGAGCACACCTTGGAGCATGAGATTGCCCCTTGCATTCCCTTTCAATTCTCCTTTCTCATCCTAGTCGTCTTGGTATTGTTCAGGCTTATTTGGACTAAGCAATTTTCTTTGATCAGAGAGGACTTTAATTTGGACCGTAATATAGGCTAGGTTAGGGGGTTTATGAATGAATGGGATATGTAGGCTCAAATTTGACGTTGCTTCCAGTAGGGTTTAGATCCGCACCATCCTTGGTTGGTCTTCTAGTAGGGTTTCATCCCCTAATATCCTCCTCTAGCTTCAGAAACATATCTGGCTCATTTAGATCAAGCAATCTTTCTCAATCAGAGTGGACTTTAGTAAGGTTGTAATGCAGGCCATGGGTTAGGGTTTAACAAGAAAGGGTAAAGGCTCAAACCTATTACTTCTACTAGGCTTCTTTGTAACCTATGATCACCTTTAGATTTCCTTTTTGCTTTTGACCATATACTTCTCACGGTGAAAGCGACTCTTTTCTTTCACCCTTTCCATGTGCTTTTTGAGGGAAACATGACTCCCTTCTCATTTGATCTTCTTATTATGCTTTTGAAGATGACTCAATCATGGTTTCTTCAGGCCTTTCTTCAGATAGATTTTTTTTTTTTTTTTTTGGGCCTCTTGCCCCTTGGCAACTCCCTTTCTTTACCTTGTCCTTTCTTTTCTTTTATGGAACGACTAATTCTTCGATCCTTTTTCTTTAGACCTTTTCCTTGGCGGTTCAATCTACCCAATATGGGCGGTGATCCCTAGGTTGGGTTTTTTCAGGAAAAGGATAGATGGCTCAACAGGTTTGGGCAAGGGGTTTCTTTTGACTGTATGGGAAATGAAATGAGGGCCTCTCTTCATTTTGAACAAGATTGCTTAATCCATAGAGCCTTCACGTTACTTTAGCTTGATGGCCGATGATATTATTTGCTAGATCTTCTGCTGCCTGTCTGCTCCAGTGTGGGGGGATGGTTTCGGATCAGGGTTGACAAAAGGAAAACTTTCGCTTCTTGCGAGGCCCTAGTAGGTTAAGCAAAGGGAATATTTTTGTGTATAGTAATAGAATTGAGGGCCTCTAATCATTTCAAGTTGAATTGCTTAGTCCATAAAGCCTTTGTACAAAATTTAGACATTACTCCTAGGGATGATGTGTTTCTGTCAGTGAAACCCTACATGTTGTATCAAATCAACTATTCTGTGCTCACCCCAATGTCGGGGATGGTTATAGGTTTGGAGATATCTGAAAAGAAATTATGTAAGGCTCTAGTGGGCTGAGCAAAGGGTAGTGTTTATTTGGGATAAGTAGAACAATGGCTTCTCATCATTTTGGGGACTTGGCTACCCATCGCCTAGGCAGGATATCATGCAAGTGTCGCCTTTTCAATAGAATTCGCACCTCTTTGTTGAGATTGCCTTCCTCCTATCTCTCACTCTCTCTCTCAGTCTCTCAAAGGTTTTCACCCCTTTTAAATGGGTTGCCCATGCTATCCCATCCTTTAAATCCAGTCATTTACCAAGATGGAGAAGAATCCCTAAAAGTAATAATCGTCCACAAGAGTATGAGACAAAAGGGATGAACTAGAAACTACACCTTTTCATTTAGAAATATGATTACATGGCATGCAATGTTTATTTAAAGAAGATATGCAAGAAATAGAGAGAGATGAAAAGAAAACAGACGAATTTTATGAAAACTTCCCTTTTTATTGCACTTTGGAAAAAGCCCTTCAGAGAGGTCCTAGAATCACACCAATTTATTCTATGCTTCATCGCATGGTTCCTCCCCTAGGTGATGGTGATTCCAGCGTCGATCAAATCTTGTATCTTGTGCTTCAGGAAGAGACAATGCTCAGTGTCATGCCCCTGTCTTCCAGAATAGTACTCACAAATAAGGGTCGGGTCAAAAGTAGGGGGTAAAGGATTTGGCAACGGTGGAGCAGGTATGGGGGTCAAAAGGTTGGCCTGTAAGAGGTCATGATAAGCCTTTGTTTGGGTGCAAGTTAGAGGGGAAAAGGCGCGACGTCAGCGGGCCTTTTTATTGGGGTTGAGATGTTGTTGGGCTGTGATGGGCTCGGAAGTAGGTGCTTGAGTAGCCACGGGGGTCTGAGATTGGTGTTGGGGGTGACATTGCGGTTGTTGAGCGAGCAAGATGGCAGACACTTCTCCCTCCTTTCGACCTATTTCCGATGCTGTGGGCGCCTTCCTTGCTAAGCTTGCAGAAACTTGTTTAGCATAGGGGTCAACGATCCTTCTAGTTTTTAGGCCATTTTCTATCATCTCCCCTTGCATGATAAGCTCAGAAAAGTTTCTCCCAACACTCATGCAAAGCTTTTCGTAATACATGCTCGAGAAGGTGTGTATGAACAGTTAAACATATTCCTTATCTTCTAAAGGGGGATTGACTTGTGCTGCTGCTTCTCTCCATCTAAGGGCATAGCTTTTGAAACTTTCTTTCTCTCCCTTACTCATTGCCATTAAGGACCAACGGTTAGCAGTGAGGTCTATGTTGTGGTGATATTGGGCTTTAAATGCGTTGACCAGCTCAATCCAGGTGGTGATCCTCCTTAGGTCTAGACGGGCAAACCACTGCAAAGTAGACCCAATGAGACTATGTTGGAACAGTTGCATGAGGAGCTTCGGATGGTTGCCATAGCCACTCAGTGCCCCGACATACAGGCGAAGATGAGCGATAGGGTCACCAGTGTCGTCATACCTCTGGAAGTCGGGCATTTTGAACTTAGCAGGTCTCGGGTGATTTGGAAAGAAGTAGAGCTCATCATAGGAAGTAGACCCATAACTGTCATGGCCATGGAGACTTCGCAGTGAATCCTCTAGACCTTGGATTTTCAAACTGAGAGGATCTAGGGAAGTCTTCTGTATGGTATGTGAATGCAACATAATGTCCTATTCTTCAGTGTTGATCCCTTTGGCATCTTCCTTAGTCCTTCCTGCGTTGTCGGACTGAAGCATGACCCTTGGATTGGCGGGTTTAGGGTTCTTGGATGAAGTCATAAATGATGACGGGATTGCAGTAGCATCCTTCATGACCATAGTCTGCATGAGTTTGAGCATCTCATCCATCTTAGTCCTCATTTCGTTGACCTCCTCCCGAGAGACTTGAGAGGATTCTTCAGGGTTAGCAGCCATCAGTGATGCTCTTAGTCGGGTAATAATGGGATCCCTAGGTGGATGTTGCCCTTTCTTGGGAGCAATGTTGACTTAGTGCGAGATGACTTCTGTAAATAGGAATAGAAGAGGAAGAAAGAAAAAGACAAAAACACAAGTCCCAAGTCAGTTTTTAGAAAGCTTTATGCAATGCATGTTCTAGGGTGCCCCTGCTTAAGAGGGAGACTAAACATGATGTATTGGCTCACGCTTGGAGATATGGGATTTGCCCCTGTATGCAGAAACTTTACCGTCAAGTAGGAACCATCAGCCATCCATGCATTCATTCATAAAAATAAAGAAGAACATTAAATTTTGAGTTTAAGGTACAAAAGAATTGAAATATATTTTAATAGGGGGAGGGGGAACATTTTCCTTTGGACTTCCACCTATCTACTTTTACAAAGGGAAACCCTAAACTACTCTTGAGTCTTCGGATTCGCCTTCCTTGGATTTGATGTGGGGAGGTCGCTGAGAGACCTTGTTGATTGATTGCCCCTTGTCTTCTTGGCAACCCTATCTCCGTGAGCATAGAGGGATTGGGGCCCCTCTTATGGAATGGATTAGTGTGCATGCCATGAGTCCTTAGGGTTACGTGGGAACCCTTAGGGTTTGGGTAGTTAATGCAAGGGAGAGTGACGTTGGTGTCACTCTCAATGGGTTGATCATATGCATGAGAATGCAGTGACTTGAGTTACTTGGAACTCTTGTCTTGACATGGAATATTGAATGCATGAACATGAATATGCAAAAAGTATAAGGAGAGAAAGTACAATTGAAGTAAACATGCATGCATGAACAGTTAGACAGGCACTATAACAGTATAAATACAAGCATTATAACAGCAGGTATAAATGAAAGTAAGAGCAGTCGCCCTTTCCTCCGTGATTTTGAAAACGGTGCTCGTGTCCTAAATCCGGCAGAGGTTCGGCTATGCATGGTGTCTATATGAGTATGAGGTTGAGGGTTAACTAATGCGTCCTAAAAAGGCTTGGTCCCCGGATCTCCAAACCTAGGCCCACTCCCAGAGGTGGTGCTACGATCGGTTGGTGATCTGAGCGGGGGAGCTATCAAGAGGCCGTAGGCGAAGAAACTGACACAGCATCTTGCCCACAACCAATATACCATTCCCCCTTTCTAACTAGAAAGGACATATCAGGGTATGCAAGTATGTAGAATGCAAGTGCACATGCAGTGTGTGTGTGATTTTTAAAAGTGGAAGAAAGGGCTCAACAACTCCCATTCATCCTATACATCACATTCATGCAAAGCAGTTAATAATGTTTATACATAAGGCGCACCTACAAAACAAAGATACAAGTGTCAGTATGTGGATGACAAACATAATACAAGATAATATGAATAAATGCATGTTTTTTGAAAACAATTTTGAAAATTTGGTTTTGAAGATTTAAAGTGAATAGGATTGAACCAAGTTAATTGAAGACTCTACATGGGTGAAGGGTAAAGAGACATGACTACGGCCTAACCCTCTAAGTCTCCCCAGCGGAGTCGCCAGCTGTCGTGCCCAGATTTTTTGCACTCAAGGAATACTCACCCAAGCGGGAAAAATGTTGTACTCTCTCGTTAGAACTCACCCTCCTAGAAGAATGAGTGCGACTAGGTTTGAATTGAAAATTTGGTTTGAATAAAGGGCTTTTGAAAAAGATTCAGAGTCGTCACCTAACTTGATTAAGGTGAGTTAGGTCACCTAAAAACTAAGCATAATCCGAAGACTACACTTAGGGTTTTTGGAAAATGATTTTGAAAATATCT
The DNA here is from genome assembly GCA_033060915.1 of Euryodendron excelsum. Classification (NCBI taxonomy): domain Eukaryota; kingdom Viridiplantae; phylum Streptophyta; class Magnoliopsida; order Ericales; family Pentaphylacaceae; genus Euryodendron; species Euryodendron excelsum. The sequence continues at coordinate 30,257,258 of CM065385.1, read as the reverse complement.
CCTCAAGAAAGGGTTTTTTAGAAAACAGGTTGTTTGGCAACCTTTGGAAAACATTTAGCCTTTTTTAGAAAAATAACTCCTTTTTGGTCTTTCGAAAACAGTGATCTAGGTTCGGAGGTTGGTTACGTGTAGGGAAGACGCACTAAGCTATCACCCTACCCCGCCCTTTCGGTACCTACATGTCAATCTACCCTAGATTCACCTATGAGAGTCTTTAACTAGCTATTGGCCAATCCTATCCACTTTAGAAAAACAACGTTTAAAAAGAAAACTAACATGATGCATGATATGCAAGTACAATAGAAGAGAATTGAAAAATAGATTTGGAAAGAGATTGATTTGATTTGAAAATGGAAATTGGAAAGTTTGAAAATTGAAAGTAGAAATTTGAAAATAAAAATTTTGAAATTGGAATTTTGAAAATAGATTGGAATTTGAAATTTGAAAAATGTGGAGACCGCACCCATGAGGGTGGAATTGAAATTTTGAAAAGTGTTGTGACTGCACCTATGAAGGTTGCCTACGTATCCCTTTGGGGGAATCAGGTCAGTCGTAGTTCGGACTGGAGTCCAATTGAAAAGAGATTGATTTGAAGAGAGAGATTGGATTGGAAGAAAGAGATTGAATTGAAAATTGGATTTGATTTGAGATTAGAAGAGGAGATTGGAAACTGAAATTGAAAGGATTGGACTTGCTTTGAAAATATAGATTTGGACTTGGTTTTGGAAAGTTTAGGAAACCTAGACTTAGGAAAGGTAGGAAACCTAGGAAAGACTTGAGATTAAGAAAGATTGGATTTGAATGTTGGATTTGGAAAAATCTTGGAAGATTTGGAAACTTGGAATTTAGGAAAGATTTGGATTAGGAAAGTTTCAAATTAGGAAAGTGTCATTTTTGGAAAGTTTCGGAATTAGGAAAGTTTCAACTTAGGAAAGTTTTGAATTTGGAATGTTTTGAAATAAGGAAGTTTTGAAAATTGGAAAGTTTTGAACTTTAGAAAGTTTTGAAAAAGGAAAGTTTTGAAAGTAGGAAAGTTTCGTTTTAGGAAAGGTTTGAAAAAGGAAAAGTTTTCAATTTAGGAAATGTTTGAATTAAGAAAGTTTCAACTTAAGAAAGTTTTGAGTTTAGAAAAGTTTTAGATTTGAAAAGATTTTGAAGTTTTGGAAAGTTTAGAATTTAGAAAGATTTGAAATTTAGAAAGTTTTAGAGTTTGAGTTTTAGAAAATCTTGAAATTAGGAAAGGTTTGAGTTTAGGAAAAGGTTTGAAAACTTGAATTTGGAAATGGGATTGAATTAGGAAAGATGTGGGAGTTGAAAGTTTTAGGAAGCTTATGGTTTAGGAAGGTAGGAAATTAGGAAAGATTTGAATTAGGAAAGATTTAGCTTTTGAGTTTTAAAATTTAGGAAAGATTTCTATGTTCAAGTTTTGGAAACTTAAGGTTTAGGAAAGTGGAAGTTTAGGAAGGATTTGAATTAGGAAAGATTTGGATTTTGAAGGGATTGGATTTTGTTTCTAAAAGAGAATGTTTGATTTTGTTTCCAAAAATCGAGGATAGGATCTAGTTTCCTAAACGGAGAGAGTGGATTTGGTTTCTTAAAGGGAAGATTTGATTTGACAAGGATTTGAAAAGGAAGATTCTAGAAACCCTAGATTTGAAAAATTCTAGTTTCGACATAGAAAATAGGTTTTGAAAATATGTATAGTTTGGATGTGAAACAAGAGGTTTTAGAAACCTAGGTTTGGGGCAAAGTTTGAAAATCATGTTTTTGGAAAGAAAATTAGGGTTTCCTAATGGTGGGTTCTAGGGCTTGACTTGGGCTTTAAGAAAAGAGGATTTTTGGAAAGTGCGTTTTTGGCAACGAAGGTTTTCTAGAAGGGAATCCTAAGGAGGAATTTTTGGAAAGTGAATTTGAAGAGGGAGTTTTTGGAAAAAGATTTTAAAGAGAAGGAGTTTTGGAAAGTGTGTTTTTAGAAACGTAGATTTTAGAAGGAAAATCCTAGAGGGGAGCTTCTAGAAGGAAGATTTTGGAAAGAGAGTTTTTGGAAAGACTTTTGGAGAGAGTTCTTCTAGGAAGGTTTTTGGTTGAAGATTGTTGGAGAGAGTTTTTGAAAAGATTTTTGGGGAACGTTTTTAGAAAGTGGATTTTGGGGGAAGGATTTTGGAAAGGAGTTGAAAAAGGGAGTTTTGAAAAATAGATTTTCGAAGGGAGTTTTTGAAAACAATTTTGAAGAGGAGAGTTTTAGGAAAGTATGTTGAAAAAGAGATATTTCGGAAGAAAGACTTTTTGAAAAGAGAGTTTTTAGAAGGTGTAAAAACATCTCACTTTCCTAAAGCAACTCTAACCATAGGAAGGCTAGAACCACTTTAGGAAAGCGGTTTTGAAAACAACAAGATTTGAAAATATGGACCGTATTGGTCACTTTTAATGTAACACTTTCCTAAAGCAATCCTAGCCATGGAAAGGCTAGAATCACTCTAGGATTGTGGTTTTGAAAACAAGTTTTCGAAAAAGAGATTTTGATGTAATTTTGAGAACAAGTTTGAAAACGATTTTGAAAACAACTTTGAAAACGGAATTTGGAATATGCAAGACTATGATATACACAATGCAATTTGGGGTCGTGAACATACAAGGCTAAGGCTTCACCACATAATCAAGGGGGCCGGACTCACGTGGTCTCTGGTTAGACTAGAAGAAAGCCCCCGACACGGTGACTCTCCAATAGCCCAATTCTACACATGGACCGGGAATCCCCTTGTTTCAAGCATGCAAAGAAATGGGGGGAAAGAGATGGGAGATTAAAATAGAGAAAACCCAAGTGGGTTAGGAGAGAGAAGAGAGAGGGGGGAAGTGCAAAAATTTAAATAGGGAGCCTACTGTATGTCTTGTTTATTTTGCGCGCCGTGCTGTCTTCGGTCTTTGGTCTTCGGTCTTTGTCTTGATCTTCACCTTCAGTCTTCAAGAGTTGTCTTCAAGCTTTGGATGGCAGCTCTTCAAGTCTTCAAATAATGGTTGAAGGCTAGTGTATGAGTGTATGGGGGTGTATAGGAGGCTAGGGTTTGTGTATAGTGGCTAGAGTTTGGAGAACCTAAGGAGGCTAGGGTTTAGAGAGTGCTCGAACTCTGTATATCGAATTATAGGATTTTTAGGTTGCGTTTGTGGATCCCTTTCACGTTGAATGAGGCTTTGTATTTATAGAGGTTGGAAAAAACTGGCACCTGTTGCAGTGGCCTAATGTGTCGAATTATAGTGTTCTGGAGGTATTTGACTTAAAAAGTGAGGACAAAATGTGTCGGAAAGGTTGACCGGGCCTTTATGGGCAAAACGGTTAATCAGATTGGGAAACTGCCGGGACAGACTCGGACTGTCCTAGAAGAAGACTTGGGATCTGGAAACATTATTTAGAATGTTCCCAAAGGCTGCCAGTTTAATACCCAGAGCCAGTGTGGTCAGAAAAGAAAATTGGTCCACCAGGGGCAAAACGGTCATTTCGTACCGGGTTGGCCAGAACTAACTCGGAATGATTCGGAAAGGTAAGGAAAGGTTGAAAGTACTATAAGAAGCATTCTCGGAAGGTTACCGGTTTGATACCCAGAGCCCGTGTAGTCGAAAAAGGAGACCGGCCCACCAGGGGCAAAACGGTCATTTAGCTTCAAGTGGGCCTTACGGGTCCGAGAAGCGACTAGTGGACTAAATTCAAGTTTAAAAGGCGGGCTTAGAGTCTAAATATGCATGTGATGTGTGAACGTGAGCTTGGTCAGCTCGGAGATTGCCGAGCGGGTAAAAATGGGGTGCTTACAATGCGCTCATATAGACACCATGCATAGCCGAACCTCTGTCAAATTTAAGATATGGGCACCGTTTCCAAAACCATGGAGGAAAGGGTGACTGCTCTTATTTTCATTTATACCTGTCTATTCCTGTTGTTACAATGACTGTATTCGTACTGTTATAATACCTGTCTAACTGCTCATACATGCATATGTACTTCAACTGTATTCTCTTTCCTTATACTCTCTGCATCCATTTTCCTGCATCCCGTATTCCATGTCAAGACAAGAGTTCCAAGTAACTCAAGTCACTACATTCTCATGTATATGATCAACCCAAAGAGAGTGACACCTAGTTCACTCTCCCTTGCATTAAGCCTACCCAAACCCTAAGGGTTCCCACGTAACCCTAAGGACTCATAGCATGCATCTCAATTCATTCCATAAGAGGGGCCCCAATCCCTCTATACTCATGGAGATAGGGTTGCCAAGAAGACAAGGGGCAATTAGTCAACAAGGTCACTCAGTGACCTCCTCGACATTGAATCCAAGGGAGGCAGATCCGGAGACTCAAAAATAGTTTAGGACTTCTCATATAAAACTAGATAGGTAGAATTCCCAAAGAAACATGTTCCCTCTCCCTGTTAAAATGTATTTCAATTCTTTTGTATCGTTAAACCCAAAAGTTAAATGTACTTCTTTATTCTCCGCGAATGAATGGATGGACGAATGGATGAATGGATGAAGGTTCCCACTTGATGTTAAGGTATCTGCATATAGGGGCAAATCCCCTATCTCCAAAAGTGAGCAAATATATCATGTTCAGTTCTTCTCTCAAGTAGGGACACCTCTAGGACATGCATTGCATAAAAATTTTCAAATCAAGGCATTAACTTCTCTTTTGTTTTTGTCTTTTATCCTACCCCTCCTCATCTCCAAGTACCCAGAGAACCGAAGATGGAAGCGAGACAAGAAGGGGGTTTTTCTAAACCATTCATTTGTTGTTATCATACTGCTCACATGTTCACTCTTATTATGTTCATGCATCTATATCCATTAAAAGAAAAGAGTTCCAAGAAACTCAAGTTATTTCATTCTCATGCATCTAATCAACCATAGAGAGAAAGGAGCAATGCAATCTCATGTTAATCGAACCTACCAAAACTCTTACGGGTTCTTAAACCCTAAGGATTCATGGCATGTATAGAACCATATCTTGAGAGAGGCCCAAATCTCTCTCAGTCCATGGAGGCGAGATTGCCCAAATAAGGAAACTTAAACACTTGACGTCGAAGAGGTATTGTATTGCATAATAGGGGAAAAACCCCACCTCCAAAACGGATTTGTCATCATGCTTAGATCCCCTCAAAGAAGGGACCTTCATAGGACATACATCGCATAGAACCTCCAACTCTACATGCTGACTGCATTCTGCTTTTCTTTTTCTTTTTGTAGGTCAGAGAGCATAACTGAATTCATGGAATCCCTCTAGTATCCCACCAAGTTCAAACTCATGGTAGGATAAGCCTAGTTGTTAGAAGAGGCTGAACCTACATCAGGAAGCAATAAGAACTAACCATCCATCAACAGGATGTTACCTCCACACCATGCTGTGACAACCATCGTCCATGCAAAAGGAGGCTTCATCGCTCGCAAAGTCCTATCAGACCCGTGCAATGCTATAAAAGAATCTCTTAACTGCCAAATGCATGCCAAACACCACAAAAGATTCGTCAATTCGCCCTCCGTCATTTGGTGATATACTCGAGGAATGAAATACCAAAGCAGTTGGCACAGTTTCAAAACCTTGTTAAGGTTTCTCACCAAGAAGCCCATAAGAAAAGGGAGATTTCCACAAAATTCGTCTATTTTCTTTTCGTCTTTTTATTTCTCGCATATCTTTTTTAAATAAACATTGCATGCGATGTAATCATGTTTTTAAATGAAAATAGGTAGTTCCCAGTTTATCCCCTTTGTTTCATACTCTTGTGGACGATTGTCACATTTAGGGATTCTTTCCCATTCAGTAATGACTTGACTTGAAGGATAGGATAGCATGGGCAATCCACTCAAAGGGGGTCAAAACCTTTGAGAGACAAAGAGAGAGTGAGAGATAGGAAGGAGATAGTCTCATCAAAAAGGTGTAGAGTTCATTGAAAAGGTGACACTTGTGTGATATCTTGGCTAAGCGATGGGCAGCCGAGTACTCAAAATGAGGAGAAGCCATTGTTCTATTTATCCCAAATAAATACTACCCTTTGCTCAGCCCACTAGAGCCGTACATAATTTCTTTTTAGATATCCCCAAACCAAGAACCATACCCCACATTGGGGTAAGCACAAAATAGTTGATTTGATAGAACACGTTGGGGTTCACTGACAGAAACACATCATCCCTATGAATATTGTCTAAATTTTGTACTAAGGCTTTATGGACTAAGCAATTCAATTTGAAATTATTAGAGACCCTCAATTCTACTACCATACACAAAAATATCCCCTTTGCTTAACCTGCTAGTGCCTCGTAGAAAACGAAAGATTTTTTGTCAACCCTGATTTGAAACCATCCTCCCCACATTGGGGCAGACAGGCAGCAGAAGATCTGGCAGAGAATGTCATCGACCATCAAGCTAAAATAACGTCAAGGCTCTATGGATCAAGCAATCTTGTTCAAAATGAAGAGAGACCCTCATTTCATTTCCCATACAATTAAAAGCAACCCTTGTCAAACCCGTTGAGCCAGTTACCTTTTTTTCTAGAAAGAAACCCCAACCTAGGGATCACCACCCACAATGGATTAAATTGAAATACTAAGGAAAGGATTTAAGAGAAAGAAGTTGTGGAAATGTTCGTCTCACAGAAAGCAAAAAGAAAGGAACAAAACAGAAAAGCAAAGACAAAAAGCTACCACGGGGCGAGTAAAAAAAAAAAAATGGGGGCAACTCCGTTAGAGGGTCAAGAATAAAACTACAAGAAAGGTGAACTCTTTGAAAAATATATAGTTATTCAAAGGTGATCCTAGGTAACAAAGAAGCCCAATAGAAGCAATAGGTTCGAGCTTGTACTCTTTCTTGTAAAAACTCAAAAAAACCATAGCCCACATTACAACCTTACTAAAGTCCACTCTGATTGAAAACGGATTGCTTGATCTAAATGAGCCAAACGTGTTGCTGAAGCTAGAGGAGGATATCAGGGGACCAAACCCTACTAGAAGACAAACCAAGGATGGTGTGGATCTAAATCTTACTGGAAACAACATCGAATTTGAGACCACATATCCCGCTCATTTATAAACCCCTTAACCTAGCCTACGTTATGGTCCAAATTAAAGTCCTCTCTGATAAAAGAAAATTGCTTAGTCCAAATAAGCCTGAACAATACCAAGACAAGTAGGGGTGAGAAAGGAGAACTGGGGAGGAATGCAGGGGCAATCTTATGTTCCAAAGTGTGCTCAGATGGTTCTGGTTTAAACAACCCACTAAAAGAAGATATTTGAGCCTAAATATCCCTTCGTTTTTTACAACCCCTAAACCCAGCCTACATTACAGTCCTAAAAGAAGTCTTCTCAGATTGAGGGCTTAGCTATTTATCGCTCTATAAAGGGATGCGAGTTGTCGCTCGAGCCATGGTGGCATTTTGGAGATCTGAGAGAGAAATCCAAGTGAAATCAGAAAAATCCCGAACAGTAACCTTGTAGAAAGTAGGGATAGAATAGTAAATCGAAAGGTCAAGGTCCCTGGAGAATGGTGCAAATGCTATCACACCCCGATGAGAATGGGACAAAACTAAATGGGGTAGAATCCTGGAAAGGAAACAGAATCCTAAGAGTATGGGCCCTAGGGCAATCCTGGGACATTCTTTATAAATAGCTTATATACATGTAGTACTAATGCATCCATGACGTGTATAACCTGTACATCCATTTAAATTCCTGTGTAGTTTTGTATATATTCATGCATTCATCAAAAGCATGGCATTCCATTCCTGTATGTACATTCATCCAAAACGTATAACATGCATTAAACTTCATTTCTTTATGAACCTGTGCATTCATAAAATATATATAAAAAAAGTAAGACATGCAAAATAAGTTATACATCTAATTCCATGTGCATTCATAAAAATAAAAAAGGGGTATAACATGCATTCACCCCTTTACCTGTGCATCTTTAGAACTAGCATAAGTAAACTGCTTTTGTACAAAAACTGACTCTATGTCTTTCCCTCTCTCTCAAATAAGAAATAGGGAATAAGATAAAACGCAAAAAGGAGCTAAAGCCATCACTCAGACATCTACAATACTGTTACACACTTCAGAAAACTCAGATTTCCATGATCGACAAGAAACAGAGAATGGGTCAATGACCCACCCTTGACCTCCCCAATCAAATGACTCTTGACTCAAGATACCATGTATGCTGAAAAAGGGGAGTAACAAATAAGTGTCTGATCGCTCAAAGCTAGAATAATGGAGCATATCCCCGAAAATGAGCATTGACCCCCGGCTGGAGTCTGGTAAGGCTCACGAAGGTCTCTCTCATAACCATAGGAGCATAAGAATGCCCCTCATGAATCTTGACAAGTAGGGCACATAACCGACAGTCAACCAAGTCATCCCCCCTGGTGGAAACGTCAACAAGTTTAGGAGACGCATAACTAGAGCTACCATGGAGAAATGGACCAATCTTGAGGAGTATGCCAATTCCCTATCTGTTACAAACTCAAAATGAGAGAAACAAGAACTTTATCAGGACATGAGGAAACTGGGGCAGCAGATAAGAAGAAAAGGCCGCACAACGGAGCCCAAGCTGAGAAGAGACAATCGCGATGCAGCCATTAGGAAAAGTAGGTCCCATAATGTCAGCTAAACCATCCTGAAGACCTAGGAGGAAGCCATACTCATGGGGAGTAGGGGCAATCTCACATTCCCCAAGAAAGACGGGTCAGGTGGCCAAAAAGGAACCACTGCCAGAAAACAAGCTGCGCCAATAGGAGAGAAGCCATGCAACCAAAGAACCAATGAAAAATGTCTTGCTCATCCGGAGGATACCCGTCATACCAAACCCGTAGTTAGCTCAAAATAGCATCGGCCATCCTAAAAGTCAAAAGTGAAAAATCTCGGCATCCATCTCATTCTCGAAGGCTCGCTCAATTGGAGCGAAGGGTTCGACTGGAGACCTACTCCCCTTTCCCTTCCGGATAGAAAATGCTCTGCTAGCTGATTTGTGACTACCCCCGGATCGACTGGAGCTGCCAACAAAATTTGTCCGAGCCACCTTCCTAGAGCGGCATCTCCTCTCAGAACCATCATCACCCGCATCTGCCATTTTGAAAAGGTAAGCCAAGGTAAGAGGTGTTAATATACCATACATGTAGTTAAAATAATAATAAAATAAAATAAACAACAAACAATAAAAATAATAAAAAAAGATTTCAAATGATAAGTCAAAACGAAATTCCTACACATTTTGATTTTCCAACTTCAAATCAAATCTCAAAGGTTTTCTGTCTTTTTCCTTCAAAAAGATTTTATTTCTAAACATTTTTCAACTTTTTCTCTAATTTCTAAAAATTTCAGCAGAGTTTTGTTTAAAAATGGTCCCTACAACACCCACAGCATCAAAACAAAACACAAACCGTGCATTTCACAACGTTACAATCACATGACATCAGCACTCGCACACTTTTCAACTTTTCAAAATTTTCAAAACACATGTCTTATTTTTCCAATAAATCAAAGGTTTTCAAAGTTATCCTAAAATTCCTCAAAATCATTTCAAATGTTTTCTAAAATATTCCTACATTTTTTAAAATTTTAAACTCTAAAATTTTCATCAATTTCTTGAGTTTTCCCATTTTCCTAATTTTCTAAGTATTTTTCTATTTTTTAAAAAATCAAAAATTCACCAAGCTTTCAAAAAATCACGAAACTTCACATGGTTGTTAAACACATTTTTCTAAAGCACATGGCATAAAAATTTAGCTAGAAAACCCAATACCCAAGCCTGTGGGAACAAACTCCCAATTCTTGCAGAAAACTCTCTTCACATAATCACGTAAAATCACTAAAATTTAATCAAACAAGCACCAAAAAGCAAAAATAACATCACCATAATGTTCAAAACATATCAAAACATTAATTTCTACTATTCACATGGCACAAATGAAATTCTATACCTCAAAATCAACAGAAATTTGAAAACTCACTTTTTGAAATTCTCTGGTGAAATTCTCTTTCGGCGACTTTTCCAATGATGTGGTCTCCTTCCAGCAATCTCCAAGAAGTGCTCCTTCAAGGTTCAAGTCAGTTTCCCCACAAACACTCTCAACTTTTTGAAAAATTCTTCAAATGCCGCAAGTATTCGAACCAGAATTTTTCTAGTTTTAATCCCAAGCCTAGCACCACTAGCAGAGGCACCAAGCTAAACTTTCCAAAGGAGCCACTCCTAGTGGTGCCAGTTTCCAAATTCTGGGTAGTTTTGCCCTTTTTCTCGCCAAAACTCGTTTTGGAAGGCCTTTTGGGCCCAATATCCGTTTTTGAACCCCCGTCGTCGAAAAATTTCTAAAATCAGTCCCTTCGACCACCTCACGGTCAACATGGGACTCTTACTTTATCATTTTCTGTCTTCGACAAGCAAAGACAGAAAAAGAGGGGCAGTTGTAAGCACCCCATTTTTTACCGCTCAGCAATCTACGGTCCATCCACACTTGTACTCAAGTCAATATGGACGTATTCTAATCGAAATCAATTCTCTAAGTCTAATCCCGTCTATCAATCGCTTCGCGGGCCCCCCCAGGCCCAAGTAGAGGCAAAATAACCAAAATGCCCTTAGGGGCATTGTTCTATCCAATTCCAAATTAGGCGTGTCTTTCCAAAGATGGTAAGTCCCCTTTCCAATTCCAAAATCAGTCGCGTCTTTCTGAAGACGGTAAGACCCCTTTCCAATTTCTTTTCCAATTCCAGTTCCAATCCCTCTCTCAAGAAAGTTGATTCCTTGAGACAATAAGTCTATCCTATTTGGCACATTTTTCGAAGAAAGTCTCTTCGAAATGGTAAGTCCCTTTAAACCTGTCGACCAGGACGAGACCCCAAGTCCTCTAGATGGTAGAACTGTCCACCTTTGGCGCCTGCTAGCCCGCCAATGCCGAAATGTCTGTTTCGACACGCCTTCTTAGAAAGTTGACTTCTTAGGTGCTAAGTCCCTTTAGCAGCTTCCCGAGATCAGGCAATCTCAGGAATAATCGAGAACCGTTAGAGTAGCGGAAGTACTCGCAAATATCACAATCGTCAGAGTAGCAGAAATACTCATAAACTGGTCGATATAAGAAATTGCCAACAAACCCCTGTATCATGAGACTGCTGTCAAAGTGGCGGAAACACTCAAAACCCAGGTCAACACCAGTGCCTACTAGTCCACTTCGGTGAAAAATAACCAAACTGCCCCTAGGGCCATTTTTTGGCACATTTCTCGAGAACACACCTAAGTCCTCAGAATGGTAAGTCCACCCTTCCAAGATTGTCTTAAAAGAAATCTGGAATGGTTAGGTACCTTCTAGTCAGTTTCAGGCAAATTTTGAGACTTTTCGATTAAGATGACCATTTTGCCCCTAGGCATCCGAACGCCCCGAGGACCACTCCGGCTCTGGATATCAAACCGAAAACCTCCCGAAAATGCTTCTTATAGTATTCTCGACCTTCCTTTATCTTTTCGGATCATTCCGAGTCAGTTTCGACAAACCTTGTGCAAAATGACCGTTTTGCCCCTGGTGGGCCGGTCGCCTTTTCCAACCACACCGGCTCTAGATATCAAACCAGAAATCTCCTGGAACATTCTAAATAATGTTTCCAAATCTCGAGTCTTCTTCTAGGACATTCTGAGTCCGGCCTGGCAGCTTCCCAGCCCGATTAACCATTTTGCCCCTAATAGCCCGGTTAACCTTTCTGACAAATTCTGTCATCCTTTTTCAAGTCCATTACCTCCAGGACTCTATTCTTAGGGTTCGTGCTCTTTTCCGGCCTTCCAAGCCATTCCCAGTCCCTTAATTCCTTCCCGGGCTTTTAGAAGTCATTCCTAGTGAAGCCAGGCTAAAAATTACATGGTGGTTACTAGTACAGGCGCCTAAATCTTCCAAAGATACGTTGTTTGCCGACTTAATAAACTTTCCTAAGTTTCTTGCGCCATTAGTAGTGGCGCCAAGCCAAAAAATGGCCTAGCGCCACTCCTAGTTGTCGCGCCCAGATTTTTCACACTCGATGAATACACACACAAGCGGAAAAAACACTGTACTCTCTCGTTAGAACTCACCCTCCTAGAAGAATGAGGGTGAATAAAGGGGTTTGAATCAAAAATTGGTTTGAATAAAGGGGCTTTTAGAAAAGATTGGAGTCGCCACCTAACTTGATTAAAGTGAGTTAAGTCACCTAAAAACTAAGAATAATCCGAAAACTACACTTAGAATTTTTGGAAAAGGTTTTGAAAATGTCACCTTAAGAGAGGGTTTTTAAGAAAAACTGGTTGTTTGGCAACCTTTGGAAAACATTTAGCCTTTTTTAGAAAATTACTCCGTTTTTAGTCTTTTGAAAACAACGATCTAGGTTCGGAGGGTGGTTACGTGTAGGAAAGACGCACTAAGCCATCACCCTACCCCGCCCTTTCGGTACCTACATGTCAATCTACCCTAGATTCACCTATGAGAGTCTTCAACTAGCTATTGGCCAATCCTATCCACTTTGAAAAAGAAATTTTGAAAAGAAATTAACATGATGCATGATATGCAGGTGCAAGAAAAGAGACTTGATTTGGAAATGGATTTGAAAAGAAGAATTCAATTAGAAGAGAGATTTGAAAGGATAGATTGGAAATTGGAAAGTTTTAGAAATTGGAAATAGAGATTTGAAAATAGATTTTTGGAATTGGAAACTTGAAATAGACATAGAATTGGAGATTTGAAAAAGGTTGTGGAAATAGAAATTTAAAAAATGTTGTGGAATTTGAAACTTGAAAAATGTGGAGACCGTAAGCATGAGGGTTGCCTACGTATCCTTTTGGAGGAATCAGGTCAGTCGTAGTTCGGATAAGAGTTCGATAGAAAATAGAAGGTTGATTTGGAAAAGAGCTGAAGTTGGAATTCGAATTGGAATTAGAAGAATAGGAAATTTGGACTTTGATTGGAAGATTTGAGAAGACTGGTTTTGAAAGACCTAGACTTAGGAACTTAAAAAAGAAAGATTGGACTCGACTTGGAAAGATAGAACTGGGAAGAAAGATTTGGGCTTGTTTTAGAAAGATTGAGACTTAGGAAACCTAGACTTAGGAAAGAGAGGAGACTTAAGAAAAAATTTGACTTAGAAGAGTTTAAGAAAGATTTGACTTGACTCGAAAGAGTTTTAGTAAAGATTAGATTTAGGAAAGGTTCGAATTAGGAAAGTTCCGTTTTAGGAAAGTTTTGGTTTAAGGAAGTTTCAAATTAGGAAAGTCTTATTTTTTGAAAGTTTCATTTTAGAAAAGTTTCAATTTAGGAAAGTGTTGGATTAAGAAATTTCGAATTAGGAAAGTTTTAAATTTGGAAAGATTTGAAGTTTAGGGAAGTTTAGAATTTTAGAAAGATTCAAAGTTTGAGTTTTAGAAATTTTTGAAATTAGGAAAGGTTTTGAGTTTAAGAAAGGTTTGAAAACTTAGATTTGGAAAGTTAAAATTTGAAAAGGAGTAGAATTAGGTAAGGGTTGAATTAGGAAAGATTTGGATTTTGAGTTTTAAAATTTAGGGAAGATTTTTATGTTCAAGTTTTGGAAACTTAAGATTTAGGAAAGTAGAAGATTAGGAAGGAGCTGAATTAGGAAAGATTTGGACTAGGAAGGGTTAAGATTCCTATTTACTAAAACAAGGGATTGGATTTTGTTTCTAAAAGAGAAGGTTTGATTTTGTTTCTGAAAACAGAGGATATGATCTAGTTTCCTAAACGGGAGATTGGATTTGGTGTCCTAAAGGAAATATTGGATTTGGGCAAGGATTTGAAAAGGAAAATTTTAGAAACCCTAAATTTGGAAGACTATAGTTTTGATGTAGAAAATAAGTTTTAGAAATATATAGTTTGGATATGAAAAGGGAGATTTTGGAAACCTAGGTTTTAAGGTAAGTTTGAAAATCATATTTTTGGGAAGGGAAATTTTAGAAACCCTAAATTTGGAAGACTATAGTTTTGGCGTAGAAAATAAGTTTTAGAAATATATAGTTTGGATATGAAAAGGGAGATTTTGGAAACCTAGGTTTTAAGGTAAGTTTGAAAATCATATTTTTGGGAAGGAAAATTAGGGTTTCCTAATTGTGGTTCTAGGGCTTGATTTGGGCACCAAAAAAAGGAATTTTTGAAAAGTGAGTTTTTAGAAATGAAGATTTTGGAGGAAGATTCTAAAGGGGAGTTTTTAGAAAATGTGTTTTGAAAAGAATTTTAGGAAGGAAGTTTTTGGAAAGTAAAACTTTGAGAGAGTTTTGGAAACAAAATTTTGGAAGAAGTTTTTTGGAAAGAGTTTTTAGGAAAGTGAATTTTGAGGAGAGTGTTTTGGAAAGGAGTTTGAAAAGAGAAGTTTTAGAAAATAGATTTTTGGAGAGAGTTTTTAGAAAACAAATTTTGAAAGGAATTTAAAGAGAGTTTATGGAAAGCATGTTGGAAAACAGATTTTTAGGAGGAGATTTTTGAACAGAGAGCTTTTTGGAAAGTATATAAATGTCTCACTTTCCTGAAATGATTCTAACCACAAGAAGGCTAGAACCACTTTAAGAAAGCGGTTTTGAAAACAACAAGGAGTTAAAAATATGGACCATATCAGTCCCTTTAAGTATAACACTTTCCTAAAGCAATCCTAGCCATGAAAAGGCTAGAATCACCCTAGGATTGCGATTTTGAAAACAAGTTTTGAAAAAGGAGATTTTGATACAATTTTGAAAACAAGTTTAATGCAAGCTTTGAAAACGAGTTTGAAAACGATTTTTGGAAGAATGCAAGAGTCATGATATGCACAATACAAAAAGGGTTGTGAACATATAAGGTTAAGGTTTCACCATATAATCAAGGGGGCCGAACCCACGTGGTCTCTGGTTAGACTAAAAGAAAGCCCCCGACACGGTGACTCTCCAATAGCCTAATCCTACACATGGACCGGAAGTCCCCTTGTTTCAAGCATGCAAAGAAAGGGAGGAAAGAGATAGGGGATTAAAATAGAGAAAACCCAAGTAGGTTAGGAGAGACAAGAGAGACGGGGGAAGTGCGAAAATTTAAATAAGAAGCCTACCTCGTGTCTTCTTTATTTTGCTTAGCTTTGCGTGCTTTGCTTTGCTTGTCTTGCTTCGATCTTCACTTCAATCTTCAAGAGTTTGTCTTCAATCTTCAAACCTTTAGATTGCAACCCTTCAAGTCTTCAAAGGAGGGTTGGAGGCCAATGCATAAGTGTATGAGAGTGTATAGGAGTGTATATGAGGCTAAGGTTTAGTGTATGGTGGCTAGGGTTTGGAAAACCTAGAGAAGCTAGGGTTTTGGGAGTGTACGAGCTCTGTATATCGAGAATTAGGGTTTTCAGACTGAGTTTGCGGACTTTTTTCACGCTGGAAAAGGCTCTGTATTTATAGAGATGGGATAGACCTGGCTCCTGTTACAATGGTGCCACGCCAAATTTCCTCTTGGCACCACTAGGAGTGGCGCCAGCCAGTTAAGAAAGTTTTAAGGTCGGCAAGTGCAGATTTTTTGCACTCGAGGAATACACACACAAGCGAGAAAAATGTTGTACTCTCTCGTTAGAACTCACCCTCCTAGAAGAATGAGTGTGACTAGGTTTGAATTGAAAATAGATTTGAATAAAGGGCTTTTAGAAAAGATTTGGAGTCGCCACCTAACTTGATTAAGGTGAGTTAGGTCACCTAAAAACTAAGAATAATCCAAAAACTACACTTAGGGTGTTTGGAAAATGATTTTGAAAATATCTCCTCAAAAGAGGGTTTTTAGGAAAACAGGTTGTTTGGCAACCTTTGGAAAACATTTAAGCCATTTTTGAAAAATAAACTCCATTTTGGTCTTCGAAAATAGTGATCCTAGGCTCGGAGGTTGGTTACGTGTAGGGAAGACGCACTAAGCCATCACCCTACCCCGCCTTTTCGATACCTACATGTCGATCTACCCTAGATTCACCTATGAGAGTCTTCAACTAACAAACTGTCCAATCCTATTTACTTTAGAAAAATAATGTTTAAAAACTATCATGATGCGTGATATGCAAGTGCAAGGAAAGAAACTTGATTTGGAAATAGATTTGAAAAGAATTTGATTTGATTTGAAAAGAAAGAGATAGAAGTTTGAATTTGGAAAAAAGATTTTTGAAATTGAAATTGAAGATTGAAAATAGAAATAGATCATGGAATTGGAAATTTGAAGAAAATCATAGGATTGGAGATTGGAAAGAAGTCGTAAAAATAGAAACTTGAAAAATGTTGTGGAATCTGAAATTTGAAAAATGTGGAGACCGCACCCATGAGGGTTGCCTACGTATCCTTTTGGAGGAATCAGGTCAGTCGTAGTTCGGACAAGAGTCCGATAGAAGATAGAAGGTTGGATTGGAAGAAAGAGATTTTGATTGGAAAAATGATTTGATTTGAACTTAGAATAAAGGATTGAAAATTGAAATTTAGAATTTTGGAATTGAAGAGATTGGATTTTGATTTGAAAAGATAGAACTTGGAAGAAAGATTTAGACTTATTTTGGAAAAATAGAGGTTTAAGAAACCTAGACTTAGGAAAGATTTGACTTGACTTGGAAGGTTTAGCAGATTAGGAAATGTTGGATTTAGGAAATGTTTGAATTAGGAAATGTTCAAATTAGGAAAATGTCATCTTTGGAAAGTTTCGATTTGGAAAATTTCAACTTAGGAAAGTTTTGAATGAAGAAAGTTTCAATTTAGGAAAGTTTTAGGTTTAGGAAAGTTTTGAAATTGGAAAGTTTCGTTTTAAAAAAGGTTTGGAAATAGGAAAATGTTGAATTTAGAAATTTTTTGAATTAGAAAAAGTTTAGTTTAAGAAAGGTTTAGAATTTGGAAAGTTTCAAGTTAAGAAAGTTTTGAATTTGGAAAGCTTAGATTTATAGAAAGATTTTAAATTAGGAAATATTTAGAAAAGATTAGAATTAAGAAAGTTTCAACTTAAGAAAGTTTTGAATTAAGAAAGTTTTGAGTTTAGAAAGTTTGGATTTAGAAAGATTTGAAATTTAGAAAGTTTTAGAGTTTTAGGAAAGGTTTGAATTTAGGAAAGATTGGAAAACTTAGATTTGGAAAGTTAAGATTTGAAAAATGGGTAGAATTGGGAAAAGGTAGAATTTGGAAAGATGTGGAAGTTAAGTTTTAAAATTTAGGAAAGATTTTTATGTTCAAGTTTTGGAAACTTAAGATTTAGGAAAGTAGAGGATTAGGAAGAATTTGAACTAGGAAAGATTTGGATTAGGAAGGGATTGAATTTTGTTTCTAAAAGGGAAGGTTTGATTTTGTTTCCAAAAACGGAGGATAGGATCTAGTTTCCTAAACGGGAAGATTTGATTTGACGAAGATTTGGAAAAGAAGTTTTAGAAACCCTAGATTTGGGAAGACTATAGTTTTGACGTAGAAAATAGGTTTTGGAAATATGTATAGTTTTGATGTAGAAAACAAGAGGTTTTGGAAACCTAGGTTTTAAGGCAAGTTTGAAAACCATGTTTTTGGAAAGAAAATTGGGGTTTCTTAATTGTGGGTTCTAGGACTTGACTTGGGCATCAAGAAAAGGGATTTTTGGAAAGTGCGTTTTTGGAAACGAAGATTTTTAGAAAGGAATCCTAGAGAGGAGTTTCTAGAGGAAAGATTTTAGAAAGAGAGTTTTTTAGAAAGATTTTTGGAAGGAGATTGTTGGAAAGAATTTTTAGGAAAGATTTTTGGAGAGCGTTTTTTGAAAGTGAATTTT
Source organism: Euryodendron excelsum (assembly GCA_033060915.1). Classification (NCBI taxonomy): domain Eukaryota; kingdom Viridiplantae; phylum Streptophyta; class Magnoliopsida; order Ericales; family Pentaphylacaceae; genus Euryodendron; species Euryodendron excelsum. The sequence goes on along the minus strand of CM065385.1, from coordinate 30,239,515 downwards.
AGAGAGAGGATTTTGGAAAGGAGTTAAAAAAAGGAAGTTTTGAAAAATAGATTTTTGGAGGGAGTTTTTGAAAACAACTTTGGAAAGGAGAGTTTTAGGAAAGTGTGTTGAAAAAGTGATTTTTAGGAAAATAGACTTTTGAAAAGAGAGCTTTTAGAAGGTATAAAAATGTCACACTTTCCTAAAGCGATTCTAACCATACGAAGGCTAGAACCACTTTAGGAGAGTGGTTTTGAAAATAACAAAGGTTTGAAAATATGGACCATGAAAGTCACTTTAAATGTAACACTTTCCTAAAGCAACCCTAGCGATGGAAAGGCTAGAATCACCCTAGGATTGTGATTTTAAAAACAAGTTTTTGAAAATGAGATTTTGATGCAATTTTGAAAACAAGTTTAATGCAAATTTTGAAAACGAGTTTGAAAACGATTTTGGAGAGATCTAAGATAATGATATGCACAATGCAAATTTGGGGTCGTGAACATACAAGATTAAGGCTTCACCACATAATCAAGGGGGCCGAACCCACGTGCTCTCCAGTTAGCCTACAGGAAAGCCCCCGACACGATGACCCTCCAATAGTCTAATCCTACACATGGATCGGGAGTCCCCTTGTTTCAAGCATGCAAAGAAAGGGGGGGGGGAAGAGATAGGGGATTAAAATAGAGAAAACCCAAGTGGGTTAGGAGAGAGAAGAGAGAGGGGGAGGTACAGAAACGTAAAACGAAAGCCTACCTTCTGTCTTGTTTATTTTGCGCGCCTTGCTTTTCTTCAGTCTTCGCTTCACTTCAGTCTTGATCTTCAAGGGCTCGTCTTCGGTCTTCAAATCTTCGTAATTACAGCAATTCAAGTCTTCAATAGAGGGTTGGAGGCTAGCGTATAAGTGTATAGTGGTGTGTATGAGTGTATATAAGGCTTAGGGTTTGTGTATGGTGGCTAGGGTTTGGAAAACCTAGGGAAGCTAGGGTTTTGGAAGTGTACGAGCTCTGTGTATCAAAAATTAGGATTTTTAGACTGAGTTTGTGGACCCCTTTCATGCTGGAAGAGGCTCTGTATTTATAGAGGTGGGATAGACCTGTCGCCTGTTGTAGTGGCGCCAGGCCAAAAATGCTTCTGGCGCCAGGCCAAATATTGGCTTGGTGCCACTACTAGTGGCGCCAGCCAGTTAGGAAACTATTAAGGTCGGCAAGAAACGTAACTTTGACTAGATTTGGGCGCTTGTACTAGTGACTACCATGCAATTTTTAGCTTGGCTTCACTAGGAGTGACTCCGGAAAGTCCGGGAAGGAGTTTGAGAGATCGGGAATGACCCGGAAGGCTGGAAAAAGGTAAGAACACTTAAAATAGTGTCCCATAGATATTTGACTTAAGAAATGAGGATAGTATGCGTCGGAAGGATTGACCGAGCCGTTAGGGGCGAAACGGTCAATCGGATCGGAAAGCTGCCGGACGGACTCGGACTGTCCGGAAGAAGACTCAAGATTTGGAAACATTATTGAGAATGTTCCCAAAGGTTACCGGTTTGATACCCAGATCCCGTGTGCTCAGAAAAGGCGACCGGCCCTCCAGGGGCAAAACGGTCATTTTGTAACGGGTTTGTCGGAATTGACACGGAATGATCTGGAAAGATAGAGGAAGATTGAGAATATTATAAGAAGCAATCTCAGCAGGTTACCGGTTTGATACCCAGAACCGGTGTGGTCGAAAAAGGAGACCGGCCCACCAGGGTCAAAACGGTCATTTTGTACCGGGTTTGCCGGAACTGACTCGGAATGATCCGAAAAGGTAAAGAAAGTTCGGGAATACTATAAGAAGTATTCTTGGGAGGTTACCGGTTTGATACCCAGAGCCGGTGTGGTCCCCGGGGCGTTCGGATGCCTAAGGGCAAAATGGTCATCTTGACCGGAAAGTCTCGGAATTGGCCCGAAACTGACTAGAAGGCACCTAATCATGCCGGATTGCTTTTAAGACAATCTTAGAAGGTTGGACTTACCGTTCTGAGGACACAGGTGTGTTCTCAAGAAACGTGTTGGAAAAGGCCCAAGGGGCCGTTTGGACATTTTTGACCGAAGTGGGCTAGCAGACACTGGTGTTGACCTGGGTTTTGTGTGTTTCTGCTACTCTGACGGAGGTCACGTGATACAGGGGTTTGTTGGAAATTCCCTATATCGACCTGTTTGGGAGTATTTCCACTATTCAGACAGTTGCGATGTTTGCGAGTATTTCTACTACTCTGACGGTTCGCGATCATTCCCGAGACTGCCTGATCTCAGGAAGCTGCTAAAGGGACTTAGCGCCTGAGAATCAACTTCCTCGAAAGGCGTGCCTAAAAGGACATTTCTGTATTGGCAGTCTAGCAGGCACCAAAGGTGGACCATTCTACCGTCTAGGGGACTTAGGGTCTCATCTCGGTCAACAAGTTTAAAAGGACTTACCGTTTCGAAGATATTTTCTTTGAAAAACGCACCGGACCGTCTCAAGGAATAAACTATCTCGAGAGAGGGATTGGAATTGGAAAGGGGTTGTGCTTGATTCGGAATATGGAAAGGATAATGCCCCTAAGGCCATTTTGGTCATTTCACTTCTCTTTGGGCTTGGCGGGGTCCGCGAAGCGATGAATTGACGAGATTAGACTTAGAGAGTTGATTTAGATTGGAATACGTCCATATTGACTTGAGTACAAGTCTGGACAGAGTGTAGACTGTCGAGCGGTCAAAAATGGGGTGCATACAGCAAATAACGTATCTTTGGAAGATTTGGGCGCCTGTACTAGTGACTACCATGCAATTTTTAGCCTGGCTTCACTAGGAGTGACTTCGGAAAGTCCAAGAATGATTTGAAGGGGCCGAAAATGACCCGAATAGCCGAAAAGGGACAAGAACCCTCGAAATAATGTCTCAGGGACAAAGGACTTGAAAAATGATGACATGATTTGTTAGAAGGGTTGATCGGGCCATTAGGGGCAACACGGTCAACCGGGCTGGAAAGTTACTGGGATGGACCCGGAATGTCCCGAAAAAGGACTCGAGATTTGGAAACATTACTTAGAATGTTCCCAAAGGTTGCTGGTTTGATACCTAGAGCCGGTGTGGTTGGAAAAGGCGACTGGCCCACTAGGGGCAAAACGGTCATTTCGTACCGGGTTTGCCAGAACTGATTCGGAAAGATCCGGAAAGATAAAGAAAGGTCGAGAATACTATAAAAAACATTCTCGGGAGGTTACCGGTTTGATATCTAGGGCCGGTGTGGTTCTCGGGGCACTTAGATGCCTAAGGGCAAAATGGTCATCTTGACCGAAAAGCCTCGAAATTGACCCGAAACTGACTGTAGGGCACCTGATCATGCTGGATCATCTCTAGGACGATCTTAGGAGGGTGAACTTACCGTTCTGAGTGCTTAGGTGTGCTCTCGGGAATCGTGCCAGAAAATGGCCCTAGGGGCAGTTTGGTAATTTTTCACCAAAGTGGGCTAGCAGGCGCTGGTGTTAACCTGGGTTTTGAGTGTTTCTGCCACTCTGACGGCGGTCGCATGATACAAGGGTTTGTTGGCAATTCCCTATATCGACCTGTTGGGAGTATTTTCGCTATTCAGACAGTTGCGTTGTTTGCGAGTATTTCTGCTACTCTGACGATTTGCGATCATTCCCGAGACTGCCTGATTTCAGGAAGTTGCTAAAGGGACTTAGCGCCTGAGAATCAACTTCCTCGAAAGGCGTGCCTAAACGGACATTTCTGCATTGGCAGTCTAGCAAGCGCCAAAGGTGGACCATTCTACCGTCTAGGGGACTTGGGTTCTTGTCCCGGTCGACAGGTTTAAAGGGAGTTACCGTTTTGAATAGGCTTTCTTCGGAAAACGTGCCGGACCATCTCAAAGAATCAACTGTCTCGAGGGAGGGATTAGAATTGGAATTGGAATTGGAATTGGAATTGGAATTGGAAAGGGGACTTATCGTCTTCGGAAAGACGTGCCTAATGGGAATTGGACCAAATGATGCCCCCAAGGGTATTTTGGTCATTTTGCCTCTATTGGGGCCCAGTGGGGCCCGCTAAGTGGTGAATTGACGGGATTAGACTTAGAAAGTTAATTTGACTCGAAATATGCCCACAACGACTTGAACACAAGTTTGGATGGACCGTTGACTGCCGAGCAGTAAAAAATAGGGTGCTTACAACCGCCCCTCTTTTTCTGTCTTTACTTGTCAAAGACAGAAAACGATAAAGTAAGAGCCCCATATTGACCGTGAGGCGGTCAGAGAGATGAATTTTGAAAATTTTGAAAAACGTGGGTTTGGAAATGGATATTGAGCCCAAAAGGCCTTTGAAAACAAGTTTTGGCGAGAGAAAGGGCAAAACTATCCAGAATTGGAAACTGGCACCACTAGGAGTGGCGCCTTTGGCAAAAAAAGCTTGGTGCCTCTGCTAGTGTCACCAGGCTTGGAATTAAAATCAGAAAAATTTTGGTTTAAACATTTGCGGCATTTAGAGAGTTTTTGAAAAAAGTTAAGAGTGTTTATGGAGAAACCGACTTGAACCTTGAAGGAGCACTTCTTGGAGACAACGAGTGATTGCCGGAAGGAGTCCACGTCGCCGGAAAAGTTACCGGAAGAGAAGATTTCACCGGAGAACTCCAAAAAGTGAGTTTTCAAATTTTTGTTGATTTTGATGTGTAGAATTTCGTTTGACTTGTGTGAATAGTGAAAATTAATGTTTTGATATGTTTTGAACACTATGGTGATGTTGTTTTTGCATTTTAGTGCTTGTTTGATTGGATTTGAGTGACTTTACATGATTATGTGAAGAGGGTTTTCTACAGGAATTGGAGGTTTGAGATCTGCAGGTACTGGATGTTCCACCGCTCGGGGATCTTGCTTATCACCCCAGTGTGTACTCTAGACAACATTTGCCCCCTCCGCGGGTACATACAGCTTTTAGAGGGGCTGTTCATCAGGTCTTTGTGACTATGCAGCGGGTTGCCCCATCATATCGTGCCTTCTTGGCTGAGATTGGATTTGGTGTCTTCATGGGATTATAGGGTAATCGCCTGAACCGGCATTTGGTACTGGCGCTGGTTGAGCGGTGATTTGGAGAGACTGGGACCTTCTACTTTATCGGCTTCGAGTTAGGTCTCACTCCCCTGGGTTGGGCAATCATCACAGGACTTTCCTTTGTTGGCCGGCGGATCACTCTAAATTCAGTCAATAGAGATGAGGCATGCATTTTGCTAGATTTGCCTCCTCCTAAGCGTTCTTCCTTCCCAGTCTCTTAGCTCAGTCAGGATGACCGTACCTTTGCTGTTGAGCCATCACCTGCCAGGAGGGACATGATAAGACGACGACTTATTTTGTACATTATCTTTAGCTACTTCTGCAACAACAACAAGTTGCTCATGCCTTTTCGATTGGTGAGTATAGTAGCTGATCTTGGGGCTTTGTCTAAGCTGGATTGGGGGTCCTTCTCCTTTGGCTGCTTCCTTTGGTTGATGCGGGTTTGGACTTCCTTCCGTTGGGCCAGCATGACTAGTTTCTAGCCCTTTCTTGTCTGGTGGAGCTACGAGTACCTGCCTGTGCGTCGCCTTGCAGTTGTTGAGAACGACCTCTATCCTCATGCTTTGAGGTGGGCTCGTGACTGGGTAGCTCAGCGATCAGAGATTACTGATTTTGTGACGCTTCGGGCTAACTTGGAATTGATTGAGGCGAGGGATGTGACTTGGTGGCCCTTCATTGGATCAGTTCACTATGAGACTGTACGGTACTTGGCCCTATTATCCCTGTCGAGGGCTGCTTTCCTCAGTGATGATACTTAGGAGTCCTATCTCGGAGAATGACATTGGCGGTAGTTTCATGAGGAGTTCCGATCAGCAAGAGCTCCACCAGAGTATATGTTTGGGGCCTTGGTGGTGGTAGTGCCTATCCCCTATTAGGAGCGGCAGCTGGGTGCCGAGTTCTTACTTCCTCCGGATACAGATTACGCTGCACACTTTGGGGCTCATTCGGTCGGTGCCTTCACCTGGTTTGAGGTAGTAGTCGGCGGGTATGCTGTGGGCTAGGAGGTGGTTGACTTGTGGCGCCGAGCCGGAGGATATGTGCCCCAGGTTAAGTTTACTGCTATGAGGGATCAGAGGGATCAATACTAGATAGCGAGATCAATAACAGGTAGAGGTGGCTTCTTTAACGGCTTGGTTATCTCAGCTGGGCGGTGGCGGGGTATGTTGTCTTTCCCCTCATTCTTCTTGCTCTATTGTTGTTTTAGTTCTTCTTTCATGTAGCTGATTTTGGCTTTACCTTCTTTGCTGGATGCTGGTGCTTCGATTAGCTATCTGCCTCCTCCGATGCCGAGTTTCGGAGATTTTGATCCAGATGACATTGACTTTAACCTGTGATAGATGCCCCTTGTGGAGACTCTGATCTTCTTTTGCCCTTTGTCCCTGAGATGTATTTATGTTAGACATTTTTAAATTTTGTACAAAGATGGATATTTATGGCATTTAGATGCATGGATAAGCAGAGACATTTATGATTGATTTTTTTTTTCAGCTAGGTATATGATCAGATGCATGTGATGGATGATGATGTTATATATCTTCTGTTTTTACATGGAGTTAAATCCTATGTGTGCGAAGCTTATGCTGATTGTTTTTCCAAACATATGCACATGTTAGAAACACATTAATAGAATGACACGGGGTGCTGTTAAACTTGTATTCGTTGGAATGGTAACTTCTTCCTTTTCGAGGGTCTAGCCTCTTCTCTGGCTCAACCCTACCTTGATTAGATAATAACACTTCGAACCTTCTCAACCTTTTGACCCTCTCCGATTCTCTGTTTTAGGGTTAGTGTATAGGGTTACTGGGCTGAAAACTCTAGACTCTCGAGGTTCTAGTAACAGCTTACCTGACCTTTAGCAGAGCGATAAACGGCCAGTCCTTTCAATCCGTGGAGACTTTGTTTAGGACAGTAATGTAGGCTAGGTTATGGGGTTTTCAAAACAACAGGATATATAGGAACAAATTCGATGTTGTTTTCAGCAAGGTTTAGATCCATATCGACCTTGACTATTTTCTCCATAGGCTAGCATCCTTCTTGGCTTTGGCAGCATATTCAACTCATTTAGATCAAGCAATCCACTTTCAATTAGAGTGGACTTTAATAAGGTTGTAATGGAGGCCATGGTTTTGGGATTTTGCAAGAAAGGGTAAAGGCTCGAACCTATTGTTTCTACTGGGTTTCTTTGTAACCTAGGATCACCTTTAAAATTTTCTCCTTGCTTTTTACATGACTTCTCAGGGTAAAAATGACCTTTTTCTTTCACCCTTTCTATATGATTTTTTAGATAAACACGACTTTCTTCTTTTTCGATCTTCTTATTATGCTTTCGAAGATGACTCAATCATGAATTTTTTTTTTTTTGGGGCCTCTTGCCCCTTGGTAACTCATTTCCTTTGCTTTTTCTTTCTATTTCTTTTCTTTTATATGGAACGAGTAATTCTACCATCTTTTTTTTCTTAGACCTTTTCCTTAGCGGTTCAATCTAATCCAATGTGGGCAGTGATCCCTAGGTTGGGGTTTTGTTTAAAAAAAAAAAGATAGATGGCTCAACAGGTTTGGCAAAGGGTTGCATTTGACTGTGTGGGAAATGAAGTGAGGGCCTCTCTTCACTTTGAACCAGATTGCTTGATCCATAAAGCCTCCTGCGCTGCCTTTGCACAGTGGGGGTGGATACCATTCCTAGAGTTCTCAAATATTGTCTGCCCTAGTGTGGGGAGGACAGTCTTGGATCGGGGTTGACAAAGAAAATTTTCGCTTTCCGCAAGGCACTAGGGGTTAAGCAAAGGGAATATAAGCACATTTGTTTATTCATTTAGTGATTTATTCCTTTTATTTATATGTGGGGAAGTGAAAGATGGCTCCTCTTCATTTTGATAAACCGACCACACATAGCTTAGCTTCAGTGTCTTGTAAGTGTTGTCTTTGGGTTATATCCTCACTCATCCTTATCCTCTTTCTTTTTGAAAAGCTGATTATTTGGTGAGTGGTTAACTCATGCTATCATCCCTTCAAGTCAAATCATCCCATGAGACAGACTATGCCCATTTGCATAGGAAGTCACTATCATTCCCAAGAGACATACAAGATAACAGCAGAGAATAAAAAAGACTTCATCATTCTATAATATCAATAGAAAGCATATAGTTCTTGTTTGATGGAAAAAGAGATGCAGATATTAATTTAAGATGAAAAGGTAAAGGGATAGAAAGAAAGCGGGTGAAAACACCCCTCTCTTGTACGCTTTTAAAGGGATTCCCATATTAGTAGGGCCTTGGGACAATGCCCACATCAGCATTCCATTCGTGGTTGGGATCTTCGGCAAAGGTAGGATAGGTAGATGTTTCTCCCAAAGTTCCGAGTGAGTTGGCAGTGATGATGTAGTTGTCAGCTTTCTTGACTGTCTTGCCTTCATTTATTTGCTCCGTAGTTTCTCTAACAAACCAATCGGGCGATGTCGTGCTCAGATTTTTCGCACTCGAAGAATACACACACAAGCAGGAAAAATATTGTACTCTCTCGTTAGAACTCACCCTCCTAGAAGAATGAGTGCGACTAGGTTTGAATTGAAAATAGATTTGAATAAAGGGCTTTTAGAAAAGATTTGGAGTCACCACCTAACTTGATTAAGGTGAGTTAGGTCACCTAAAAACTAGGCATAATCCGCAAACTACATTTAGGGTTTTGGAAAACGATTTTGAAAATATCTCCTCAAGAGAGGGTTTTTAAGAAAAACAGGTTGTTTGGCAAACTTTGGAAAACATTTAAGCCCTTTTTAGAAAATAACTCCTTTTGGTCTTTGAAATCAGTGATCCTAGGTTTGGAGGTTGGTTACGTGTAGGGAAGACGCACTAAGCCATCACCCTACCCCGCCCTCTCGGTACCTACATGTCAATCTACCCTAGATTCACCTATGAGAGTCTTTAACTAACTAATGTTCAATCCTATCCACTTTATAAAACAATGTTTAAAAAGATATGATACATAATATGCAAGTGCAAGAGAAAGTCTTGATTTGAAAATAGATTCGGGAATAGAAGAATTTGATTTGATTTTAGAAAAGAGATTTGAAAGGATAAATTTGAAATTGAAAAGTTTTAGGAATTGAGAATGAAGATTTGAAAATAGATCTGTCGAAATAGAAACCTAAAAAATGTGGAATTGGAGATTTGAAGAAAATTGTAGAATTGAAAATTTGAAGAAGATTGTGGAAATAGAAATTTGAAAAATGTTGTGACCGCACCCATGAGGGATGCCTACGTATCCTTTTGGAGGAATCAGGTCAGTCGTAGTTCAGACAAGAGTCCTATTGAAAATAGAAGAGTTGATTTGAAAAAGAGTTGAAGTTGGAATTCGAATTGGAATTGGAAGAGAGAGATTTTGATTGGAAAAAAGACTTGATTTTGGAAAACTTGGTTTTAGAAAACCTAGACTTAGGAAAGAGAGAATTTAGAAAGGACTTGAGATTAAGAAAGATCGGACTCGAACGTTGGACGTTGAAGATTGGAAAAAGATTGGATTGAATTTAGGAAAAGTTCAAATTAGGAAAGGTTTAAATTAGGAAAGTGTCATTTTAGGAAAGTTTTGGGTTAGGAAAGTTTCAATTTAGGAAAGCTTTGGTTTATGAAAGTTTCGAAATAGGAAAACTTCGACTTTAGGAAAGTTTCAACTTAGGAAAGTTTTGAATTAAGAAAGTTTCATGTTAAGAAAGTTTTGTTTTTGGAAAGGGTTTGAAATTAAAAAGTTTTGAAAATAAGAAAGTTTTGAGTTTAGAAAGTTTTAGATTTGGAAAGATTTGAAGTTTTAGGAAAGTTTAGAATTTAGAAAGATTTAGGTTTAGAAAGATTTAACTTAAGAAAGTTTTGAACTTGGAAAACTTTGGATTTGGAAAGATTTGGAATTTAGAAAGTTTAGGATTGAGAAAGTTTTAAAGTTTTAGGAGATCTTGAGATTAGGAAAGGTTTGAATTTTGGAAAGATTGGAAAACCTAGATTTAGAAAGTTAAGATTTGAAAGGGGATAGAATTAAGAAAGGGTTGAATTAGGAAAGATGTGGAAGTTAAGTTTTAAAATTTAGGAAAGATTTTTATGTTTAAGTTTTGGAAACTTAAGATTTAGGAAAGTAGAAGATTAGGCAGGATTTGCACTAGGAAAGATTTGGATTAGGAAGGGATTGAATTTTGTTTCTAAGAAGAAGTGTTTGATTTTGTTTCCAAAAACGGAGGATTGGATCTAGTTTCCTAAATGAGAGATTGGATTTGGTGTCCTAAAGGGAAGATTGGATTTGGTATGGATTTGGGAAGGGAAGTTTTTAGAAACCCTAGATTTGGAAAACTATAGTTTTGACGTGGAAAATAAGCTTTGGAAATATGTATAGTTTTGATGTGAAATAAGAGGTTTTGGAAACCTAAGTTTTAAGGCAAGATTGAAAATCATGTTTTTGGAAAGAAAATTAGGGTTTCCTAATTGTTGGCTCTAGGGCTTGACTTGGGCATCAAGAAAAGGGATTTTTGGAAAGTGCATTTTTGAAAACGAAGATTTTAAAAGGAAAATCCTAGAGGGGCGTTTCTAGAAGAAAGACTTTGGGAAGAGAGTTTTTAGAAAGATTTTTGGTAGAAGATTGTTGGAGAGAGTTTTTAGAAAGATTTTTGGGGAGTGTTTTTAGAAAGTGGATTTTGAGGAGAGTATTTTGGAAAGGAGTTGAAAAAAGGAGTTTTGAAAGATAGATTTTTGGAGGGAGTTTTTGAAAACAACTTTGGAAAGGAGAGTTTTAGGAAAGTATGTTGACAAAGAGATTTTTCGAAAGATATTTTTGAAAAGAGAGTTTTTAGAAGGTATAAAAAGGTCGCACTTTCCCAAAGCGATTCTAAGCATAAGAGGGCTAGAACCACTTTAGGATAGTGGGTTTGAAAATAACAAGATTTGAAAATATGGACCATGAAAGTCATTTTAAATATAACACTTTCCTAAAGCAATCCTAGCCATGGAAAAGCTAGAATCATTCTAGGATTGTGATTTTAAAAACATGTTTTTGAAAAGGAGATTTTGATGCAATTCTAAAAACAAGTTTAATGCAAATTTTGAAAACGAATTCGAAAACGATTTTTGGAAGATGCAAGATCATGATATGCACAATGCAAATTGGGGTCGTGAATATACAAGGTTAAGACTTTACCACATAATCAAGGGGGCCAAACCCACGTGGTCTCCGGTTAGCCTAAAGGAAAGCCCCCGACACAGTGACCCTCCAATAGTCTAATCCTACACATTGACCGGGAGTCCCCTTGTTTCAAGCATGCAAAGAAAGGGGGGGAAAGAGATGGGGGATTAAAATAGAAAAAACCCAAGTGGGTTAGGAGAGAGAAAAGAGAGGTGGGAAGCGTAGAAACGTAAAACGAAAGCCTACCTTGTGTCTTATTTATTTTGTGTGCCTTACTTTTCTTCGGTCTTCGCTTCGCTTCAATCTTGATCTTTAAGGGCTCATCTTCGATCTTCAAATCTTCGTAGTTGCAGCAATCCAAGTCTTCAATGGAGGGTTGGAGGCTAGTGTATATGTGTGTAGGGGTATGTATGAGTGTATATAAGGCTTAGGATTTGTGTATGGTGGTTAGGGTTTGGAAAACCTAGGGAGGCTAGGGTTTTGGGAGTGTACGAGCTTTATGTATCGAAAATTAGGATTTTTAGACTGAGTTTGCAGACCCCCTTCACGCTGGAAGAGGCTCTGTATTTATAGAGATGGGATAGACCTGGCGTCTGTTGCAGTGGCGCCAAGCCAAAAATGCTTCTGGCGCCACTAGGAGTGGCACCAGGCAAAATATTGGCTTGGTGCCACTACTAGTGGTGCCAGCCAATTAGGAAACCATTAAGGTCGGCAAGCAACGTATCTTTGACTAGATTTGGGCGCCAGTACTAGTGACTATCATGCAATTTTTAGCCTGGCTTCACTAGGAGTGACTCTGAAAAGTCCGGGAAGAAGTTTGAGAGACCAGGAATGACCCGGAAGGTCAGAAAAGAGCAGGAACACTTAGAATAGTATCCCAGAGGTATTTAACTTGAAAAGTGAGGATAAGATGTGTCGGAATGGTTGACCGGGCCTTTAGGGGCAAAACGGTCAATCGGATCAGTAAGTTGCCGGGACGGACTTGGACTGTCCTGGAAGAAGACTCGAGATTTGGAAACATTATTCAGAATGTTCCCAAAGGTTTTCGGTTTGATACCCATAACCGGTGTGGTCGAAAAAGGCGACCGGCCCTCTAGAGGCAAAACGGTCATTTTGCACCGAGTTTGCCGGAACTGACTTGGAATGATTCGAAAGGATAAAGAAAAGTTGAGAATACTATAAAAAACATTCTTGAGAAGTTACTGGTTTGATATCTAGAGCCGGTATGGTCGGAAAAGGAGACCGGCCCACCAAGGGCAAAACAGTCATTTTGCACCGAGTTTGCTGGAATCGACTTGGAATGATCCAAAAAGATAGAGGAAGGTCAGGAATACTATAAGAAGTATTCTCGAGAGGTTACCGCTTTGACACCTAGAGCCGGTGTGGTTCCCGGGGCATTCGGATGCCTAGGGGCAAAATGGTCATCTAGACCGAAAAGTCTCAGAAAAGGCCCAAGGGGCAGTTTGGTCATTTTTCACCGAAGTGGGCTAGCAGGCACCGGTGTTGACCTGGGTTTTGAGTGTTTCCGCCACTCTAACGGTGGTCGCGTGATACAGGGGTTTGTTGGCAATTCCTTATATCGACCTGCTTGTGAGTATTTCCGTTACCTTAACGGTTGTGATGTTTGTGAGTATTTCCGCTACTTTAACAGTTTGTGATCATTCCCGAGACTGTCTAATCTTGGGAAGCTGCTACAGGGGACTTAGCACTTGAGAAGTCAACTTTCTCGGAAGGCGTGCCTAAACAGACATTTCTGCATTGGCGGGCTAGCAGGCGCCAAAGGTGGATCGTTCTACCATATAGGGGACTTGGGGTCTCGTCCCGGTCAACAGGTTTAAAGGGACTTACCATTTCGAAGAGATTTTCTTCGAAAAACGTACCGGACCATCTCGAGGAATAAACTGTCTCGAGAGAGGGATTGGAATTGGAAAGGGGTCTTATCATCTTTGGAAAGACGTGCCTGATTGGAGTAGATTTACTATCTCGAGGAATCAACTGTCTCGAAAGAGGGATTGGAATTGGAAAGGGGTCTTATCGTCTTCGAAAAGACACGCCTAATTGGAGTAGATTTACCGTCTCGAGGAATCAACTGTCTCAGGAGAGGGATTGGAATTGGAAAGGAGACTTACCGTCTTCGGAAAGACATGCCTGATTTGGAATTAGAAAGGGGACTTACTGTCTTTCAGAAAGACGTGCCTGATTTGGAATTTGGAAAGGGGACTTATTGTCTTTTGAAAGACGTGCCTGGTTTGGAATAGATTTACTTTCTCAAGGAATCAACTGTCTCGAGAGAGGGGTTGGAGTTGGAATTGGAAAGGACAATGCCCCTAAGGGTATTTTGGTCATTTTGCCTCTATTTGGTCCTGGCGGGCTCGCGAAGCGATGAACAAACGGGATTTAGACTGAGAGTTGGTTTCGATTGGAATACATCCACATTGACTTGAGTACAAGTCTGGACGGAGTGTAGACTGCCGAGCAGTCAAAAATGGGGTGCTTACAGGCGACTCGTCTTCTTCCAGCTTGATAGGTCAAGCTCGAGGTTTTCTGCTCTGGCGTCCAGCTGTGGCTCGATGTTCCTCAGGTGTATACAATGGGGGATTCTTGTTACTGAGTTTGGACACCTCCTGGTCAATTTTCTTCACAGATTCATATGCAAGTTCGTCTTCGGGGGTCAGCATTTTATCGGGGTTGCACTGTAACCGGGTATGACTCTGTTCCATATCTTCGCATTCCATTTCCTCCCCATCTTTGTAATATATCTCTTGGCTTGTAACGAACCAAACCTTGTCGTTACCAAATTTTGTACTAGGATTGACAGTGGGGTCTGGTGAAGGACTCGCTGATCGTAAACCAATAGTCTTGTTATCTATCAGGTTTTGAATCTTATGCTTGAGGGTCCAGCATTCTTCGGTATCATGTCATTGGCCGCCTGAATGGTACTCATAGTACGCCTGTGGGTTAAAATTGGGTGGCAGAGGGTTAGGTCGAGGGGGTATAGGTTTCAAATATCCCACGGCGAGAAGATCGAAGTAAGCTGCGGTTTGAGTGCAAGCAAGATTAGTGAAAACACGATCTTTTGGTCTCACTCGCCTAGATGCCTTAGATGACCTGAAAGGTTGGGGATCAAGTTTCAGTGTGATGGCCCTTAGGTCGGTGGTGTGGAAATTAAAGAGGTTTCGGGCTTTATGTTTCAAAGTGGGACAATTTTCGGTGTCAAGGCCAAGCGGATGCGACTGGCAATCATAGGATAGATTATAGGATTCAGGGGTGTGGTTACAGGTTCATCTGAGAGATGTCGAAATGCGGTAAACAGCTTGGGAATGTTGTTGGTGAGCAATGGTATGGGTGTGGTCTTGGACTTCCCTCCTCATCCTTTTTCGTTCCTCGTGGATCTGAGCCTGTGAGGATTCTGCCTGCTGATGGCTTGCATAGGGTAAGAGGGAAGAGAGTATGCCTTTCATCTTAGTCATCCTGTGTCTGACTCCTTTCGCTTCTGCTAGTCGTAGAGTTAAGGTGTCGAGTGTGAAAGACTCCATGAGCGTGTGTGAGCTTTTGGCTGATGATGACAGGGGAAACGAGGGAGGTACCTTGAACCAACAAAGGAAAAGAGTCAGTATTTTATCTTGACAAAGTTTTTATGCAATGCATGCTCTAAGGTGCCCCGCTTTTAGGAGGGAAGCTAAGCATGATGTATTGGCTCACTTTTGGAGAGAGGGGATTTGCCCCTGTATGCAGATACCTTACCATCAAGTGGGAACCTTCAGCCATCCATGCATTCATTTCACAAAAGTAAAGAAGTGCATTAAATTTTGGGTTTAAGATACAAAGGAATTGAAATACATTTTAATGGGGGAGAGGGAACATGTCCTTTGGGGGTTCCACCTATCTAACTTTACAAAAGAAAAACCTAAACTACTCTTGAGTCTTTGGATTCGCCTTCTTTGGATTTGATGTCGGAGAGGTCGCTGAGAGACCTTGCTGATCGATTGCCCCTTGTCTTCATGGCAATCCTATCTCCGTGAGTATAGAGGGATTGGAGCCCCTCTTATGGAATGGACTGGTATGCATGCCATGAGTCCTTAGGATTACGTGGGAACTCTTAGGGTTTGGGTAGGTTTAATGCAAGGGAGAGTGACCTTGTGTCACTCTCAATGGGTTGATCATATACATGAGAATGTAGTGACTTGAGTTACTTGGAACTCTTGTCTTGACATGGGATATCGAATGCATGAACATGGATATGCAAAGAGTATAAGGAGAGAAAATGCAAGAGCGAGGTAAACGTGTATGCATAAAGAGTTAAACAGGCATTATAACAGTATGAAAACAGTTATTATAACAACAAGAATAAGCAGGTATAAATGAAAGTAAGAGCAGTCGCCCTTTCTTCCATGGTTTTGGAAAATGGTGCGCGTGTCTTAAATCTGGCAGAGGTTTGGCTATGCATCGTGTCTATATGAGCATCAGGTTGAGGGTTGACTAATGCGTTCTAAAAAGGCTCGGTTCCCGGATCTTCAAACCTAGGCCCACTCCTCGAGGTGGTGCCATGATCGGTTGGAGATCCGAGCGGGGGAATCATCAAGAGGCCGTAGGCGAAGAAACTGACACAACATGTTGCCCACAGCCAATATATCGTTCCCCCTTTCTAACTAGAAAGGACATATCAGGGTAATAATGCAAATATGCAGAATGCAAGTGCACGTGCAGTGTGTGTGTGATTTTTGAAAGTGGAGGAAAGAGCCCAACAACTCCTATTCATCCTGTTCATCACATTCATGCATAATAGTTAATAACATAAAATTGCAAACCAAAGTGCACCTACAAAACAAAGATACAAGAGTTGGTATGTGGATGACAAACCTAATACAAGATAATATGAATAAATGTACGTTTTTTGAAAATAACTTTGAAAATTTGATTTTGAAAATTTAAAGTGTAAGCACCCCATTTTTGACAGCTCGGCAATCTACGGTCCGTCCAGACTTGTGTTCAAGTCATTGTGGACATATTTCAATCCAAATTAACTTTCTAAGTCTAATCCCGTCAATTCATTGCTTCGCGAGCCCCACAGGGCCCAAATAGAGGCAAAATGACCGAAATGCCTTTAAGGGGTATTATCCTTTCCAATTCCAAATCAAGCTCGTCTTTCTAAAAACATTAAGTCCCTTTTCCAATTCCAAATCAAGCACGTCTTTCCGAGACGGTAAGTCCCCTTTCCAATTCCAAGTCAGGCACGTCTTTCCGAAGACGGTAAGTCCCCTTTTCCAATTCCAAATTAGGCGCGTCTTTCTGAAGACGGTAAGTCCCCTTTCCAAGTCCAATTCCAATCACTCTCTAGAGACAGTTGATTCCTCGAGACGGTCCGGCATGTTTTTCGAAGAAAATCTCTTCAAAATGGTAAGTCCCTTCAAACCTGTCGACTGGGACGAGACCCCAAGTCCCCTATATGGTAGAACGGTCCACCTTTGGTGCCTGCTAGCCCGCCAATGCAAAAATGTCCATTTAGGCATGCCTTTCAAGACAGTTGATTCTCAAGCGCTAAGTCTCTTTAGTAGCTTCCCGAGGTCAGGCAGTCTTGGGAATGATCCCGAACCATCAGAGTATCGAAAATACTCGCAAACATCGCAACCGTTAGAGTAGCGGAAATACTCACAAACAGGTCGATATAGGGAATTGTCAACAAACCCCTGTATCACGCGATCGTCGTCAGAGTGACGGAAACACTCAAAACCCAGGTCAACACCAGTGCCTGCTAGCCTATTTCGGTGAAAAATGACTAAACTACCTCTAGGGCCATTTTTTAGCACGTTTCTCAAGAACACACCTAAGTCTTCAGAATGGTAAGTCCACCATTCTAGGATTGTTTTAAAAGCAATCTGGCATGATTAGGTGCCTTCTAGTCAGTTTCGGGCCGATTTCGAGACTTTCCGGTCAAGATGACCATTTTGCCTCTAGGCATTCGAATGCCCCGGGAACCACACCGGCCCTAGGTATCAAACTGGTAACCTCCCAAGAATGCTTCCTACAGTATTCTCAACCTATCTTTACCTTTCTGGATCATTCCGAGTCATTCCGGCAAACCCGATACAAAATGACTGTTTTGCCCCTAGTGAGCCGGTCGCCTTTTCCAACCACACCGGCTCTGGGTATCAAACCGGCAAGCCTTTAGGAACATTCTGAATAATGTTTCCAAATCTTGAGTCTTTTTTCGGGACATTCCGAGTCCGTCCCAGCGGTTTTCCGACCCGATTGACCATTTTGCCCCTAATAGCCCGATCAATCCTTCTAACACATCCTATCTTCATTTTTCAAGTCAAATACCTTAGGGACACTGTTCTAAGTGTTCTTGCCCTTTTCCTAGCCTTCCGGGCCAATCCCAATCCCTTAAATCCTTCTCGGATTTTTCGGAGTCACTCCTATTGAAGCCAAGCTAAAAATTGCATGGTAGTCACTAGTACAGGCACCCAAATCTTCCCAAGATACATTGTTTGCCGACTTAACAAACTTTCCTAATTGGCTGGCGCCACTGCAACAGGCGCCAGGTTTATCTCATGTCTATAAATACAGAGCCTCCTCCAGCGTGAAAGAGGTCCACAAACTCAGTCTAAAAACTCTAACATTCGATATATAGAGCTCGTACACACCCTAAACCCTAGCTTCTCTAGGTTTTCCAAACCCTATCTTCTCTAGGGTTTCCAAACCCTAGCCACCATACACAAATCCTAGCCTCCTATACACTCATATACACTCCTATACACTTCTACACTAGCATCCAACCCTCTATTGAAGACTTGGATTGCTGCAACTCAAAACTCTCGAAGACCAAGACAAAGCTCTCAAAGACTGAAGCGAAGACCAAAGAAAAAGCAAGAAAGCAAAGCGCACAAAGTTAAGCAAAATAAAGAAGACACAAGGTAGGTTTTTTCTTTAAGTTTCTGCACTTCCCCCCCCCCCCCCCCCTCTGTTCTCTCTCCTAACCCACTTGGGTTTTCTCTATTTTAATCCCCCATCTCTTTCCCCCTTTTCTTTGCATGCTTGAAACAAGGGGATTCCCGGTCCATGTGTAGGATTAGACTATTGGAGGGTCACCGTGTCGGGGGCTTTCTTTTAGTCTAACCGGAGACCACGTGGGTTCGGCCCCCTTGATTATGTGGTGAAGCCTTAACCCTGTATGTTCACAACCCCAAATTTGCATTGTGCATATCATGATCTTGCATCTTCCAAAAATCGTTTTCAAAATTTGCATTAAACTTGTTTTCAAAGTTGTATCAAAATCTCCTTTTTCAAAACTTGTTTTCAAAATCACAATCCTAAGGTGATTCTAGCTTTTTCATGGCTAGGGTTGCTTTAGGAAAGTGTTACATTTAAAGTGACTTTTATGGTTCATATTTTCAAATCTTGTTGTTTTCAAAACCACTTTCTTAAAGTGGTTCTAGCCTTCTTATGGTTAGAATAGCTTTAGGAAAGTGAGACGTTTTTATACTTTTCAAAAAACTCTCTTATCAAAAATCTCCACCTAAAAATCTCTTTTCCAACATGTTTTCCATAAACTCTCCCCAATCTCCTTTCCAAAGTTATTTTCAAAAACTTCTTCCAAAAATCTATTTTCCAAAACTTCTCTTTTCAAACTCCTTTCCAAAACACTCTCCTTAAAATTCACTTTCCTAAATACTCTTTCCTAAAAGCTTCTTCCAAAATCTTGTTTTCAAAACTCTCTAAAAGTTTTACTTTCCAAAAACTTCCTTCTTAAAATTCTTTTCTAAATACGTTTCCTTAAAAAACACCTCTTTAGAATCTTCCTCCAAAATCTTCGTTTTCAAAAACGCACTTTCTAAAAAACTCTTTTCTTAAAGTCCAAGTCAATCCTAGAACCCACAATTAGGAAACCTTAATTTTCTTTCCAAAAACGTGATTTTCAACCTTTCCCCAAACTTAGGTTTCCAAAACCTCCCTTTCTACATCAAAATCATAAGTTTCCAAAAAACCTCTTTTTTACGTCAAAGCTATACACTTCCAAATCTAGGGCTTTTAAAACTTCATTTTCCAAATCCTTGTCAAATCAAAATCTTCCCTCTAGAAAACCAAATCCAATCTTCCCGTTTAGGAAACTAGATCCAATCCTCCGTTTTTTAAAACAAAATCAAACCTTCTCTTTTATAAACAAAATCCAATCCTTTGTTTTAGAAAATAGGAATCTTAACCCTTCCTAGTCCAAATCTTTCATAATTCAACTCCTTCCTAATCTTCCACTTTCCTAAATCTTAAGTTTCTAAAACTTGAACATAACAATCTTTACTAAATTTTAAAACTCAAAATCTAAATCTTTCCTAATTCAATTTTCTCCTAATTCCCTACCTTCCTAAACCATAAGTTTCCTAAAACTTCCAAATCTTTCCTTAAACATTAAGCTTCCAAATTTTTTTCTAATTCAACCCTTTTCTTAATTCTACCCCCTTTCAAATATTAACTTTCCAAATCTAAGTTTTCAAATTTTTCCTAAACTCAAACCTTTCCTAATTTCAAGATTTTCTAAAACTCAAATTCTAAAACTTTCTAAATCTTAAATTTTCTAAATTTCAAATCTTTTTAAATTCCAAAGCATTTTAAATTCAAAACTTTCTTAAGTTAAGACTTTCTAAATCCCAAACCTTCTAATTTTTAAACCTTTCTTATTTTAAAATTTCCCAATTCAAATCTTCCTTAAATCTTAGACTTTCTTAATTCAAAACTTTCCTAAGTTGAAACTTTCTTAATTCAAAACTTTCCTAAGTTGAAACTTTCTAAATTCAAAACATTCCAATTTCAAAAGTTTCTTAAAACAAAATGTTTCCTATTTCAAAACTTTCTTAATCCAACACTTTCCTAATTCAAAAACTTTCCCCAATTCGAACTTTTCCTAATTCAAAACTTTCCTAAAACGAAACTTTCCTAAAATGACACTTTCCTATTTCGAAACTTTCCTAATCCGAATCTTTCCTAAATTCTAAGCTTTCCTAATCTTCTAAGTCCAATATTCAAGTCAATTCTTCTCTAAAATCTTTCCAAGTCAAATCCAATCTTTCTTTTCTAAGTCCTTAAGTCTAGGTTTCCTAAAACCAAGTTTTCCAAAGTCAAGTCTTTTCAAATCTTCCAATCAAAATTCAATCTCTCAATCTTTCAATCCAATTTCCAACTCAATCTTTTTCTTCCAATCATCTCTGCTATTTTCAACCGGACTCTTGTCCGAACTACGACTGACCTGATTCCTCCAAAAGGATACGTAGGCAACCCTCATGGGTGCGGTCTCCACATTTTTCAAATTTCAAATTCCACAACCTCTTTCAAACTTCTATTTCCACAACTTCTTTCAAATCTCCAATTCTACAATCTTCTTCAAGTTTCCAATTCTATGTTCTATTTCCAATTTTCAATTCCAAAAATCTATTTTCAAATCTCAATTTCCAAATTCTAAAACTTTCCAATTTCAAATCTATCTTTCAAATCAAATCAATTTCTTTCCAAATCTATCTTTCAATTCTCTTCCTCTTGTATCTGCATATCATGCATCATGTCTTTTTCAAACATTCTTTTTCAAAGTGGATAGGATTTAACAATAGTTAGTTGAAGACTTTCATAGGTGAATCTAGGGTAGATTGACATGTAGGTACCGAAAGGGCGGGGTAGGGTGATGGCTTAGTGCGTCTTCCCTATACGTAACCAACCTCCGAACCTAGATCACTATTTTCGAAAGACCAAAAGGAGTTTTTTTTTCAAAAAGGGCTTACGTATTTTCTAAAGATTGCCAAACAACCTGTGTTCTTAAAAAACCCTCTCTTAAGGAGATATTTTCAAAATCGTTTTTCAAAACCCTAAGTGTAGTTTTCGGATTATGCTTAGTTTTTAGGTGACCTAACTTACCTTAATCAAGTTAGGTGACGACCCCAAATCTTTTCTAAAAGCCCTTTATTCAAATCTATTTTCAATTCAAACCTAGTCGCACTCATTTTTCTGGGAGAGTGAGTTCTAACGAGAGAGTACAGTGTTTTTTCCGCTTGTGTGTGTATTCCTCGAGCGAGAAAAATCTGGGCACGACAATCAGTCCCTTTAAATATGACACTTTCCTAAAGCAATCCTAGCCATGGAAAGGCTAGAATCACCCTAGGATTGTGATTTTGAAAACAAGTTTTGAAAAAGGAGATTTTGATGCAATTTTGAAAACAAGTTTAATGCAAGCTTTGAAAACGAGTTTGAAAACGATTTTTGGAAGAATGCAAGAGTCGTGATACGCATAATGCAAAGAGGGTCGTGAACATACAAGGTTAAGGCTTCACCACATAATCAAGGGGGCCAAACCCACGTGGTCTCCGGTTAAACTAAAAGAAAGCCCCCGACACGGTGACCCTCCAATAGTCTAATCCTACACATGGACCGGGAGTCCCCTTGTTTCAAGCATGCAAAGAAAGGGGAGAAAGAGATAGGGGATTAAAATAGAGAAAACCCAAGTGGGTTAGGAGAGAAAAGAGAGAGGGGGGGAGTGCGGAAATTTAAATAAGAAGCCTACCTTGTGTCTTCTTTATTTTGCTTAGCTTTGCGCACTTTGCTTTGCTTGTCTTGCTTCGATCTTCACTTCAATCTTCAGGAGTTTGTCTTCAATCTTCAAACCTTCAGATTGCAGCCCTTCAAGTCTTTAAAGGAGGGTTGGAGGCCAGTGTACGAGAGTGTATAGAAGTGTATAGGAGGCTAGGGTTTAGTGTATGGTGGCTAGGGTTTGGAAAACCTAGAGAAGCTAGGGTTTTGGGAGTATACGAGCTCTGTATATCAAGAATTAGGGTTTTTAGACTGAGTTTGCGGACCTCTTTCACGCTGGAAGAGGCTCTGTATTTATAGAGATGGGATAAACTTGGCGCCTGTTGCAGTGGACCTAGCGCCTGTTGCAGTGGCGCCAGGCCAAATTTCCTCTTGGCGCCGCTAGGAGTGGCGCCAGCCAATTAGGAAAGTTTTAAGGTCGGCAAGCAACGTATCTTTGGAAGATTTGGGTGCTTGTAGTAGTGACTACCATGCAATTTTTAGCCTGGCTTCACTAGGAGTGACTTCTGAAAGTCCGGGGATGATTTGATGGGGCCGGGAATGACCCGAAGAGTCGAAAAGGGACAGGAACCCTCGGAATAATGTCTCAGGGACAAAGGACTTGCAAAATGATGACAGGATTTGTTAGAAGGGTTGACTGGTCCATTAAGGGCAAAACGATCAATCGGGCCAGAAAGCTACCGAGATGAACCCGGAATGTCCTGGAAAAAGACTCGAGATTTGGAAACATTACTTAGAATGTTCCCAAAGGTTGCCAGTTTGATACCCAGAGCCAGTGTGGTTGGAAAACGCGACCGGCCCACTAGGGACAAAACGGTCATTTTGCACCGGGTTGGCCGAAACTGACTCGGAATGATCTGGAAAGATAAAGAAAGGTTAGGAATACTATAAAAAGCATTCTCAAGAGGTTACCGGTTTGATATCTAGGGCTGGTGTGGTTCCCGGGGCACTCGGATGCCTAAGGGCAAAATGGTCATCTTGACCGAAAAGCGGCAGAATTGACCCGAAACTGACTGGAGGGCACCTAATCATGCAGGATCATCTCTGGGACGATCTTAGGAGGGTGGACTTACCGTTCTAAGGGCTTAGGTGTGCTCTCGAAAAACATGCAGGAAAATGGCCCTAAGGGCAGTTTGGTCATTTTTCATCGAAGTGGGCTAGCAGGCACTGCTGTTGACCTGGGTTTTGAGTGTTTATGGCACTCTGACAGTGGTCGCGTGATACAGGGGTTTGTTGGCAATTCCCTATATCGACCTGTTTGCGAGTATTACCGCTACTCTGACGGCTGCGATGTTTGCGAGTATTTCCGCTACTCTGACGGTTCGCGATCATTCCCGAGACTACCTAATCTCGGGAAGCTGCTAAAGGGACTTAGTGCCTGAGAATCAACTTTCTCGAAAGGCGTGCCTAAACAGACATTTCTGCATTGGCAGGCTAGCAGGCGCCAAAGATGGACCGTTCTACCATCTAGGGGACTTGGGGTCTTGTCCCGGTCGACAGATTTAAAGGGACTTACCATTCCGAAGAGGCTTTCTACAAAAAACATGTCGGACCGTCTCGAGAAATTAACTATCTTGAGAGAGGGATTGAAATTGAAATTGGAATTGGAATTGGAAAGGGGACTTACCATCTTCGGAAAGACGTGCTTAATGGGAATTGGACCGAATGATGCCCCCAGGGGCATTTTGGTCATTTTACCTCTATTTGGGCCCAGTGGGGCCCGCTAAGTGATGAATTGACGGGATTGGACTTAGAAAGTTAATTTGACTCGAAATATGCCCACAACGACTTGAACACAAGTCGGGATAGACCGTAGACTGCCGAGCGGTAAAAAATGGGGTGCTTACACTAGTGGCGCCAAGAGGAAATTTGCCCTGGCGCCACTGCAACAAGCGTTAGGTCATTCCCTTGTCTATAAATACAGAGCCTCCTCCAGCATGCAAGAGATCCGCATACTCAATCTAAAAACCCTACTTTTCGATATACAGAGTTCGTAGCCTCCCAAAACTTTAGTCTCTTTTGGTTTTCCAAACCCTAGCCTCCATACACAAACCCTAGCCTCCTATACACTCACATACACTTCTATACACTCATACACTAGCCTCCAAAGCCTCCTTTGAAGAATTGAAGTGCTGCAATTTGAAGCTTTGAAGATTAAAGACAAACTCTTGAAGATTGAAGTGAAGACCGAAGCAAGATAAGCAAAGTAAAGCGTGCAAAGCTTAGAAAAATAAAGAAGACACAAGATAAGCTTCTTATTTACGTTTACGCATCTTTCCCCCTCTCTTCTCTCTCCTAAACCACTTGGGTTTTCTTCTATTTTAATCCCCCATCTTCTCCCCCCCCCCTTCTTGTATGTTTGAAACAAGGGAATTCCCGGTCCATGTGTAGGATTAGGCTATTGGAGAGTCACCGTGTTGGGGGCTTTCTTTTAGTCTAACCGGAGATCACGTGGGTTCAGCCCCCTTGGTTATGTGGTGAAGCCTTTAACCTTATATGTTCTCGACCCCAATTTGCATTGTGCATATCATGATCTTGCATTTCTCCAAAGTTTGTTTCAAACTTGTTTTCAAAAGCTTGCATTAAACTCGTTTTCAAAATTACATCAAAATCTTCTTTTCAAAACTTATTTTCAAAACCACAATCCTAAGGTGGTTCTAGCCTTTTCATGGCTATTGTTGCTTTAGGAAAGTGTTATATTTAAAGTGACCAATATGGACCATATTTTCAAAACATTGTTGTTTTCAAAACCACTATCTTAAAGTGGTTCTAACCTTCTTATGGTTAGAATCGCTTTAGGAAAGTGAGGTATTTTATATATACTTTTCAAAAACTCTCTTTTCAAATCCCTCCTTCTAAAAACCTCCTTTTCAACATGCTTTCCATAAACTCTCTCCATTCTTCTTTCCAAAATTGTTTTCAAAAGCTCCCTCCAAAAATTGTTTTCAAAAACTCCTTTTTAAACTTCTTTCCAAAAAGCTCTCTTCAAAATTCCTTTCCTAAAAACACTCCCTAGGTTTCCTTCTTAGAAAACTATCTCCCTGAATCTCTTTCCTAAAAATTCCTTCTAACATTCTCCTTCCAAAAATCCCCTTCCAAAAACTCTCTTTTCAAATTCACTTTCTAAAAACTCCTCTCAAGATTTCTTTCCCAAAAATCTCCCTTTCTAAAAAACTAACTTTCCAAAAATTCCTTTTCTTAGTGTCTAAGTTAAATCCTAGAACTCACGATTAGGAAATCCTAATTTTACTTCCCAAAAACATGATTTCTAATCCCTTATTTTGGCCTCAAAATCTAGGTTTCCAAAACCTCTTGTTTTTTTACATCAAAATCATAGGCTTCCAAAACCTATTTTCTACATCAAAACTATAGTCTTCCAAATCTAGAATTTTTAAAACTCCTTTCCAAATCCATGTCAAATCCAATCTTCCCTTTAGGAAATCAAACCCGATCTCCCATTTAGGAAACTAGATCATATCCTCCGTTTTTTGAAACAAAATCACACCATCTCTTTTTAGAAACAAAATCCAATCCCTTGTCTTAGGAAATAGGAATCTCAATCCTTCCTAATCTAAATATTTCCTAATTCAGCTCTTTCCTAATTTTCTACCCTCCTAAAGCATAAGTTTCCTAAACCTAAACCTAAATATTTCCTAATTAAACTCCTTCCTAATCTAGTACTTTCCTAAACCTTAAGTTTCCTAAACTTAAACTTTTAAATCTTTCCTTAAACTTTAAGCTTTCAAACTTTTCTTAATTCCATCCATTTTCAAATCTTAACTTTCCAAATCTAAGTTTTCAAACTCTTCTTAAACTCAAAACCTTTCCTAATTTCAAGAATTTCTAAAACTCAAACTTTGAATCTTTCTAAAATTCTAAACTTCCCTAAACTTCCATCTCTTTCCAAATCTAAAACTTTCTAAATTCTAAACTTTCCAACTTTCAAAACTTCCCTATTTCAAAACATTCCAAGTTCAAAACTTTCCTAAGTTGAAACTTTTCTAAAACGAATTTTCCTAAAATAATACTTTCCTAAATTGAAACTTTTCTAAAACAAAACTTTCCAAAAATGACGCTTTTCTATTTTGAAACTTCTAAGTCGAGACTTTCCTAATTCGAACCTTTCCTAAATTCAACCCAATCTTTCTCCAATCTTCCAAGTCCAACATTTGAGTCAAGTCTTTCTTAATCTCATGTCCTTTCTAAATCCTTTCTTTCCTAAGTCTAGGTTCCTAAAACCAATCTTTTCAAATCTTTCAATCAAAGTTCAATCTCTCAATCTTCCAATCCAAATTCCAATTCAATTTCTTTTTACAATCATACCTTCTATTTTCTATCGGACTCTTGTTTGAATTATGACTAACCTGATTCATCAAAAAGGATATGCAGGCAACCCTCATAAGTGTTGTGACAACCTTTTTCAAGCTTCTATTTCCATAACTCTTTTCAAATCTCTTTCCACTTTCAAATCTATCTTTTCCAAATTCTTTTTTAAATCAAATTAATTTCTTTTCCAAATCTATTTTCCAATTCTTTTTTTCTTACACTTATATCTCATGCATCATGTCTTTTTAAAAAATTATTTTCTAAAGTGAATAGGATTGGACAATTGTCAGTTGCAGACTCTCATAGGTAAATTTAGGGTAAATGAACATGTAGGTACCGTAAGGGCGGGGTAGGGTGATGGCTTAGTGTGTCTTTTCTATACGTAACCAACCTCCGAACCTAGAATCATTGTTTTCAAAGACCAAAATAGAGTTTATTTTTCTAAAAAGGGCTTAACTATTTTCCAAAGGTTGCCAAACAAACCTATTTTCTTAAAAATCCTCTCTTGAGGAGATACTTTCAAAATCGTTTTCAAAAACGCTAAGTGCAGTCTTCGGACTGTGCTTAGTTTTTAGGTGACCTAACTCACCTTAATCAAGTTAGGTGGCGATTCCAAATATTTTTCAAAAGCCCTTTATTCAAATCTATTTTCAATTCAAACCTAGTTGCACTCATTCTTTTAGGAGGGTGAGTTCTAACGAGAGAGTACAGTATTTTTCTTGCTTGTGTGTGTATTCCTCGAGTACGAAAAATCTGGGCGCGACAAGCATGAGATTGAGGGTTTACTAATGCTTCCTAAGAAAGCTCGATTCCCAAATCTTCAAACTTAGGCCCACTCCCCGAGGTGGTGCCATGATCGGTTGGTGATTCGAGCGGGGGAACCATCAAGAGGCCGTAGGCGAAGAAACTGACACAACATCTTGCCCACAACCAATATACAATTTTTCCTTCTAACTAGAAGTGACATATCAGGGTAGAGAATGTAAATATGCAGAATGCAAGAGCACGTGTAGTGCTTGTGTGATTTTTAAAAATTGAAGGAAACAGCCTAACAACTTCCATTCATCCTGTCCATTCCATACACTCTTGATATGCATAGCAGTTAATACAACATGAAATAAATATGTGAACAAGGGTCCACTTACAAAAATAAATATACAAAATTCAGTACTTGAATGACAAACTTAATGCAAGATAAAATAAATATGAGTAGAGTGCAAACAATGACATGTTTTGAAAATAACTTGGAAAATTTTGATTTTGAAATTTTTTGAAGTGGATAGAATTGGACAAATTATTCAAAGACTCCAAATGGGTGAGGGTGAAGAAACATGATATTGGCCTAACCCTCTAAGTGTCCCCACTGGAGTTACCAGCTATGGCGCCCCGATTTTTCGCACTCGAAAGACAAGTGAGAAAAATACAGTGTTCTCTCGTTAGAACTCATCCTCTTAGAAAGACTAGTGTGACTAGGTTTGAATTGAAAAATTGATTTGATTAAGGGCTTTTAGAAAATAATTTGGAGTCGCCATCTAACTTGATTAAGGTGAGTTAGGTCGCCTAAAAACTAAGCACAATCTAAAAATTACACTTAGGGTTTTTGAAAAGATTTTAAAAAACTTCCTCAATAGAGGACTTTTAAGAAAATAGGTTGTTTGGCAACCTTTGGAAAGATTTAAGTCATTTTTTGAAAATAATTTCATTTGGTTTTTGAAAATAGTGATCTAGGTTTGGAGGTTGGTTACGTGTAGGGAAGACGAACTAAGCATCACCCTACCCCGCCCTTGAGGTACCTACATGTCTATTTACCCTAGGTTCACTCATTTGAAGTCTTTGATTAATAAATGTCCAAAAATTATCCACTTTAGAAAAGAATTTTGAAAGGATGTTTGACATGATGCATGATATGCAAGTGCAAGAATTTGATTTGATTTTGAAAGTAAATTTGAAAAGAACTAATTTGATTTCAAAAGAAGGTTTCAAGAAATTGGAATTGAAGATTTAAAAATAGATCTTAGAATTAGAAAGTTGAAATAGATCAAGGAACTGAAAACTTGAAAAAGGTTATGACCGTACCCATGAGGGTTGCCTACGTATCCCTTTTTGAGAATCAGGTTAGTCGTAGTTTGGATAAGAGTCCGATTGAAAATAGAAGATTTTGATTGGAAAAAGAGTTTGATTCAAAACTTAGAATGGAAGATTGAAATCGAGATTGAACTTAGACCTAGAATTAAACTTAAAAGAGGATTTGAGCCTTGAAAGAAAACTTGGACTAGATTTGAAAAGATATAGATTTGAAAACATTTCAAAGTTTAAAATTAGAAAACCATCTTGGTTTAGAAAAGAGTTTTTAGAAAGGAGTTGAATTTGAATTAGGAAGGTTTGATTTAGATTTGAAAAGTTTGATTTTAGAAGTTAGATTTAGGAAACGTTCGGATTAGAAAAGATTCGAATTAGGAAAGTTGGATTTTAAGAAAGATTTTAAAAAGAAGTTTGATTTGATTTGAAAACACTTAGATTGGTTAGATAAGATTCGACTTGAAAGTTTGATTTAGAAAATTTGAAAAGTTTCAAAATAGAAAAGTTTTCAAATTAGGAAAGCCCCGTTTTAGGAAAGTTTCATTTTAAGAAATATTTGAGCTTAGAAAAGTTCCATTTTAGGAAAGTGCCAAATTACGAAAGTTTTGGATTTAGAAAGTTTCAACTTAAGAAAGTTTTAAATTTAGAAAGTTTCAACTTAAGAAAGTTTTGAATTTAGAAAACTTTAAAATTTAGGAAAGTTTTGGTTTTGGAAGGATTTAAATCCAGGAAAGATTTGGAATTTGGAAAGTTTGATTTAAGAAAGATTTAAAAAGTTTAGAAATTAGGAAAGGATTGACTTAAGAAGGATTTGATTTCTATTTCCAAAAAGAGACGATTTGATTTTATTTCCAAATACAGAGGATTGGATTTGGTTTCCTAACTTGGAGGACTAGAATTGACATGGAATTGGAAAGGATGAGATTTGGAAAACTTGGATTTAGAAAATATGATTTGACATGAAAAAGAGTTTTAGGAAATCTAAGAGTTCGATGTACAAAATAGAGTTTTGAAAAGCTATGATTGGATGTGGAGAAGGAAAGTAAAAATTAGGGTTTCCTAATCATTGGCTCTAGGGCTTGACTTGGGCTTCAAGAAAAAAAGATTTTGGAAAGTAAATCTTTTGAAGGGAGTTTCTAGGAAGGAAACTTGAAGAGTGTTTTTATAAAGTAGAACTTTTGAAGTGAGTTTTTGGAAAAGGAGTTTTTGGAAAGAGTTTTTAGGGAAGTACGTTTGAAAAGAGATTTTAGAGAGGATTTAAAAAGAGGTTTTGGAAATGAGATTTTCAAAAAGTGATTTGGAAATAGAATGGAATATAGACTTTTACAAGTCTCTAAAAAAAATATCTCACTTTCCTAAAACAACTCTAACCATAGAAAGACTAGAACCATTCCAAGATTGTAGTTTCGAAAACAACAAGGATATGAAAATATGGACCATGATAGTCACTTTAAATATAACACTTTCCTAAAGAAACCCTAACCATGGAATGGCTGGAATGTTTAGAAAAAGAAGATTTAATGCAAGTTTTGAAAAAGATTTTTGATGCAAGTTTTGAAAACAAGTTTAGAAAACAATTTTGAAAAGATGCATGAGTATGATATGCACAATGCAAGTAGGGTCGTGAATATACAAGATCTAGGTTTCACCATATAATCAAGGGGGCCAAATTCACAAGGTCTAAGGTCGAATTAGAGGAAAGCCCCCGACACGATGACTTTCAACCATTCTTCCTATACATGAACCGGGAATTTCCTTGTTTCAAGCATGCAAGAAATGGGAGGAAGAAGATAGGAGATTAAAATAGAAGAAAACCTAAGTGGGTTAGTAGAGAGAAGAGAGAGGGGGGAAAATTGTGTAAACGTAAATAGAAAACCAACCTTGTGTCTTATTTGTTTTGCTTGCTTTACTTATTTTACTTCGTGTCGATCATCTAGAGCTTCGAGATGGCAACACCTTGAGTCTTCAATGGTCGGCTTGGAGGCTTGTATAGGCACGTATTTAGTGTATGTATGCTAGGTTTAAAGTGTATGGGGGCTGGGGTTTGAAGAAGCCTAAGAAAACTAGGGTTTGGAGAGAGTTCGAGGCCTGTATATCGAGAGAGAGCGAGAGAGAGAGAGAGAGAGAGTTTCTGAAGTTAGATTGCCAATCTTTTTTCACGCAGGGAGGAGGCTCTTTATTTATAGACAAAAAATTGACCTAGCGCCTGTTGCAGTGGCGCTAGGCTTAAAATCCCATTGGTGTCGCTACTAGTGGTGCAAGGCACTTAGGGAATATTTTAGGGTTGCAAGAAATGTATCTTCGACCCTTGATACACAAGGCAGAAGATTTAGGCGTCTGTCCTAGTAACTACCATGCATTTTTTAGCCTGTCTCCACTAGGAGTGACTCTAGAAGGTCCGAGAATGTTCTGGAAGGCCGGGAATGGTCTGGAAGGCCAGAAATGGGTAAAAACCCTTGAAATAATGTCCTAAGGGTAATAGACTTGAAAAATAAGGTCGGAATTGTCGATCGGGCTATCAGGGGCAAAATGATCAACTAGACCGAAAAACCACCGAAATTGACTTGAAACAATCCATGAGCGGACTTGAGGGTTAGAAACACTATCCAGAGTGCTCCAAGGGAGTGTCGGTTTGATACTTAGAGCCGGTATGGTTGGAAAAGGTGATTGGCCCACCAATGGTAAAACGGTCATTTTAGCCAAATGTTCTGGGAATTGGTTCGGAACCGACTGGAAGGCACTTCAACATGCCAGATCGTCTTTGGGACGATCTTGAAAAGGTGGACTTGCTATTCTGAGGACTTAGGTACTTTCTCAAGAAACGTACCGGAAACGGCCCAAGGGCAGTTTGGTCATTTTTTATCGGAGTGGGCTAGCAGGCACTGGTGTTGACCCAAGTTTTGAGTGCTTCCATCATTCTAACGGTCTGCGATGAGTTGGTTTCCAAAGGTATCTCGTCCTTTGGTAAATGAGTCATGACCAAGAGGCAAGTTTAGTCCCATGACATAAGGGGTTTGTTGGCAAATCCCAATGTCGACCTGTTTATGAGTGTTTTCACTACTCTGACGGTTGCAATATTTACGAGTGTTTCTGCCACTCTGATGGTTCGCGTTTATTCTGGAGGCTACCTAATATCGGGAAGCTGGTAGGTGGACTTATTGTCTGAGGAATCAACTTCCTCGAAAGATGTGTAGAATAACGGACATTTCTTTATTGGCGGGCTAGCAGGTACCAAAGGTGGACCGTTCTACCATCTCGGGGACTTGGGGTTTCGTCTCAGTTGACGGATTTGAAGGGACTTACTGTTCCAAAGAGCTTTCTCAAAAAACATGCTAGATTGAATGATCTTACCGCCTGAGAGATCAATTTTCTTGAAAGCCAAGCCGAATTTGATTTGGAATTGGAATTAGACTTGAAGTGGGTTTTGATATTGGAATTGAGATTGAAACAAGGATTTACCGTCTCCGAGAAGATGTGCCCAACGAATTTAGACCAAATAATACCTTAAGGGCATTTTAGTCATTTTGCCTCTATTTGGGCTTGGTGGGCCTGTAAAGTGATTGAATGATTGGATTATGTCTGGAAAACTGGTTTAAACTAGAATATGTCCATATTGACTTAAATACAAGTTTGGACGGACCGAAGATTGCTGAGCGGAAAAAAATGGGGTGCTTACAGATAGCATTTTGTACCTTTCTCATCCTTTCGATTGACTCTGACTTTCTACCTTGGGTTAGTATCTGGGATCATTTGGCTTGAACTCTCAACCCTTGACGCTTTAACAACAATTTACTTAACCCTTAGCAAAGCAATAAACTGTTAGTCTTTCAATATAAGGAGACTTTGTTTCAAGACCGTAATGTAGGCTAAGTTATGGGGTTTGAAATAATGGGATATGCAAGTTCAAATTTGATGTTGCTTTCATTAAGCTTTAGATCCACACCATCCTTGGTTGTTTTTCCGGCATGGTTTGGCCCTCTAGCATTTCTCCTCAGCTTCGGCAACACATTTGGCTTATTTAAATCAAGAATCTCCTTTTCAATTAGAGTGGACTTTAATAGGGTGGTAATGTAGGCCATGATTTTGGATTTTTGCAAGAAAAGGGTAAAGGCTCTAACCTATTGCTTCTATTGGGCTTCCTTATCACCTAGGGTTACCTTTAGATTTCTCTTCTTGCTTGTACTAGATATTTCTTCGGATGCCATGAAATGCCTCTTTTTCTCTTCTGGCTTTTACTATTTGCTTTTCAAGATGGCACGAAATGACTCTCTTTCGGCTTGTTCTTAGATATGTTCTTTTTTTTATAGCTTGCCCCTTGGAAACTCTCTCTCTTTGCTTTCCTTTTTCTTCTTTTTTTTATTTTTATTTTTTTATGAGACAAATACTCCTACAATTCTTTTCTATTAGATCTTTTCCTTAGTGTTTCGTCCTAACCCATGGTGGGCAGTGATCCCTTGGTTGGGGTTTTCTTGAAAAGAAAAGTAATTGGCTCAACAGGTTTGACAAGGGTTGCTTTTGACTATATGTGAAATCAAATAAAGGCCCCTCTTCATTTTGAACCAGATTGCTTGACCCATAGAGCCTTCATGTTGCTTCAGCTTGATGAACGATGAGTGACATTCTTTATGGAGACCTCAATTATCTATGTGCGTTAGTATGGGGGGATGGTATTAGATCAGGGTTGACAAAGAATACTTTTCGCTTTCTGCGAGACACTAGTGGGTTAAGCAACGGGATATACATAGAATTTTTTCTTTTTTTTTCTTTTTTTTTTTTTGTGGAAAAATGAAAGATGGCTCCTCTTTCTCTTGATATTCTAGCTACTCATCGCTTAGCTTCGATGTCTTGCAAGTGTTGCTTTTGGATAGTTTCCTCACTCATCCTCATCCTCTCTCTTTTCAGAAAGTTGATCTTTCGGCAAATAGTTAACTCATGCAATCATACCCCTCGAGTTAGGTCCTCCATAAGATAGACCATGTCCCTTGCATAGGATGCATTCACCATTCACAAGAAAAATATGAGATAACAACAATTGAATGAAAAGACTATCATTTTATCATTTCAGTGAAAAGCATAGAGTTCTTTAAAAGAAATGGAAATGCAAAGACCAATTTAGAGACAAAATTTAAAGGGATAGGAAGAAAGTGGGTGGAAACACCCCTCTCTTGTATGCTTTCGAGGAGAATCCCCTTTAGTAGTGTTTTGGGACGATGCCCACATTTCAGACAATCCATCCATTAGTGTGATCCCCGGTCAAGGCAAGGTATGTGAAGACTTCTTTTAGGGCTCCATGTGTGTTGACAGTAACGGTGCCGTTGTTAACTTCATTGGTCTTGTTGTTTTCCTCCATTGTCTCCTCGGTTTCTCCACCAAAGAGGTTGGCTAGCTCGTCTCCCTCCACTTTGAATAGCTTTGTCAGTGTTTTTAGCTCTTCTAGTTCCCAACCTATGTCTTCGTAATTAAACTCAGATGTGGGCCAGGGGTTTTTCAATAGGTGGCGCTCAGCTTCAACATACCTAGGGCGTAAAAACTCGTCACCCCAACCATCAGCTGCCATGTCTTCAGCAAGGACTTCCTTTGCAAGTGTGGGCTCCTTAATTGGCTAGTCTACAGGGTCATGCATTTCATTAAGATTGTAGAGATAGATCGGGTATGGCAGGAAATCCTCCTCCTAGTCGCTCTCTTCATCCATCTCCCAGTCCCTTTCGTAATCTTCGACCATAATCTCGTCCAACTCCCCCTTATCTTCTATTTCCTATAGTATCACACTGACAGTGTGGTTCGGTAGAGGGTTTGTGGTCACATTAGGCAAGAGTAGGGTTCACCGATTGTAAATCAATAGTATTATTGTCAATTAAGTCTTGAATTTTATGTTTAAGGGAGAAGCAGTTTTCGGTGTCATGCCCTTGGCCTCCTGAATGATACTCACAAGTGAGGGCACCGTTAAAGGTTCGAGCAATAAGGGTACGTTCTCTCTCTACTAAACCCTATTTTTGTTTCTTTTTGTTTCCTTTGTTTCCAAGTGTCGGTGTCCTGACCTAGGTCTACCTTGGGTGTTAGGTCGGTCCAAGCCCAAAATATCCAAGGAGTTGAGGGTGGCCATAAGGAAGGTCCAGCAGCACGACGTCCATAGTCATAAGGACTTGGTCACCGTCGAGAGCTTGTTGAACTACTTCCTAGGTCCCGAGCCGACAAGAGAGGCCCTGGCTGCAGAACGTGAGAGGAGTGAGTGTTTAGTCATTTATAGAGCCTTCAATTGTTATCTGGCTAACTTTCTTTACATTTGCAGCTGGTTCAGTTCCTGTCGACACTTCAACTTCTGCCGCTATTCCTGAGACCGTTGCCCCCGTTCCTGATCAGGTGGTCAAGGAGATGAGTTTCAACATTGCTTTTTTGAAGAAGCGAAAGGCGAATGAGGCGAGTGCCGAGCCGAAACGCCCAAGGATAGCTAAGCCTTCGGAACCAACCAGGAAGGATCCCCTTCTGGTTAAGGCGAGCGAGCCGAAGACCACTGAAGCAACCCGAAGCGTTCAGCCCCCTCCTCCAACGACTGAGAGGAGGTGCAGTTCGGTTTCTCCGGTCGAGAAACAGGCAAGGGCCAAACCCTCTCCATCCTCCAGGAACGTTTTTGAGAGCGTAGATGAGGCATAGATGAGGGCGGGGGTTGTTGTTAAGAATGTCGACCTGCAAAGGATTGACAAGTATACCAACAGCTGCCTAGTGAAGGACATGAACCACGATCTCCTCAGTGTTCGAATTTACTACTTGGTTCTCTTCTTTTTTATTTTATTTATCTATTTTTTTTTCTATGACATGTTGCTTTTCCCAATCTGCTGCCAGGAACATGAAACTGGGTCACCGTCTGGCCAGCCTCGAGAGGCATTCAATCAGGAGAAGAGTACCTGTGCTGCTCTTATTGGTGAGCTGAACGGCATCAAGGAAGAGATCACTGCCGCCCATGCCATGAAG
Organism: Euryodendron excelsum; assembly: GCA_033060915.1. Classification (NCBI taxonomy): domain Eukaryota; kingdom Viridiplantae; phylum Streptophyta; class Magnoliopsida; order Ericales; family Pentaphylacaceae; genus Euryodendron; species Euryodendron excelsum. The sequence continues at coordinate 30,204,375 of CM065385.1, read as the reverse complement.
GAAGAACTGGCCACTACTCGCGCCGAGCGTGATTCGGCTGTGGCAGATCTTAAAACCACGAAAGAAGAGCATAAGAAGTTGAACGCCACAATGTAAGCACCCCATTTTTACCCTCTCGGCAGTCTCCAATCCGTCCAGACTTGTATTCAAGTCAATATGGACATATTTTGAGTCAACTCAAATTTTCAAGTCTAATCTAGTCAATCCATCGCTTCGTGGGCCCACTGGGCTCGAATAGAGGCAAAATGACCAAAATGCCCTCAGGGGCATTGTTCGGTCCAATTCTAATAGGCACGTCTTCTTGAAGATGATAAGTCCCCTTTTCAAATCCAATTCCAAATTCTAATCCGTCCCTCAAGAAAGTTGATTCCTCAAGGCGGTAAGTCCATCCTATCCAGCACGTTTTCTGAAGAAAGTTCTTCGAAATGGTAAGTCCCTTTAAACCCGTCGACTAGGACGAGACCTCAAGTCCCCGAGATAGTAGAACGGTCTACCTTGGGCGCCTCTTAGCCCCCCAATGCAGAAATGTCTGTTTCGGCATGCCTTCCGAGAAAGTTGATTCCTCAGGCGCTAAGTCCAACTACCATCTTCCTGAGATCAAGCAGTGTCGGGAATGATTGAGAACCGTTAGAGTAGCGGAAGTACTCGTAAACATCGCAACCGTCAGAGTGGCAAAAACACTCGTAAACAGGTCAATATAGAAAATTGCCAACAAACCCCTGTATCACAGGACTGCCGTCAGAGTGGCGGAAACACTCAAAATCCAAGTTAACACCGGTGCCTGCTAGCCCACTTCGTTGAAAAATGACCAAACTGCCCCTAGGGCCATTTCTGGCATGTTTCTCAAGAAAGTACCTAAGTCCTTAGAATGGTAAGTACACCTTTCCAAGGTTTTCTTAAAGGCAATCTGGCATGATTAGGTGCCTTCTAATCAATTTTGGGCCAATTTTCAGACTTTCCAGTCAAGATGACCATTTTGCCCCTAGGCATCCGAGCACCCCAAGAACCACACCGGCTCTGGATATCAAACCGGAAACCTCCTGAGAATAATTTTTATAGTATTCTCGACCTTTCATTATCTCTCTGGATCATTTTGAGTCAATTCCAGCAAACTCGGTGCCAAATGACCGTTTTACCCTTAGTGGGTCGGTCGCTTTTTCCGACAATACCGGCTCTGGGTATCAAACTGATAACCTCCTGTGACATTCTAAATAATGTTTCTAAACCTTAAGTCTTCTTTCGGGACATTCTGAGTCCGTCCTGGCAACTTTTTGGCCCGGTTGACCGTTTTACCCCTAATGGCCCAGTCAACCTTTCCAACACATCTTAACATCATTCTTCAAGTTCATTACCCTTGGGACCCTATTCTAAGGGTTCTTATTCCTTTCCAGCCTTCCGGATCATTTTCGGCCCTTTCAAATCATTCCCGAACCTTTTGGAGTCACTCCTAGTAAAGCCAGGCTAAACATTGCATGGTAGTCACTAGTACAGGCGCCCAAATCTTCTGAAGATACATTGCTTGCCGACCTTAAAACTTTCCTAAATGGTTGGCACCACTAGAAGTGGCGCCTGAAGGATTTTTAGCCTGGCACCACTTCAATAGGCGCTAGGTCATTCCTCTCTCTATAAATACAGAGCCTCCTCCAGCGTGAAAGGGGCTCGCAAACTCAGTCTAAAAACCCTACTCTTCGATATACAGAGCTCATAGCCTCCTTAAACCCTAGTTTTCTTTAGTTTCTCCAAACCTTAGCCCCCATACACAAACCCTAGCTTTTATATACTCCCATACACTCATACACTCATACACTAGCCTCCAAAGCCTACATTGAAGACTTGAAGTGCTGCAATCTGAAGCTCTTGAAGATCAAGACGAAGACTGAAGCAAAGACCGAAGCAAAGCAAAAAAAACATAGCGCGCAAAGCAAAGCAAAATAAAGAAGATACAAGGTAGGCTCTCTAGTTAAGTTTGCGCATCTTCCCCCTCTCTCTTCTCCCTCTGAACACACTTGGGTTTTCTTCTATTTTAATCTCTCATCTTCTCCCCCCCCCCCCTTGTTGCATACTTGAAACAAGGGACTTCCCAGTCCATGTGTAGGATTAGGCTATTGAGAGTCACCGTATCGGGGGCTTTCTCTTAGTCTAACCGGAGACCACGTGGGTTAGTCCCCCTTGATTATGTGGTGAAACCTTAACCTTGTATGTTCACGACCCTAACTTGCATTGTGCATATCATGATCATGCATCACTCCAAAATCCATTTTCAAACTTGTTTTCAAAAATTGCATTAAAATCATTTTCAAAGTTTGTGTTAAAATCTTCTTTTTCAAAACTTATTTTCAAAATCACAATCCTAAGGTGATTCTAGCCTCTCCATGGCTAAGATTGCTTTAGGAAAGTGTTATCTTTAAAGTGACCAATATGGTCCATATTTTCAAATCCTTATTGTTTTCAAAACCACTATCTCAGAGTGGTTCTAACCTTCTTATGGTTAGAATCACTTTAGGAAACTGAGATATTTTATATACTTTCTAAAAACACTCTTTTCAAATCTCTCTTTCTAAAAAATCTCTCTTCCAATACACTTTCTAAAAATTCTTTTCAATCTCCTTTTCAAAATTTCTTTCTAAAGTTGTTTTCTAAAACTTGCCTTTACAAAACTCACTTTCCTAAAAACTCCTTTCCAAAATGCTATCTTTGAAATTCACTTTCTAAAAATGCTCCCTATGTCTCCTTCCTAAAAAACTCTTTCCAAAAATCTCTTTTCAAAAACTCTCTTTTCAAAATTTACTTCTCTAAAACTCATTTTTAAGATCTTCTTTCAAAACCTCTCTTTCCAAAAACTCTCTCAAAGTTTTACTTTCCAAAATCCCTTTCGAAAAACTTTATTTTCAAAATTCACTTTCTAAAAACTCCTCCCAAGGATTTTCTTCCAAAAATCTCGCTTTTCAAAAATTCTACTTTTCAAAAATCTCTTTCCTTAGAGCCTAAGCCAAGCCCTAGAACCAACGATTAGGAAACTCTAATTTCCTTTCTTAAAACATGATTTTTAATCTTGCCTCAAACTTCAAGTTTCCAATTCTAATTTTCTACATCAAAACCATATATTTCCAAAACCTATTTTCAATCCCAAAATCTAGGATTTCCAAAGCTTCACCTTCCAAATCCATATTAAATCTAATCTTTCCTTTAGGGAACCAAATCCAATATTCCCATTTTGGAAACTAGTTACAATCCTCCGTTTTTTGAAACAAAATCAAATCATCTCTTTCTTAGAAACAAAATCCAAATCTTTCCTAGTCCACACCTTTCCTAATCCCAATCCTTCCTAATCTTATACTTTCCTAAACCTTAAGTCTCTAAAACTTTCCAACTTTCAAATCTTTCTTATTTTAATACTTTCTTAATTTGAAAACTTTCCTAAAATAAAACTTTCCTAAAATAACACTTTCCTAATTCGAATCTTTCCTAAATCCAATCTTTCATAATCTTCCAAGTCCAACATTTGAGTTAAATATTTCTTAATCTCAAGTCCTTTCTAAATCCTATCTTTCTTAAGTCTAGGTTTCCTGAACCTCAATCTTTCCAAATCAGAGTCCAATTTTTTTAATTCCAAAAATTTCAATTTTCAATTTTCAATTTTCTATTCTAAGTTCAAATCAAAATCTCTTTTTTTAAATCAAACATCCTATTTTCTATCTGACTCTTGTTCGAACTACGACTGACCTGATTTCTCAAAAAGGATACATAGGCAACCCTCATGGGTGTGTTCATAACTTTTTTCAAATCTCTAATTCTACAATCTTCTTCAAGTTTCTAATTTCCTAATCTCTTCAAGTTTTCAATTCCATAACCTATTTCAAACTTCCAATTCCAAATTTCTATTTCCAAATCTCTATTTCCAATCTCCAAAACTTTCTTTCAAAATCAAATCTATCTCTTTAAATCTCTTTTCAAATTAAATCAAGTTCTTTTCAAATCTATTTTCAAACTCTCTTCTCTTGCAATTGCATATCATACATCATTCTTTTAAATGTTCTTTTTCTAAAGTGGATAGTATTGGGCATGTATTAGTTAAAGACTCTAATGAGTGAATCTAGGGTAAATAGACATGTAGGTACCGTAAGGGCGGGGTAGGGTGATGGCTTAGTGCGTCTTCCCTACACGTAACCAACCGCCAAACTTAGGATCACTATTTTCGAAAGACCAAAATAGAGTTTATTTTTTAAAAAAAAGGCTTAAAATTTTTCCAAGGGTTACCAAACAACTTGTTTTCTTAAAAACTCTCTCTTGAGGAGGTATTTTCAAAAACCCTAAGTGTAGTCTTTAGATTGTGCTTAGTTTTTAGGTGACCTAACTCACTAGGTGGCGACTCCGAATTGTTTTGCAGAAGCCCTTTATTCAAATCAATTTTCAATTTAAACCTAGTCACACTCATTCTTCTAGGAGGATGAGTTCTAACGAGATAGTGCAATATTTTTTCCGCTTATGAGTGTATTCCTCGAGTGCAAAAAATCTGGGCGCAATAGCTGGCGACTCCACTGAGGGACACTTAGAGGGTTAGGCCATAGTCATGTCTTTGCACTCTTCACCCTTGTAAATTCTTTAATTAACTTGTCCAATGTTATCCACTTTCAGTTTTCAAAATCGAATTTTTGAAGTTATTTTCAAAAACATGCGTCTAACTCCATTCCTGTTATCTTGTATTAAGATTGTCATCCACATACTCACTCTTGAATCTTTGTCTTGTAGGTGCACTTTTGTTTACAATATTATTTTATTAACTATTATGTATGAATACGATGAACAGGATGAATGGGAGTTGTTGGGTTCTTTCCTCCACTTTCAAAAATCACACACACACTGCACGTGCACTTGCATTGTTATCCTGATATGACCCTTCTAGTTAGAAAGGGGGAACGGTATATTAGTTGTAGGCAAGATGCTGTGTCAATTTCTTTGCCTACAGCCTCTTGATGGTTCCCCCGCTCGGATCACTAACCGATCATGGCAACACCTCGGGGAATGGGCCTAGGTTTGAAGATCCGAGGACCGAGCTTTTTTAGGATGCATTAGTTAACCCTCAACCTTATGCTCATATAGACACCTAGCATAGCTGAACCTCTGTTGGATTTAAGACACGCGCACCGTTTTTCAAAACCATGGAGGAAAGGGTGACTGCTTTTACTTTTCTTTATACATGCTCATTCCTGTTGTTATAATGACTGTATTCTTACTATTATAATGACTGTCTAACTGCTCATGCATGATGTTTACTCCAACTATATTCTCTCTCCTTATACTCTATGCATCTATTTTCATGCATTCCATATTCCATGTCAAGACGAGAGTTCCAAGTTACTCAAGTCACTGCATTCTCATGCATATGATCAATCTAAAGAGAGTGACACCTAGTTCACTCTCCCTTGCATTAAACCTACCCAAACCCTAAGGGTTCCCATGTAACCCTAAGGACTTATGGCATGCATTTCAAGTCATCCCATAAGAGGGGCCCCAATCCCTCTATGCTTACGAAGATAGGGTTGCCAAGAAGAGAAAAGCAATCGATCAACAAGGTCTCTCAGCGACCTCCTCGACATCGAATCCAAGGAAGGCGAATATAAAAACCTCAAGAGTAGTTTAAGACTTCTTATGTAAAACTAGATAGGTGGAACCCCCAAAAGAAAATGTTCCCTCTCCCCCTATTAAAATGTATTTCAATTCTTTTGTATCTTAAACCCAAAGTTAAATGTATTTCTTTATTTTCCTCGAACGAATGGATGGATGAATATATGAATGGATGAAGTTCCCCACTTGGTGGTAAGGTATCTGCATACAGGGGCAAATCCCCTACCTCCAAAAGTGAGCCAATTCACCATGTTTAGTTTCCCTCCTAAAGAGGGGCATCCTAGGACATGCATTGCATAGAGCTCTCTAGAAACCAAAAATTGACTTGCAATTTGTGTCTTTGTCTTTCTGTCTCTTCTTTTTATTTATAAAGATCACCTTGCACTAAGTCAACATTGCTCCCAAGAAGGGGTAACATCTACCTAGGGACCCAATTATCACCCGACATAAAGCCTCACTGATGGCTGCCAACCTGAAGAATCATCTTAGGTCTCTCGAGAAAAGGTCAACGAAATAAGAACCAAGATGGATGAAATGCTCAAACTCATTCAAACCATGGCCATGAAAGATACTACTGTAGTCCCATTGTCGTCCATGACTTTGTCCAAGGACCTTGATCCCGCTAACCCAAGGATCGTGCTTCAATCTGACAATGCGGGGAGGAACAAGGAGGAGGCCAACGAGATCAACACTGAAGAGGAAGAAACCATAATGCTTTCACCTGCTATAAGAAGAACTCCCTTAGACCCTCTTAGTCTGAAAATCTAAGGGCTAGAGGACTCGCTATGAAGTCTCCATGGCCATGACACCTACGGTTTCACTGCCTACGACGAGCTATGTTTCTTTCCTGACCATCCGAGACCAGCCAAGTTCAAGATACCCGACTTCCAGAAATATGATGGCACTGGTAACCCTATCGCTCATCTTCGCCTGTACGCTAGAGCATTAAGTGGTCATGGGAACGATCCGAAGCTCTTGATGCAACTATTCCAACACAGTCTTACTGGATCTGCCCTACAATGGTTTGCCCGTTTGGACTTGAGGAAGATCACGACTTGGGTTGAGTTGGTTAATGCATTTAAAGCCCAATATCGTCACAATATTGAGCTCACTTCTGATCGATGGTCCCTAATGACTATGAGCAAAGGTGAAAATGAAAGTTTCAAGAACTATGCCTTGAGATGGAGAAAAGCTAATGCACAAGTCAATCCCCTATTGGAAGAGAAGGAGTACATACAACTGTTCGTGCATACTTTCCAAGGTATATACTATGAGAAGCTTTGCACAAGTGTAGGGAAAAGCTTCTTCGAGCTCATCATATAAGGGGAGATGATAGAAAATGGTCTCAAGACAGGGAGGATTACGAACCCCTTCGCGAAGACTAGAGAGTGTACCGCCAACATAGCTAAGAAGGTGACTACTACAAGGAGAACAATCAAGAAGGAAAGTGAAGTATCTGTCATCCTACTGGGCCAATCACCCCAATATACCGTCCTGCCTGGCCAATTACCCTAATACCGACTGCCACCATAATCACCCCCTGTCCTGCCTTTACCCATTTTAACCATGCCTACTCCAACCCCTAACTATGGCCCCGCTGGGGCACGACCTAACTTTAATAGGCTTGCTCGATGCACTCGTACCTTTGATACCTTAGCCTGCACCCAAATCGAGGCTTACCATAACCTTCTGAAGAATAATATCTTGAAGCCCATACCTACTCGCCCATTGCCAAGCCCTCTACCCCCAACCTTCAATGCTGCCCTTACTTATGAATACCATTCTGGTGGCCAAGGGCACGACACCGAAAGTTGCTTCTCTCTCAAGCACAAAATTCAAGACCTGATAGACAGCAAGACCATTGACTTGCAACCGGTGAATCCTACTCTAACCCCCAATGTGACCACCAACCCTCTGCCAGACCACACCGTCAATATGATACTCGTAGAAATGGAAGGCAAGGGAGAATTCGATAAGCCCATAGCAGAAAGTTATAAAGAGGATTGGGAGATTGATTAAGAGGGTGACTGGAAGCAGGATCTCCCATTGTGCACAATTTATCTTTATAACCCTAATGAGGTGTCTGATGCTTTTGACTGGCCCATTAAAGAGCCAATGTTTCTAAGGGAAGAGCATATTGAAAACATAGCTGCTGATGGATGGGGTGCTGAGTTTCTACACCTGAAGTATGCAGCAGCTGACTGTCACTTGTTGAAGAACCCTTGGCCCCCAACTGAGTACAACTATAAAGACATGGGCTGGGGGCTAGAAGAGCTAAGAGCATAGACGGAGCCGTTCAAGCTAGAAGGGGGTGAATTAGCCACCCTGTTTACAAAAGAACCTACTGCAAAGAACAAAAAGGAGATCAATGAGGCTGACAACCGTGCCATCAACATCAACATATCTGGAGTTTTAGAAGAAGCCTTTACCTGTCTTGCCTTGGCCAAGGACCCAAATCGCGAATGAAGTATTGAAGATTTGGGCATTGTCCTAAGGCCTTACTGAAATGGGTTTTCTTCAAAAGCATACAAGAGAGGGGTGTTTTCACCCGCCCTCTTTCTATCCCTTTATACTTTTGTTCTTCAATTAATATATCTGCACTTCTTTTTCTTTAAATAGAACAATATGCTTTCCACTAGTATAATGAAATGATTAAGTCTTTTTATTCATTGCTGTAATCTTCTTTTCTCTTGTAAATGGTAACTACTTTCTACACAAGGGGCATGGTTTATCTTATGGAATGATCCGACTTAAAGGAATGATAGCATGGGTTAACCACTCGCCAAATGATCAGCTTTCTAAAAAAGAAAGAGTATAAGGACGAGTGAGGAGACTACCCAAAAACAACACTTGCAAGACACCGAAGCTAAGCGATGAGCGGCTAGTTTATCAAAATGAAGAGGAGCTATCTTTCATTTCCCAATATATTTATAAAAAATTCTTACATTCCCTTTGCTTAACCCTTAGTGCCTCGCAGAAAGCAAAAATTTTCCTTGTCAACCCTGATCCAATGACCGTCCTCCCCACACTTGGGCAGACAATAATTTAGAACTTTAGGGCAGCTTTGAAAGCTCTATGGATCAAGCAATCTGGTTCAAAGTGAAGAGAGACCCTCATTTCATTTCCCATACAGTTAGAAGCAACCCCTTGCAATACCCATTGAGCCATTTATCTTTTTTGATAAAACCCTAACCTAGGAATCACCGCCCACATTGGGTTAGATTGAACTGCTAAGGAAAAGGTCTAAGGGAAAAAGGGTTGTAAAATTGTTTATTTCATAAAAGGAAAGAAAAGAGATAAAAAAAGAAAAAAGGAAAAAAAAAAGAAGCAAAGGAAGAATTGCCAAGGGGCAAAGAAAAAAAAAAGGGGGGGGGGGCTTGAAAAAAACCGTGATTGTGCCATCTTGAAAAGCATGGTAGGAAGGCCGAAAGAGAAGTGAGTCATGTCGATCTCAAAAAGCATATAGAAAGGTTGAAAGAAAAGAATCATGGTCACCCCGAGAAGTACATAGTAAGAGCAAGGAGGAAATTTAAAGGTGATCCTAGGTTACAAAAAAAAAAAGGCCCAATAGAAACCATAGGCTCGAGCCTTTACCCTTTCTTGTAAAAACCCGAAACCATGGCCTACATTACAACCCTATTGAAGTCCACTCTAATTGAAAACGTGTAAGCACCCCATTTTTGACCTCTCAACAGTCTACAGTCCGTCTAGACTTGTACTCAAGTCAATATGGACTTATTCCAATCAAAATCAACTCTCTAAGTCTAATATAATCAATTCATCGCTTTGCGGGCCCCGTCAAGTCCACATAGAGGCACAATGGCCAAAATGCCCTTGGGGGCATTGATCGGTCCAATTCCAACAAGCACCTCTTTCTGAAGACGGCAAGTCCCCTTTTCCAATTCCAATTCCAATTCTAATCCCTCTCTCGAGAAAGTTGATTCCTTGACACGGTAAGTCTATCCTTTTCGACTGGTTTTCAAAGAAAGTTTCTTCGGAACGGTAAGTCCCTTTAAACCTGTCGACTGGGATGAGACCCCAAGTCCCCGAGATGGTAGAACGGTCCACCTTTGGCGCCTGCTAGCCCGCCAATGCAGAAATGTCCACTTCAGCATGCCGTCCGAGAAAGTTGATTTCTCAGGCACTAAGTCCCTTTAGTAGCTTCCCAAGATCAAGTAGTCTCAGGAATGAACACGAACCGTTTGAGTAGCGGAAGTACTCGCAAACATCGCAACCGTTAGAGTAGCGGAAATACTCGCAAATAGGTCGATATAGGGAATTGCCAACAACCCTATATCATGGGACCGCCGTCAGAGTGGCGGAAACACTTAAAACCCAGGTTAACACCAGTGCCTGCTAGCCCACTTCGGTGAAAAATGACCAAACTGCCCCTAGGGCCATTTTCGGCACGTTTTTCGAGAACACACCTAAGTCCTCAAAATGGTAAGTCCACCCTTCTAAGATTGTCTTAAAAGCAATCCGGCATGATTAGGTGCCTTCTAGTCAGTTTCGGGCTAATTTCGAGACTGTTCAGTCAAGATGACCATTTTGCCCTTAGGCATCCGAACGCCCCGAGGACCACACCAGCTCTGGGTATCAAACCGGTAACCTCCCTGGAATGCTTTTTATAGTATTCTCGACCTTCCTTTATCTTTTCAGATCATTCCGAGTAAGTTCCGGCGAACCCGGTGCGAAATGACCATTTTGCCCCTAGTGGGCCGGTCACCTTTTTCGACCGCACCGGCTCTAGTTATCAAACCGGTAGCTTTTGGGAATATTCTAAATAATGTTTCCAAATCTTGAGTCTTCTTCAAGGATATTTCGAGTCCATCCCAACAACTTTCTAGCCCGATTAACCGTTTTGCCCCCAATGGCCCGGTCAATTCTCCCGACACATCTTGTCCTCATTTTTCAAGTCAAATACCTCCGGGACTCTATTCTAAGGGTTCCTGTCCCTTTCTAGCCTTCCGGTCCATTCCTAGTCCTTTAAATGCTCCCCGGACCTTCCGGAGTCACTCCTAATGAAACCAGACTAAAAATTGCATGGTAGTCACTAGTACAGACGCTCAAATCTTCCAAAGATACATTGCTTGCCGACCTTAAAAATTTCCTAACTGGCTGGCGCCAAGCCAATATTTGGCCTAGCGCCACTCCTAGTGGTGCAGAAGCATTTTTAGCCTAACGCCACTACAATAGGTGCCAGGTCATTCCTCCCTCTATAAATACAGAGCCTCCTCCAGCGTGAAAGAGGTCCGCAAACTCAGTATAAAAACCCTAGTTTTTTATATACAGAGCTCGTAGCCTCCCAAAACCCTAGTCTCCTTTAGGTTTTCCAAACCCTAGCCTCCATACACAAACCCTAGCCTCCTATACACTCATACACACTCTCATATACTCATACACTAGCCTCCAACCCTCCATTGAAGACTTGGATTGCTGTAACTACAAAGCTTTGAAGATCGAAGACAAACTCTTGAAGATTAAAACAAAGACCGAAGCAAAGCAAGCAAAATAAAGCGCGCAAAGTAAAGAAGACACAAGGTAGGCTTCTTATTTACGTTTACGCATCTTCCCCCTCTCTTCTCTCTCCTAACCCACTTGGATTTTCTTCTATTTTAATCCCCCATCTTCTTCCCCCCCTTTCTTGCATACTTGAAACAAGAAACTTCCCAATCCATGTGTAGAATTAGGCTATTGGAGGGTCACCGTGTCGGGGGCTTTTTTTTAGTCTAACCGGAGGCCACGTGGGTTCGGCCCCCTTGATTATGTGGTGAAGCCTTTAACTTTGTATGTTCACGACCCCAACTTGCATTGTGCATATCATGATCTTACATTCCTCCAAAATTCGTTCTCCAACTTGTTTTCAAAACTTGCATTAAAATTTTCTTCTTCAAAACTTGTTTTCAAAATCACAATCCTAAGGTGATTCTAGCATTTCCATGGCTAGGTTTGCTTTAGGAAAGTGTTACATTTAAACTGACCAATACGGTTCATATTTTCAAATCATTGTTGTTTTCAAAACCACTATCTTAGAGTAGTTCTAACATTCTTATGGTTAGAATCGTTTTAAGAAAGTGAGATATTTTTATGGACTTTCTAAAAACTCTCTTTTCAAATATCTTATTCAAAATCTCTTTTCCAACATACTTTCTAAAAACTCTCTCCAATCTCCCTTCCAAAATTGTTTTCCAAAAATTCCCTTCAAAAATCTATTTTCCAAAATATCTTTTAAAACTCCTTTCCAAAACGCCTTCTTCAAAATCACTTTCTAGAAACGCTCCAAAAAACTCTTTCCTAAAAGCTGCTTTCCGAAATCTTCTTTCTAAAACTCCTCTCAAGTTCACTTTTCACAAAACTCCTTTTTAGGATCTCCCTCCAAAAGTCTTCATTTCCAAAAACTCACTTTTCAAAATCTCTTTTCTTAGAGCCCAAGTTAACCCTAGAGCCCACGTTTAGAAAACCTTAATTTTCTTGCCTAAAACATGATTTTCAATCTTGCCTTAAAACCTAGGTTTTCAAAATCCTCTTTCCTACATCAAAGTCTTAAATTTCCAAAACCTATTTTCTACTTCAAAATCTAGGATTTCCAAAACTTTCTCTTTCCAATTCCGTGCGAAATCAAATCCTCCATTTTAGGAAACCAAATCAAATCCTCCATTTTAGAAAACCAAATCCAATCTCCCCATTTAGGAAACTAGATCCAATTCTCTGTTTTTGGAAACAAAATCAAACCATCTCATTTTAAAAACAATATCCAATCCTTTGTTTTAGGAAATAAGAATCTCAATCCTTCCTAGTCTAAACCTTTCCTAATTTCAAGTATTTCTAAAACTCAAATTTCAACTTTGCAAATCTAAATTTTTGAATCTTTCCTAAACTCAAACCTTTCCTAATTTCAAACATTTCTAAATCCTAAACTTTCCTAAATTCAAAACTTTCTTAAGTCCAAAACTTTCTAAATTCTAAACTTTCTTAAGTTAAAACTTTCAAAATTTTAAATCTTTCCTACATCAAACTTTTCCTAATTCAAATCTTTCCAAAATCGACTCTTTCCTAAATTTTAAAGTTTCCTATTTCAAAAACATTTCAATTTCAAAACTTTCTAATTTTGAAACTCTCCTAAAAAGAAAACTTTCCTAATTCGAAATCTTCCCTAAAATGAAACTTTTTTAAAATGAAACTTTCCTAATTCGAATCTTTTTTAAATTTCAACTTCCCTAATCTTCCAAGTCCAACATTCGAGTGAAATATTTCTTAATCTCCAATCCTTCCTAAATCCTATCTTCCTAAGTCTAGATTTCCTAAATCTCTATCTTTCTAAATTAAAGTCCAATCTATTCAATTTCAAATTCCAATTTTCAATTTTCTATTCTAAGTTCAAATCAAATCTTCTATTTTCTATTGGACTCTTGTTCGAACTACAAATGACCTGATTCCTTAAAAAGGATACGTAGGTAACCCTCATAGGTGCGGTCACAACTTTTTTCAAGTTTTTAATTCCATAACTTTTTTCAAATCTCCAATTCCATAACTTTTTCAAACTTCCAATTCCAAAAATCTACTTTCAATCTCTATTTCCAATCTCTAAAACTTTCTTTTCAAAATCAAATTTATCTTTTCAAATCTATTTCCAAATCAAATCTTTCTATTGCATTTGCATATCATGCATCATGTTAGTTTCTTTCTAAAAATTCTTTGCAAAGTGGATAGTTTTGGACATTTGTTAATCAAAGACTCTAATAGGTGAATCCAGGGTGAATAGACATATAGGTACCGCAAGGGCGGGGTAGGGTGATGGCTTAGTGCGTCTTCCCTACACGTAACCAACCTCCGAACTTATATCGCTATTTTCAAATACCAAATTGAGCTATTTTCAAAAAAGGGCTTTAATATTTTCTAAAGGTTGTCAAATAACATGTTTTCTTAAAAACCCTTTCTTAGGGAAGTATTTTCAAAATCATTTTCAAAAACCCTAAGTGTAGTCTTCGGATTGTACTTAGTTTTAGGTGACCTAACTCACCTTAATCAAGTTAGGTGGCAACTCCAAATATTTTCCGAAAGCCCTTTATTCAAATCGATTTTCAATTCAAACCTAGTCGCACTCATTCTTCTAGGAGGATGAGTTCTAACGAGAGAGTATAGTGTTTTTCTCGCTTGTGTGTGTATTCCTCGAGTGCGAAAAATCTGGGCGCGACAGCTAGCGACTCCACTGGGGAACACATAGAGGGTTAGGCCGTAGTCATGTCTCTTTACCCTTCACCCATGTAGAGTCTTCAATTAACTTGTTCAATCCTATTCACTTTAAATTTTCAAAACCAAATTTTCAAAATTATTTTCAAAAAACATGCATTTATTCATATTATCTTGTATTAAGTTTGCCATCCCCATACTAACTCTTGCATCTTTGTTTTATAAGTGCTCTTTTTGTTTAAATTTTATTAACAACCATGCATGAATGTGATGAACAGGATGGATGGGAGTTGTTGGGCTCTTTCCTCTGCTTTCAAAAATCACACACACACTGCATGTGCACTTCCATTCTGCATGCTTGCATTTTACCCTGATATGACCTTTCTAGTTAGAAAGAGGGAATGGTATATTGGTTGTGGGCAAGATGTTGTGTCGGTTTCTTTGCCTACGGCCTCTTGATGGTTCCCCCACTCGGATCACCAACCGATCATGGCACCACCTCGGGGAGTGGGCCTAGGTTTGAAGATCCGGGGACCGAGCCTTTTTAGGATGCATTAGTCAACCCTCAACCTCATGCTCATATAAACACCATGCATAGCCGAACCTCTATCGGATTTAAGACCTGCGCACCGTTTTCCAAAACTATGGAGGAAAGGGTGACTGCTCTTATTTTCATTTATACCTGTATATTCCTGTTATTATAATGACTGTATTTATACTGTTATAATACCTGTCTAACTACTCATACATGCATATGTACTTCAACTGTATTCTCTTTCCTTATACTCTATGCATCCATTTTCATGCATCTTGTATTCCATATCAAGACGAGTTCTAAGTAACTCAAGTCATTGCATTCTCATGTATATGATCAACCCCAAGAGAGTGACACCTAGTTCACTCTCCCTTGCATTAAGCCTACCCAAACCCTAAGGGTTCTCACGTTAACCCTAAGGAATCATTGCATGCATTTTTAAGTCATCTCATAAGAGAGGCCCCAATCCCTCTACGCTCACGAAGATAGGATTTCCATAAAGACAAGGGGCAATCGATCAACAAGATCTCTCGGTGACCTCCTCAACATCAAATCCAACGAAGGCGAATCCGAAGACTCAAGAGTAGTTTAGGTTTTTCCTTTGTAAAACTAGATAGGTAGAAGTCCAAAAGGAAAATGTTCCCCCTTCCCCCTATTAAAATGCATTTCAATTCTCTTGTATCTTAAACCTAAAGTTCAATGTACTTCTTTATTTTTGCGAATGAATTGAAGGATGATTGTATGAATGGATGAAGGTTCCCACTTGACAGTAAGGTATCTGAGTACAGGGGCAAATCCCCTATCTCCAAAAGTGAGCCAATGCACCATGTATAGTCTCCCCTCTGAATAGGGCACCCTAGGGCATGCATTGCATAGAACTCTCCAAGAATCAAACTCTAACTTGCAACTGTTGTCCATATTTTTGTAGGCCAAGGAAATGACTACTAGTCTAATATCTTCCGTAATAGTGAAGGCCATGGTTCACAAGCTTCAGGAGAACATACCGTTGGAAAGCAAGAATGTTAGCAGAAACACCCTATGCAACCTACTTGTTGTAATTCTAGAAAAGACAACTTATACCCTAGAGGAGCTCGACTCCCAAGACCATTCCTTCCTAACCATGCAATCTCACCAACCTGACATGAACCTAACCATAGAAAGCTCACCTGACCCTCCTCATTATCACCTTATCCTTACTCCATTGTTTGAACCTGAACCTATGATCGCTGTGGCTAGACCTAAACCTCAAACCAACATCCAAGGAGTCGTACGTCCTAAGCTACCCTTAGTCTTGCCAAAGAAGCCAATTATGTCCACCACCTTACCCGTCCTCACCAACCATTCACCTATGGTAATCCCTTTACCCATAAATCCAAGGATAACTCTTCCCATTTAATCCAACCGCCAATACCTAGTCTTTATAGTGTCCCATGGAATTACCCACCTGATAGGTGTCGCGCCCAGATTTTTCGCGCCCGAGGAATACTCACCCAAGCTGGAAAAATGTTGTACTCTCTCGTTAGAACTCACCCTCCTAGAAGAATGAGTGCGACTAGGTTTGAATTGAAAATTTGGTTTGAATAAAGGGCTTTTGAAAAAGATTCGGAGTCGCCACCTAACTTGATTAAGGTGAGTTAGGTCACCTAAAAACTAAGAATAATCCGAAGATTACACTTAGGATTTTTGAAAAACAATTTGAAAATATCTCCTCAAGAGAGGGTTTTAAGAAAAACAGGTTGTTTGGCCACCTTTGAAAAATATTTAGCCCTTTTTTGAAAAATAACTCCGTTTTGCTCTTTGAAAACAGTGATCCTAAGTTTGGAGGTTGGTTACGTGTAGGGAAGATGCACTAAGCTATCACCCTACCCCGCCCTTTCGGTACCTACATGTCAATCTACCCTAGATTCACCTATGAGAGTCTTTAAATAACTATTGACCAATCCTATTCACTTTAGGAAAACAATGTTTGAAAAATATGATGCATGATATGCAAGCAATAGAAAAGAATTGAAAAATAGATTTAAAAAGAGATTGCTTTGATTTGAAAATAGATTTGAAAAGATGGAATTGAAATTGGAAATTTTGAAAATTTGGAAATAGAAATTTGAAAATAGAAATTTTGAAATTGGAATTTTGAAAATAGATTGGGATTTGAGATTTGGAAAGAATTTTGAAACCGCACCCACGAGGGTGGAATTGAAAGTTTGAAAAATATTGTGACCGCACCTATGAAGGTTGCCTACGTATCCCTTTGGGGGAATCAAGTCAGTCGTAGTTCGGACAGGAGTCCGATTGAAAAAAGAAGAGTGGATTGAAGAAGGAGATTGAATTGGAAATTGAATTCGATTTGGAATTGGAAGAGGAGATTGAAAATTGAAATTGAGAAAATTGGACTTTGATTTGAAAAGATAGATTTGGACTTGTTTTGGAATAAGAAGGATGAAGGTTTAGGAAACTTAGACTTAGGAAAAGCTTGACTCGACTTGGAAGGTTTAGGAGATTAGGAAAGTTTGGATTTAGGAAATGTTTGAATTTGGAAATGTTCGATTTAGGAAAGTTTCGAAATTGGAAAGTTTCATTTTTGGAAAGTTTTGAAATTAGGAAAGTTTTAGGTTTAGGAAAGTTTTGAAAATTGGAAAGTTTTGGATTTAGAAAGTTTTGAAATAGGGAAGTTTCAACTTAGGAAAGTTTCAATTAGGAAAGTATCAACTTAGGAAAGTGTTGTTTTAGGAAAGGTTTTGAAATTAGGAAGTTTTGAAAATTGGAAAGTTTTGAATTTAGAAAGTTTTGGAAAAAGGAAAGTTTTCAGTTTAAGAAATGTTTGAATTAAGAAAGATTTGAGTTTAGAAAAGTTTTAGATTTGAAAAGATTTTGAAGTTTTGGAAAGTTTAGAATTTAGAAAGTTTTTAGGTTTAGAAAGATTTAACTTAAGAAGGTTTCAAATTTAGAAAGTTTTGAATTTGGAAAGATTTGAAATTTAGAAAGTTTAAGATTTAGAAAGTTTTAGAGTTTTAGAAAATCTTGGGATTAGGAAGGGTTTGAGTTTAGGAAAGATTTGAAAGCTTGGATTTGAAAAAGTTTTTGGAAAAGGGTAGAATTAGGAAAGGGTTGAATTAGGAAAGATTGGAAAGTTGAATTTTAAAACTTAGGAAAGATTTTTACGTTCAAGTTTTGGAAACTTAAGATTTAGGAAAGTAGAAGTTTAGGAAGGATTTGAATTAGGAAAGAGTTGGATTAGGAAGGGATTGGATTTGGTTTCTAAAAGCAAAGGTTTGATTTTGTTTCCAAAAACGGAGGATAGGATCTAATTTCCTAAACGGGAAGATTTGATTTGGTTTCCTAAAGGGAAGATAGGATTTGACAAGGATTTGGAAAGGGGGATTCTAGAAACCCTAGGTTTGGAAAATTATAGTTTTGACGTAAAATATAGGTTTTGAAAACAAGCATAGTTTTGATGTAGAAAACGAGAGGTTTTGGAAACATATATAGTTCGGATATGAAAACAAGAGGTTTTGGAAACCTAGGTTTGGGGCAAAGTTTGAAAATCATGCTTTTGGAAAGAAAATTTAGGGTTTCCTAATTGTGGGTTCTAGGGCTTGACTTGGGCTTCTTAAGGAAAGAGTTTTTAGAAAGTGTGTTTTTAGAAACGTAAATTTTCTAGAAGGGAATCCTAGGGAGGAATTTTTGGAAAGTGAATTTGAAAAGAGAGTTTTTGGAAAGAGATTTTAGAGAGAAGAAGTTTTTTTTGGAAAGCATGTTTTTGGAAACGTAGATTTTTGGAAAGAAGATCCTAGAGGAGAGTTTCTAGAAGAAAAATTTTGGGAAGAGAGTTTTTAGAAAGATTTTTGGAGAGAATTTTTAGGAAGGTGAATATAGGGAGTGTTTTTAGAGGGTGAATTTTGAGGAAAATATTTTGGAGAGAGAGAATTTTGAAAAATAGATTTTGGAAGGGAGTTTTTGAAAACAATTTTGAAAAGGAGAGTTTTAGGAAAGTATGTTGAAAAAGAGATTTTAGGAAGAGATTTTTAAAGAGAGAGTTTAGAAGGAGTAAAAATATCTCACTTTCCTAAAGCAATTCTAGCCATAAGAGGGCTAGAACCACTTTAGGAAAGCGGTTTTGAAAACAACAAGATTTGAAAATATAGACCAAAAGGTCACTTTTAATGTAACACTTTCCTAAAGCAATCCTAGCCATGGAAAGGCTAGAATCACCCTAGAATTGTGGTTTTGAAAACAAGTTTTTGAAAAAGAGATTTTGATGCAAATTTCGAAAACAAGTTTGAAAACGGTTTTGAAAACGAGTTTGAAAACGAATTTTGGAAGATGCAAGACTATGATATGCACAATGCAATTTGGGGTCGTGAACATACAAGGTTAAGGCTTCACCACATAATCAAGGGGGGCCGGACCCACGTGGTCTTTGGTTAGACTAGAAGAAAACCCCCGACACGGTGACTCTCCAATAGTCCAATCCTACACATGGACCAGGAATCCCCTTGTTTCAAGCATACAAAGAAAGG
The DNA here is from genome assembly GCA_033060915.1 of Euryodendron excelsum. Lineage (NCBI taxonomy): Eukaryota > Viridiplantae > Streptophyta > Magnoliopsida > Ericales > Pentaphylacaceae > Euryodendron > Euryodendron excelsum. Next base: position 30,185,505 of record CM065385.1, on the reverse strand, counting down.
GGGGAAAGAGATGGGGGATTAAAATAGAGAAAACCCAAGTGGGTTGGAGAGAGAAGAGAGAGGGGGGAAGTGCAAAAAATTAAAGAGGGAGCCTACCTTGTATCTTGTTTATTTTACGCACCGTGCAGTCTTCGACCTTCGGTCTTCGGTCTTGATCTTCACCTTCAGTCTTCAAGGATTGTCTTCAAGCTTTGGATGGCTACTCTTCAAGTCTTTAGAGAGTGGTTGAAGGCTAGTGTGTGAGTGTATGGGGGAGTGTATGAGTGTATAGGAGGCTAGGGTTTGTGTATAGTGGCTAGGGTTTGGGAAAACCTAGGGAGGCTAGGGTTTTGGAGGTGCTCGAGCTCTATATATCGAAATATGAGATTCTTAGGTTATGTTTGTAGACCCTTTTCACGTTGAACGAGGCTCTGTATTTATAGAAGTTGGACAAGCCTGGCGCCTGTTGTAGTGGCGCCAGGGCAAAATTTACACTGGCGCCACTAGTAGTGGCGCCAGGCCATTTTTTGGCTTGGCGCCACTGCTAGTGGCGCCAGCCATTTAGGAAACAATTAAGGTCGGCAAGCAACGTATCTTTGACTAGATTTGGGCGCCTATACTAGTGACTACCATGTAAACTTTAGCTTGGCTTCACTAAGAGTGACTCCGGAAAGTCCGAGAATGATTTGAAGGAGCCGGGAGCGACCCGGAAAGCCGGAAAGGAGCAGGAACACTTGAAATAGTGTCCTGGAGGTATTTAACTTAAAAAGTGAGGATAAGATGTGTCGGAAAGGTCGACCGGGCCTTTAGGGGCAAAACAGTCAATCGGACTAGGAAACTGCCGGGGCGAGCCCGGATTGTCCCAGAAAAAGACTTGGGATCTAGAAACATTATTTAGAATGTTCTCAGAGGTTGCCGGTTTGATTCCCAGGGCTGGCGTGGTCGGAAATGGAGACCGGCCCACTAGGGGCAAAACGGTCATTTTGCACCGGGTTTGCCGGAACTGACTCGGAATGGTCCAGAAAGGTAAAGGAAGGTCGAGAACACTATAAAAAGTATTCTCGGGACATTACCAGTTTGATACCCAGAGCCGGTGTGGTTGAAAAAGGAGACCGGCCCACTAGGGGCAAAACGGTCATTTTGTACCGGGTTGGCCGGAACTGACACGGAATGATCTGGAAAGGTAAAGGAAGGTCGAGAACACTATAAAAAGTATTCTCGGGTCATTACCGGTTTGATACCCAGAGCCGGTGTAGTTGAAAAAGGAGACCAGCCCACTAGGGGCAAAACGGTCATTTTGTACCGGGTTGGCCGGAACTGACTCGGAATGGTCCGGAAAGGTAAGGGAAGGTTGAGAATACTATAAAAAGTATTCTCGGGACATTACCGGTTTGATACTCAAAGCTGGTATGGTCGAAAAAGGAGACCGGACCTCCAGGGGCAAAATAGTCATTTTGTACCGGGTTGGCCGGAACTGACTCGGAATGATCCGGAAAGGTAAAGGAAGGTTGAGAATACTATAAAAAGTATTCTCAGGAGGATACCGTTTGATACCCAGAGCTGGTGTGGTTCCCGGGGCGTTCGGATGCCTAGGGGCAAAATGGTCATCTTGACTGAAAAGTCTCGGAAAAGGTCCTAAGGGTAGTCTGGTCATTTTTCACCGAAGTGAGCTAACAAACATAGGTATTGACCTAGGTTTTGAGTGTTTCCGCCACTCGGACGGGGTTGAGTATTTTCGCTACTCGGACGGGGTTGAGTATTTCGCTACTCGGACGGGGTTGATGATTTGTGAGTATTTCCGCTACTCTAACGGCTGTGTGAGTATTTCCGCTACTCTAACGGTTCTGTGAGTATTTCCGCTACTCTAACGGTTGAGTATTTCTGCTACTCTAACGGTTCTGTGAGTATTTCCGCTACTCGGACGGCTCTGTGAGTATTTCCGCTACTCTAACGATTGAGTATTTCCGCTACTCGGACGGCTCTGTGAGTATTTCCGCTACTCTAACGGTTGTGTGAGTAGTTTTGGTACTCGGACCGTCTCGAGGAATAAACTGTCTCGAGAGAGGGATTAGAAAGGGGTCTTACCGTCTCCGAAGAGACGTGCCTGGATTGGAACCGTCTCGAGGAATAAACTGTCTCGAGAGAGGGATTGGAAAGGGGTCTTACCGTCTCCGAAGAGACGTGCCTGGGTTTTGAGTGTTTCCACCACTCTAACGGTTTTGTGAGTGTTTCCGCCACTCTAACGGTTTGGTGAGTACTTCCACTACTCTAACAGTTTTGTGAGTAGTTTTGCTACTCGGACTGTCTCGAGGAATAAACTGTCTCGAGAGAGGGATTGGAATTGGAATAAGAAAGGACAATGCCCCTAAGGGCATTTTGGTCATTTTGCCTCTATTTGGGCCTGACAGGCCCGCGAAGCAATGGAAAGACGGAATTTGGACTAGAGGATTGGTTTCGATTGGAATATGTCCATAATGACTTGAAAACAAGTCTGGACGGAGTGTAGACTGCCGAGCGGTCAAAAATGGGGTGCTTACAATAGGGGCATTAGAGAGCCCGTAATAGAAATAGGAGGGATGACTCGGTCAGGGTGCCTTTACACCTCTACTGAAGTGGAAAGAAAAACAAAAGGGAAGGATAAAGAGGGAGAATGCTCCAACCAACCGACAAATCAAGAGATGTCAGAATTCACCAAAGCTCTAGGAAAGGTCGACTACAACATTATGGAACAACTTAGAAAAGCCCGAGCCCATATTTCAATGTTAGGCTTGTTGCTCACTTCTGAAGTGCATCGGGATGCTTTGATGAAGATCCTCAAGGATGCTCATGTGTCTGAGAGTTTCACGCCAGATAACCTACATAACATGGTGAGCCTCATCATGACCCCAAACATCATTACCTTATCCGATGACGAGATTCCTGCTGACGGAATAGGCCATACCCGGGCTTTGCATATCGTTGTTAGAACAAGAGGAAAAATGGTAGTCAAAGTATTGATAGATAATGGGTCAGCTTTGAATGTGTGCTCGTATTTTACCCTAGAAAGGCTTGGAATGGACCAAACTTACTTGAAAAACAGTGGTATGATCATTCGTGCCTTTGATGGTTCTTGGAGGGAAGCTATAGGGGAAATTGAAATGCCTGTTGAGATAGGACCAATAACCTTCACAATTAAGTTCTAAGTCTGGCACATTCCGGCTGTTTACAATTTGCTGTTAGAACGGCCCTAGATTCATTCGGCGGGTGCAGTTCCTTCTAGCCTTCATCAGAAAGTCAAGTTCATCGTGGGTGTCGCACCTAGATTTTTCGCACTCGAAGAATACACACACAAGCGGAAAAAATATTGTACTCTCTCGTTAGAACTCACCCTCCTAGAAGAATGAATGCGACTAGGTTTGAATTGAAAATTGGTTTGAATAAAGGGGCTTTTAGAAAAGATTGGAGTCGCCACTTAACTTGATTAAGGTGAGTTAGGTCACCTAAAAACTAAGTATAATCCGAAGACCACACTTAGGGTTTTTGAAAACGATTTTGAAAATACTTCCTCAAGAGAGGGTTTTTAAGAAAACAGGTTGTTTGGCAACCTTTGGAAAACATTTAAGCCCTTTTTGAAAAATAACTCCGTTTTTGGTCTTTCGAAATCAGTGATCCTAAGTTCGGAGGTTGGTTACGTGTAGGGAAAACGCACTAAGCCATCACCCTACCCCGCCCTTTCGGTACCTACAAGTCTATTTACCCTAAATTCACCTATAAGAGTCTTCAACTAACAACTGTTCAATCCTATCCACTTTATAAAACAATGTTTAAAAAGACATGATACATGATATGCAAGTGCAAAAAAAGAGAGTTGGAAAATAGATTTGAAAAGAAATTGATTTGATTTAAAAGAGATTTGAAAAGATAGACTTGAAATTGGAAATTTTTAGAAATTGGAAATAGAGATTTGGAAGTAGAAATTTAGAATTGGAAGCTTGGAAGAGATTGGGAAATTGGAAACTTGAAGAAGATTATGGAATTGAAGACTGGAAAAAGTTGAGGAAATAAAAGTTTAAAAAATGTTGTGGAATTTGAGATTTGAAAAATGTGGTGGAAATAGAAACTTGAAAAATGTGGTGGAATTTGAGATTTGAAAAATGTGGTGACCGCACCCATGAGGGTTGCCTACGTATCCTTTTGGAGGAATCAGGTCAGTCATAGTTCCGACAAGAGTCCGATTGAAAATAGAAGAGTTGATTCGAAAAAGGATTTGATTTGAACTTAGAATAGAAGATTGGAAATTGGAATTTAGAATTTTGGAATTGAGAAGATTGGACTTTGATTTGGAAAGATAGAATTTGGAAGAAAGATTTAGACTTGTTTTTGGAAAGATGAAGGTTTAGGAAACCTAGACTTAGAAGCTTAGAAAAGAAAGATTGGATTTAGGAAATATTCGAATTAGGAAAGTTTCAAAATAGGAAAGTTTTGTTTTAGGAAAGTTCCGTTTCAGAAAAGTTTTCGAATTAGGAAAGTTTTAACTTAAGAAAGTTTCAATTTAGGAAAGTTTTAACCTAGGAAAGTTTTGGTTTAGGAAAGCTTTCGAATTAGGAAAGTTTTGAAAAAGAAAAGATTTCACCTTAGGAAAATTTTGATTTAGGAAAGTTTTAACTTAATAAAGTTTCAAATTTAGAAAGTTTTGAAATAGCAAAGTGTTGAATTTAGAAATGTTTTGAATTAGAAAAAGTTTAGTTTAAGAAAGGTTTAGAATTTGGAGAGTTTCAACTTAAGAAAGTTTTGAATTTGGAAAGCTTAGAATTTTAAAAAAAATTTAAATTAGGAAAGATTTGAATTTAGAAAACTTTAGGAGTTTTAGAAGATTCAAAGTTTGAGTTTTAGAAAATCTTGAGATTAGGAAAGTTTAAGTTTAGGAAAGATTTGAAAACTTAGATTTGGAAAGTTAAGATTTGGAAAGGGGTAGAATTAGGAAAGGATTGAATTAGAAAAGATTTTAAAGTTGAGTTTTAAAATTTGGGAAAGATTTTATGTTCAAGTTTTGGAAACTTAAGATTTAGGAAAGTAGAAGATTAGGAAGGATTTGAATTAGGAAAGATTTAGACTAGGAAGGGTTAAGATTCCTATTTCCTAAAACAAGGGATTGGATTTTGTTTCTAAAAGAGAATGTTTGATTTAGTTTCCAAAAACGGAGGATTGGATCTAGTTTCCTAAACGAGAATATTGGATTTGGTTTTCTAAAGGGAAGATTTGATTTGACAAGGATTTAGAAGGAGAAGTTTAGAAACCCTAGATTTGGAAGTGTATAATTTTGACATAGAAAAGAGGCTTTTGGAAATATAATTTTGACGTGGAAAACAAGAGCTTTTGAAAACCTAGGTTTTAAGACAAGTTTGAAAACCATGTTTTTGGAAAGAAAAATTAGAGTTTCCTAATTATGGGTTTTAGGGCTTGACTTGGGCTCTAAGGAAAGAGTTTTTTTTTTTTTTTGAAAGTTCGTTTTTTGGAAACGAAGATTTTGGAAGGAAATCCTAGAGAGGAGTTTCTACAAGGAAGATTTTGGAAATGGAGTTTTTATAAAGATGTTTGGAAGGAGACTATTGGAGAGAGTTTTTTTAGGAAAGAGATTTAGGGGGCGTTTTTAGGAAAGGAATTTTGAGGAGAGTGTTCTAGAAAGGAGTTTCAAAAAAAAAAAAAGGAGTTTTAAAAAATAGATTTTTGGAGCGAGTTTTTAGAAAACAACTTTGGAAAGAAGAGTGTCTAGAAAGCATGTTGAAAAGGAGGGCTTTTAGAAAGAGACACTTTTAAAAAGAGAGTTTTTTTGGAAGATATAAAATATCTCACTTTTCTAAAGCAATTCTAACCATAAGAAGGCTAGAATCACTTTAAGAAAGTGGTTTTGAAAACAACAAGGAGCTGAAAATATGGACCATATCGGTCCTTTTAAATGTAACACTTTCCTAAAGCAACCCTAGCCATGAAAAGGCTAGAATCACCCAAGAGTTATGATTTTGATAACAAGTTTTTGGAAAAGAAGATTTTGAGGCAATTTTGAAAACAAATTTTAATGCAAGTTTGAAAACGAGTTTGAGAACAATTTTGAAAATGATTTTTGGAATAATGCAAGAGGATGATATGCACAATGCAAATTTGGGTCGGGAACATACAAGGTTAAGGCTTCACTACATAATCAAGGGAGCCGAACCCACGTGGTCTCCAGTTAGACTAAAAGAAAGCCCCCAACACGGTGACCCTCCAATAGCCTAATCCTACACATGGACCGGGAATCCCCTTGTTTCAAGCATGCAAAGAAAGGGGAGGAGAAGATGGGGGATTAAAATAGAGAAAACCCAAGTGGGTTAGGAGGGAGAAGAGAGAGGGGGAAGTACAGAAGCTTAAAGAGAAAACCTACCATATGTCTTGTTTATTTCGCTTGGCTTTACGCGTCTTGCTTTTCTTCGGTCTTCACTTCACTTCAGTCTTCGTGGACTTGTCCTTGGTCTTCAAATCTTGTAATCGCAGCAATCCAAGTCTTCAATGGAGGGTTGGAGGCTAGTGTATAAGTGTATAGGGGTATGCGTGAGTGTATAGGAGGCTAGGGTTTGTGTATAGTGGCTAGAGTTTGGAAAACCTAGAGGAGCTAGGGTTTAGGGAAGCCACGAGCTCTGTATATCAAAAATTAGAATTTTCAGACTGAGTTTGCAGACCTTTCATGCTGGAGGAGACTCTGTATTTATAGAGATGGGATAGACCTGGCGCCTGTTGCAGTGGCGCCAGGCCAAATTTCCTCTTAGCGCCACTAGGAGTGGCAACATGCCATTTTTTGGCTTGGCGCCACTACTAGTGACGCCAGCAAGTTAGGAAAGTTTGTTAAGTGGGCAAGCAACATATCTTGAGAAGATTTGGGCGCCTGTACTAGTGACTACCATGCAATTTTTAGCTTGGCTTCACTAGGAGTGACTCCGGAAAGTCCGGGAATGATTTGAAGAGGCCGGGAATGACTCGGAGAGCCGAAAAAGGGCAGGAACACTTAGACTAGCGTCCCAGAGGTATTTGACTTGAAAAATGAGGATAGGATGTGTCGGAAAGATTAACCGGGCCGTTAGGGGCAAAACGGTCAACCAGGCCGGAAAGCTACCGGGATGGACTTGGAATGTCCCGAAAAAAGACTTGAGATTTGGGGAGATTATTTAGAATGTTCCCAAAGGTTTTCAGTTTGATACCCAGAGTCGGTGTGGTCGGAAAAGGCGACCGGCCCTCTAAGGGCAAAACGGTCATTTCGTACCGGGTTTGACGAAACTGACTCGGAATGATCCGGAAAGAGAAAGAAAGGTTGAGAATACTATAAAAAGCAATCTCAGGAAGTTACCGATTTGATAACCAGGGCCGATGTAATTCCCGGGGCATTCGGATGCCTAGGGGCAAAATGGTCATCTTGACTAAAAAGTCTCGAAATTGACCCGAAACTGACTGGAGGGCACCTAATCATGCCGGATCATCTCTGGGATGATCTAGGAAGGGTGGACTTACCATTCTGAGGGCTTAGATGTGCTCTCGAGAAAAGTACCGAAAAATGGCCCTAAGGGCAATTTGGTCATTTTTCACTGAAGTGGGCTAGCAGGCACTGGTGTTGAGTTGGGTTTTGAGTGTTTTCTCCACTCTGACGACGGTCGCGTGATACAGGAGTTTGTTGGCAATTCCCTATATCGACCTGTTTGCGAGTATTTATACTACTCTGACGATTGCGATGTTTGTAAGTATTTTTGCTACTCTAACGGTTCGCGATCATTCCCGAGACTGCCTAATCTCGGGAAGCTACTAAAGGGACTTAGCGTCCAAGAATCAACTTTCTTAGAAGGCGTGCCTAAACAGACATTTCTGCATTGGCGAGCTAGCAGGTACCAAAGGTGAACCGCTCTACCATCTAGGGGACTTGGGGTCTCGTCCCGATCAACAGGTTTAAAGGGACCTACCGTTCCAGAGAGATTTTTTTCGAAAAATGCGCCGGATTGGATAGAATTACTGTCTCGAGGAATCAACTGTCTCGAGAGAGGGATTGAAATTGGAATTGAAAAGGGGACTTACCGTCTTCAGAAAGACGTGCCTGATTTGGAAATAGAAAGGGACTTACTGTCTTCGGAAAGACACGCTTGATTTGGAATTGTGAAGGGGACTTACCGCATTCGGAAAGACGCACATGATTTGGAATTAGAAAGGGGACTTACCGTCTTCGAAAAGACGCTTCTGGTGGGATTAGAACGAATGATGCCCCCATAGGCATTTTGGTCATTTTGCCTCTATTTGGGCCCGGTGGGGACCGCGAAGCGATGAATTGACGGGATTAGACTTAGAAAGTTGATTTGACTCGAAATATGCCCACATTAACTTGAACACAAGTCTAGACGAAGTGGAGACCGCTGAGCGGTCAAAAATGGGGTGCTTACAGTGGGCTCCAAGCTAATCTCTATTTTCGCTGAAAAAGAATTTGTTGTATACAAAGCTGATATCGTTGCATTTGACATTGAACTGCCCTCCTGCTTTCAGTCGTTCGAATATATCACTGTTGTGCAGAAAAAAGATCAAGTGAAGCCGAAATATTCCCGAAACTCTCAGATGATAGTGCGATACTTTAAAGCAAATGGTTTTCATCCAGGAAAAGGCTTAGGGAGATGTTTACAAGGAAGGCCTGAGGTCGTAAAAATACCATCAGCTGAACCCACCTTTGGGCTAGGGTATAAACCCACGAGAAAGGAGAAAGTAGAAGCAGAGCGGAAGAAGAGGGCTGATAGGAAAGCTGTCATGGAACTCTCGGATCAATTCAAGCAGTTGGACATGGGGAATGGAATGTCTACATTAAATAAGAAGAAGAGAAAAGTCTAAGAAGAAGCGCCCGTCATGACAGTCGACACTGGAATAACTTAAGGTGGATCCATTTGAGTGATGTTGCCAGGCAAAAATTTGCATAATTGGGCCAACAAATACATCATCCGTGCTCGCAAGTTTCGGTACAAAGCTCACTAGAGCGAGATCCCGGAGCAACTGATTTGCCATAAATAAACTTTATCCTTTTAATTTACTTGTCTTAACTTTTTAAATCAAATTATTAATGGAAAAATACTCCTTGTTGTTTGATTCATTGCACCCTATTTTCCATGCCAGGGACCCTTGCATCTGATGCCTTATTCAACTAATCTAGAGAATGCCAATCCTGACATATGATGACTTTAATACCTAGTTTGACTACCAACAACTGGGAATTACAGAAGATGTAAATTATTCAGAAGAGGTGCCAGAGGAAATTCGGGAACAAATAGAAAGACATGAGGAACCATAATACCCCAAATATTGAAGAAACAGAAACCGTTAATTTGGGGAATGAAGGGGATTCAAAAAAGCTTAGAATCGGTACAGGCATGGATCAATGGCAGCGCAGAGAACTATTGGAATTATTGCGGGCATACCTAGATATTTTCGCTTGGTCCTATCAAGACATGCCCAGGTTAGATGAATCCATTATTGAGCATAGATTACCCTTAGACCCGCAAATGAAACCCTTTAAGCAAAAATTGAGAAGATTGAAGCCTGAGTGGAGCCTGAAGATCAAAGAAGAAGTGATTAAGCAGTTCCAGGCAGGATTCCTGCAAGTAGTAGAGTATCCCCAATCGTTGGCTAATATTGTCCCGGTACCCAAGAAAGACGGCAAGGTGCAGATGTGTATTGACTTTTGAGACCTCAACAAGGCCAGTCCAAAGGACGACTTTCCTCTCCCACATATAGACTTGCTTGTTGACAATACGGCTGGTCACGAAATGTTTCTTTCATGGATGGTTTTTCGGGATACAATCAGATCAAGCTAGCTAAAGAGGATCGAGAGAAGACTGCTTTCATCACCCTTTAGGGAGTGTATTGTTATAAAGTCATGCCATTTGGACTTCGCAACCCAGGGTCAACTTACTAAAAGGCCATGGTAACTTTATTTCATGATATGATGCATCAGGAAGTAGAAATTTATGTGGATGGCATGATCGTCAAGTCCAAACAGTGGGAAGACCACCTATTCAACCTGCGAAAGGTGTTTGCCGTCTCCATAAGTATCAGCTTAAGCTAAATCCTGCCAAGTGCACCTTTGGAGTATCTTTAGGGAAGTTGCTGGGGTTTATAGTCAATGAAAAGGGGATAGAGGTTGATCCTGCCAAAGTTAAGTCCATCGTGGAAATGCCAGCACCGAAGGGGGAAAAGGAGGTCCTGTCCTTTCTAGGAAAGTTAAACTTTATCAGCAGATTCATAGCCCAAATGACCCATCTGTGCGAACCTATTTTCAAGCTCCTTAAGAAAGATGTACCGAAAGAGTGGGATGATAACTGTTAAATAGTTTTTGAGAAAATCAAAGGATACCTACGGAATCCTCCTGTCCTGGTGGCAATAACCCCGGGGCGTCCTTTGTTGATGTATATGTCAATATCAGATACTTCCATGGGATGTGTTTTGGGACAACATGATGAAACGGGAAGAAAATAGCAGGCCATTTACTACCTCAGTAAGAAATTACTGCCATACGAGACAAAGTATTCGGATCTTGAGAAAACCTGATGCGCGTTAGCCTGGGTAGCTCACAGGCTTTGGCATTACATGCTCTATCATACCACCTTCCTCATCTCTCAAATGGATCCCTTCAAGTATATATTTGAGAAACCAACCCTGTCCGGCAGAATTGCCCGATGGCATATGATCCTGTCAAAATTTGACATCGTGTTCACTACCCGTAAAGCAGTCAAGGGGCAGGTGATAGTTGATTATCTGGCTGAGAACCCTATTGATGATTATCAATCCATGGAACCCCAATTTTTGAATGAAAATATACTATGCATTGATGACACATCTGAAGAGCAAGCGGGAGTTGGCTGGAAAATGAATTTCGATGGGGCTACTAACAAAAATGGAGATGGCATTGGCGCAATCGTAGTATCAAGAACAGGCAGTCACTACCCTATTGTGGTTAAGCTACAACTGGAACCATGCACCAATAACATTGCCGAATATGAGGCTTGCATCCTAGGACTAAGGCTGGCATTAGAAATGAAAATTGACGAACTGGTTGTTTTTGGCGATTCAGATTTGGTTATTCAACAGTCTAAGGACGTATACCAAACTCAAGATGCCAAACTCTCCCCATATAATCAACAAGTCAAAGATTTGTGTCAACTATTCAGACGCGTGGATTTTCATCATGTGCCCCGAGCAGAGAACAGTTTCATCGATGCCTTAGCTACGTTAGTTGCAGCAATCAAGGTCAACAGGGGCATCGAGATACCCCCTCTACAGATTTTTACCAGGGATATCCTTTCTTATTGCTTGCACACAACCGTTGAGCCTGACGAGCAACCATGGTTCTATGACATCCAGAGGTACATCCAAGTCAGGACATTCCCCGATGAAGCATCACAATGAGATAGGAAGACCATTTGTCGTTTGGTAGGACATTATTTCATGGCTAAAAATGAGCTTTTCAGGAGATCATAGTTCGGACCTCTAAGATGCGTCAATGCCATTGAAGCCAAGGTTATCATGGAGGAAGTGCACAAAGGAGTTTGCGGTCCCCACATGAATGGCCACACGCTTGCAAAGAAGATTCTCCGGACAGGGTATTACTGGTCAACCATGGAGTCAGATTGTATTAGATACGTTCTTCGATGTCACAAGTGCTAGATACATAGGGATAAGATTAAAGAACCGCCTACTAAGCTCTATTCCATGTCAGCCCCGTGGCCTTTTTCTATGTGGGGGATAGATATAATTGGCCCTATCACTCCTAAAGCCTCCAACGGCCATCGCTTCATCCTTGTCGCCATCGATTATTTCACTAAATGGGTGGAAGTCGTCTCCTATGTTCAAGTTACCAAGAAGGTCGTGGAAAGGCTCATAAAAAATCATATCATTAACCGGTATGGTATTCCCGAGTCACTCATTACTGACAACGCTTCCAATCTGAATAATGAGTTAATATCAAAGCTATACCAAACATTTCACATTATGCACCGGAATTCGGTCACCTACCGGCCTCAGATGAACGAAGCGGTGGAAGCAGCCAACAAGAACATTAAGAGAATACTCCAAAAGATGATTGACAACTACAGAGATTGGCATGAGAAACTTCCTTTTGCATTGATGGCTTACCGAATTACTATGAGGGTCTCCACCGGAAGCACCCCCTTCGAGCTGGTCTACGGCACCCAGGCAGTCATCCCCGTTGAGATTGAGATTCCTTCCCTAAGGATCTTAATAGAAACCAAACTGGATGAAGCAGAATGGATCAAAGACCGATATGCCCAACTCTGTCTGCTAGATGAGAAGTGGCTAGCCGCGGCTTATCACACTCAATGCTACAGAAGACGAATGGCCAAGGCGTTTGATAAGAAGGTACGGCCTCAATCATTCCAAACGGGAGATTTGGTGCTCAAAAAGGTGTTCCCCCATCAGGAGGCAGTGCAGGGGAAGTTTGCTCCAAACTATGAAAGGCCATTCGTGATAAAAAAAAAAAAAAGGTCTTATCTGGAGGAGCTCTCATTTTGGAGGAAATGGATGGTTAAGAATTCCCTAGTGCAAGCACCCCATTTTTTACCGCTCGACAGTCTACACTCCGTCCAAACTTGTTTTCAAGTCATTGCGTATTCCAACCGAAACTAATTTTTCTAAGTCCAAATCCCGTTTGTCCATCGCTTCGCGGGCCCGCCAGGCCCAAATAGAGGCAAAATGACCAAAATGTCCTTAGGGGCATTGTCCTTTCCTTTCCGATTCCAATCCCTCTCTCGAGACAGTTGATTCCTCGAGACAGTAAATCTATTCCAATTTAGGCACGTCTTTTCGAAGACAATAAGTCCCCTTTCCAATCCCTCTCTCGAGACAGTTTATTCCTTGAGACGATTCCAATTAGGCACGTCTTTTTGAAGATGGTAAGTCCCCTTTCCAATCCCTCTCTCGAGACAATTTATTCCTTGAGACGGTTCCAATCAGGCACGTCTTTTCAAAGACGGTAAGTCCCCTTTCCAATCCCTCTCTCAAGACAGTTTATTCCTCGAGACGGTTCGAGTAGCGCAAATACTCGCAAACTTCACAACCGTTAGAGTAGCGGAAATACTCACAAATAGGTCGATATAGGGAATTGCTAACAAACCCCTATGTCACGACGACCGTCGTCAGAATGGTGGAAACACTCAAAACCTAGGTCAACACTAGTGTCTGTTAGCCCACTTCGGTGAAAAATGACCAAACTGCCCCTTGGACATTTTTCGAGACTTTCCAGTTAAGATTACTATTTTGCCCCTAGGCATCCCAACGCCCTGGGAACCACACCGACTCTGGGTATCAAACCGGTAACCTCCTAAGACTACTTTTTATAGCGTTCTCAACCTCCTTTTATCTTTTTGGATCATTCCGGGTCAGTTCCGGCCCACCCGATGCAAAATGACTGTTTTGCCCCTAGTGGGCCGATCTCCTTTTCCAACCACACCGGCTCTGGGAATCAAACTGGCAACCTTTGGGAACATTCTAAATAATGTTTCCAAATCCCAAGTCTTCTTCTGGGACAGTCCGAGTCCGTCCCGGCAGCTTCCCGATCCGATTGACCGTTTTGCCCCTAAAGGCTCGGTCAACCCTTCCGACACATCCTATCCTCACTTTTCAAGTCAAATACCTCCAGGACACTATTCTAAGTGTTTCCGCTCTTTTTCGGCCTTCCGGGTCATCCCCAGTCCTCCAAAATCCTTCTCGAACTTTTCGGAGTCACTCCTAGTGAAGCCAAACTAAAGATTGCATGGTAGTCATTAGTACAGGCGCCCAAACCTAGTCAAAGATACATTGCTTGCCGACCTTAAACATTTCCTAAATGGCTGGCGCCACTAGTAGTGGCGCCAAGTCAAACCAAAAAATGGCCTGGCGCCACTCCTAGTGGTACTAGTGTAAATTTTGCTTGACGCCACTGCAACAGGCGCCAGTGTTGTCCAACCTCTATAAATACAGAGCCTCCTCCAACGTGAAAAGGGTCCGTAAACTCAATCTAAAAATCCTATATTTTGATATACAGAGCTCGAGCACCTTCTAAACCCTAGCTTCCCTAGGTTTTCCAAACCCTAGCCACCATACACTAAACCCTAGCCTCCTATACACTCCTATACACCCCCATACACTCCTACACTAACCTTCAACCCTCCTTTGAAGACTTGAAGAGTTGCAATATGAAGTTTGAAGATTGAAGGCGGCTCTTGAAGATTGAAGACGAAGATCAAGACGAAGACCGAAGAAAGCAAGGCACGCAAAATAAACAAGATACAAGGTAGGTTCTCCATTTAAATTTCACACTTCCCCCTCTCTCTTCTCTCTCCTAACCCAGTTGGATTTTTTCTATTTTAATCCCCCATCTCTTTCGCCCCCTTTCTTTGAATGCTTAAAACAAGGAGATTCCCGGTCCATGTGTAGGATTGAGCTATTGGAGAGTCACCGTGTCGGGGGCTTTCTTCTAGTCTAACCAGAGACCACGTGGGTCTGGCCCCCTTGATTATGTGGTGAAGCCTTAACCTTGTATGTTCATGACCCCAAAATTGCATTATGCATATCATGATCTTGCATCTTCCAAAAGTTGTTTTCAAAATCGTTTTCAAAATCGTTTTCAAACTTGTTTTCAAAATTGCACCAAAATCTCCTTTTTCAAAATATGTTTTCAAAATCACAATCCTAGGGTGATTCTAGCCTTTCCATGGCTAAGGTTGCTTTAGGAAAGTGTTACATTCAAAGTGACCAATATGGTCCATATTTTAAAATCTTGTTGTTTTCAAAACCGCTTTCCTAAAGTGGTTCTAACCTTCTTATGGTTAGAATCGCTTTAGGAAAGTGAGATCTTTTACATTTTCCAAAAAGCTCTCTTTTCAAAAATCTCTTCGTAAAAATCTCTTTTTCAACATACTTTCCTAAAACTCTCCTCTCCAAAGTTGTTTTCAAAAACTCCCTCCAAAATATATTTTTTAAAGCTTCCTTTTTCAACTCCTTTCCAAAAACTCTGTCTCCTCAAAATTCACTTTCTAAAAACACTCCCTAAATTCACTTTCCTAAAAACTCTCTCCAACAATCTCCTTCCAAAAATCTTTCTAAAAAACTCTCTTTCCAAAATCTTCCTTCTAGAAACTCTCCTCTAGAATTTTCCTTCTAAAATCTTCGTTTCTAAAAACACACTTTCCAAAAACTCCTCTTTAAAATCTCTTTCCAAAAACTCTCTTCGAATTTATTTTCCAAAAACTCTTCCCTCTAGAAACTCCTCTTTAGGATTTCTTTCCAAAATCTTCGTTTCCAAAAACGCACTTTCCAAAAACTCTTTCCTTAGAAGCCCAAGTCAAGCCCTAGAATCCACAATTAGGAAACCTTAATTTTCTTTCCAAAAACATGGTTTTCAAACTTGCCTTAAAACCTAGGTTTCCAAAACCTCTTTTCTACGCCAAAATTCTACACTTCCAAACCTAGGGTTTCTAGAAATTTTCTTTTCCAAATCCTTGTCAAATCAAATTTTGCCTTTAGGACACCAAATTCAATCTTCCCGTTTAGGAAACTAGATCCCGTCCTCCGTTTTTGGAAACAAAATCAAACATTTGCTTTTAGAAACCAAATCTAATCCCTTCCTAATCTAAACCTTTCTTAATTCAACTCCTTCCTAATTTCCTACCTTCTTAAACCTTAAGTTTCTTCAAACTAAACTTTAAATCTTTCCTCAAATTTTAAAATCTAAATCTTTCCTAAATCGAATCCTTCTTAATCTTCTCATTTCCTAAATCTTAAGTTTCCAAAACTTGAACATAAAAATCTTTCCTAAATTTTAAAACTCAACTTTTAAATCTTTCCTAATTCAACCCTTTCCTAATTCTACCCTCTTTTCAAATCTTAACTTTTCAAACCTAAGTTTTCAAACTTTTCCTAAACTCAAACCTTTCTTAATCTCGAGATTTTCTAAAACTCTAAAACTTTCTAAATCCTAAACTTTCTAAATTTCAAATCTTTCCAAATCCAAAGCTTTCTAAACTCAAAACTTTCTTATTTTCAAAACTTCCTTGTTTTCTAAACTTTCCCACTTTCAAAACTTCCCTTTTTCAAAACATTCCAAAATTCAAAACTTTCTTAACTTGAAACTTTATAAATTCTAAGCCTTTCTTAAACTAAACTTTTTCTAATTCAAAACATTTCTAAATTCAATACTTTCCTATTTCAAAACTTTCCTAAAAACTTTCCTAAAGTGAAAACTTTTCAAATTCAAAACTTTCCTAATTCAAAACTTTCCTAATTTTGAAACTTTCTTAATTTGGAAACTTCCCTAAGTTGAAATTTTCTTAATTCCAAAACTTTCCTAATTCGAAACTTTCCTGAATCGGACCTTTCCTAATTCGAACATTTTTTAAAATCCAATCTTTCCAAATCTTCCAAGTACAACATTCGAGTCAAATCTTTCTAAATCTCAAATCTTTCCTAGATCTCCTATCTTTCCTAAGTCTAGGTTTCCTAAACCTCCATCTTTCCAAAACAAGTCTAAATCTTTCTTCCAAGTTCTATCTTTTCAAATCAGAATCCAATCTCTTCAATTCCAGAATTCTAAATTCCAATTTTCAATCTTCTATTCTAAGTTCAATCTCTCAATTTTCTAATCTAATTTTCAATTCAATCTCTTTCTTTCAAATCAATCTCTTTTCAATCGGACTCTTGTCCGAACTACGATTAACCTGATTCCTCCAAAAGGATACGTAGGCAACCTGCATAGGTGCGGTCACAATTTCTTTCAAATTTCAAATTCCTCCATATTTTCCAAATTTCAAATTCTAAAATCTTTTCAAATCTCCAATCTATTTTCGAATTTCCAATTTCAAATTTCTATTTTCAATCTTCAATTTCGATTTCCAAAATCTTATTTCCAAATTCAAACTTCCATCTCTTTCTTTTCAAATCAAATCAAATCAAATCAAATCAAATTCTTTTCAAATCTATTTCTAAATCAACTCTCTTCTATTGCACTTGCATATCATGCATCATTTTAGTTTCCTTTCAAACATTCTTTTTCAAAGTGGATAGGATTGGTTAATAGTTAGTTGAAGACTCTCATAGGTGAATCTAGGGTAGAATGACATATAGGTACCGAAAGGGCGGGGTAGGGTGATAGCTTAGTGCGTCTTCCTTACACGTAACCAACCTCCGAACCTAGATCGCTATTTTCGAAAGACCAAAACGGAGTTATTTTTCTAAAAAGGACTAAATATTTTCCAAAGGTTGCCAAACAATCTGTTTTCCTAAAAAACCCTCTCTTGAGGAGATATTTTCAAATCGTTTTCCAAAAACCCTAAGTGTTGTCTTCGGATTATTCTTAGTTTTTAGGTGACCTAACTCACCTTAATCAAGTTAGGTGGCGACTCCAAATCTTTTTCAAAAGCCCTTTATTCAAATCTATTTTCAATTCAAACCTAGTCGCACTCATTCTTCTAGGAGGGTGAGTTCTAACGAGAGAGTACAGCATTTTTCCCGCTTGTGTGAGTATTCCTCGAGTGCGAAAAATCTGGGCGTGACACCTAGTCCGTTGAATTTAGATGCTATCAAACACTACTACATATGATTTTGAAAGTTAGACCTTTGGTTTCTATACAGAAGCAATAAAATCTACTCTCCTCATCCTCCACTAATCAATAGGGTAGTGTTTCAGGGGTAAAGCTCTATGGACTAAACAATTTAATTCTGAGATGACGAGAGGCCCTCATTTCATTTCCTATACAATTAGAAAAAAAATATATATATATATATAACCTTTGTCAAACCCTTAGAGCCAGTTACTTTCCTTCAGAAACATTCCCTAACAAAGTGATCACGCTAGGTCAAATTAGAAGCACTGGAGATATGCGTTAAAAAAAAAAAAAAAAAAAAAAAACAAAACAAAACAAAACAAAAAATCCTTGAAGTATTACCTTAAGTTCGCACAAACATTGTTGTTAACGTCGTTAGTTCAAAAAAAAAAAAAAAAAAAGAAAAAGAAAAAGGAAGAAAGAGGGTGATGAGATACCCAAAGAAAGATAAGAATACGCAGAAAAAGTGCTATTAGACTAAAAATCATTGACGGTGATCACTAGTAGAATGGTAGGTTTGAGCCTTTTCCTTTTCTTTCAAAAGTAAAAAACCCACACCACAAACCCTAAAAATCCTTTCAAATCAGAGTTTAATTGATTAGTCCAAATGAGCTTACTGAAATATGCTATCGGCTGGAGGATGGCATAAGTAGTATTTAGGAGCTTCTCAATAGAAACCAGAGACCAATCTAAGGAAAGAGAGAGAAAGAAGAGAAAAAAATTAAACGCGTTCCCGAGGATGCAGTGAAAACCCGAAAGGGCACCGTAGGTAAAAAAGTAAGGATGTGGCAAGATACAAAACTGTCGACCCTGGCGAAAACCTATAAAGGCGCCTTGGTGCAAAAATGATAGAGCTGGAACTGGTGAAAACTCTTACAGGCACTAGTAGTAAAAATAGCGAGAAAAAAAAATGGGGGGAAGGAGGTTTAGATGTAAGAAATTACCCAAGCTATAGCATTCCCAATAAATTATATGTATGAAAGCAACGGTTTGAAAGTCAAAAGGCGTCTCGAAAGGCATTCTCCGGCTTAGCTCAGTTAAGATTAAAGGTAGCAGGGGTACCTTTCGTGGGACAATCAATTAGTTAGAGTACCAAACCAAAGGGAGTTATTTTTCATTGAGCTGCGACTTTCATTCAACTTTTATCAAAGTTTGTTGTTATACTAACCATGTCGAAAAGTCCTATCAAAAGTACGGGAGGCCATGAGTTCATAAGACAAAAAGGGGTACAATACTAAATAAAGTATGTTTTTCTACAAATGCAGGAATCAATAAATCTAAGAGCGAGGGGCAAAAATGTATCGCTCCCCATCATCATCAGAGGAGGAATCCACTAGGCAAGGATCAACTGGCTCGCCAACCGCAAGAGGAGCACTCAAAGAAGTACCAGCTATAGAAGATCCAAGCCGACCTCGCTCGTAGTCTACACACCTGGCCAGAAGTGTATCCCTCTCTCGGGTAAAGGACTCCACAGCCTCCCGCAAAGACTGACTATCCGTCACACCATCCTCCGGGGCAGTGGAACGGTCTAGAGCACCTCGTGGTCTCCTACGTCCCCTCGAAATACTCAAAGGCGGGCGATCATGTGTCGATCTGAACGCTGCTAGTTGTATCTTTAAAGAAGCTACCTCAGCGTCCCTCACTCTCAGCCGGTCATGCAATATCCGTATCAACGGGCGGTTTTGCTGCCTGTGACGACGCCCTTGAACAATCATAGCTGTCAAGAAGTCGGTGTTCCCTACGAGAGGTAGAGGAGTCTCAATGAGAAGATCCCCAAGTCTGCTAGGACCCAGCACATAATGCCGAAGCCAATAGTGATAAGTCTCAGTCTCAAGGGGCATGACAGAGAATGGACCGTCATCATCTACGTGAGGAAGCAAAGATCTCCATGTATCCATAACCTTCTCCACCAGCGCTCTCGGGGTCAATGCCTCAAAAACCAGAGTGAACTCAACTGCAGATGTCGAATAAGGGATATCCTAACTCCTACCAAGTTGTCGCAGAACCCGAATCCCGAAGAAGGGGGCAATGCCCCACAGGCCTGCTAAAGGCACGAAGGCCCTCTCGGAAGGTCAAACTCTCAAGCAATACCTACCAACCAGTCCTGAATACCACCTGACCGTGCCTGACCTCATGCTCCGGAGGTAGTCCGCCCAGGCCGTAACAGTCTGCGGAAGCCTCCCCTCATCTGCCATAACTCTCTGAGATCTCGCCAGTGAATGTATATGGTCAAGCTCGGGATACCATGTATGCTGGAATAAAGGAGTAACAAACAAGTGCCCAATCGCCCAGAGCTGGAAGATACCAACGCATCCCCGGAAATGAGCATCAACAGTCTGTTGGAATCTTATAAGACTCACAAAGGTCTCCCCTACAATCATGGGAGCATAGGAATGCCCCTTACGAATCAGGGCCAGCAGTGCACATAGTCGACAGTCAACTAGATCAACTCCTCATGGGAACACCAAGTAGTTCAGCAGAAGCAGGGCCAGAGCAACCATACGGGAAACGGACCAATCCTGGGAAGTATGCCAATCACCTGAGTGGGCTCGCATAACCGTGGAAAACTCAAAGCAAGAAAAGAGGAACTCTGCTGGGACGTAAAGAAACTGGGACAAAGAAGAAGATGAAAGAACTGTGCGTCTGAGTCCAAGCTGGGATGAGACCACTATAATACAACCATCCGGAAAGAGGGGTCCTATAATGTCAGTAGAACCATCTCGAAAACCAAGAAGAAACCCATACTCGTGAGGGGTAGGGGTAAGCTCGCACTCCCCAAATCGAAAAAGAGATAAGCCAGGCTACCAAAAGGGAATCACTACCTCCATGAACCCGGGAATAAGCCACACTGATAGAAGTGAAGTCACCCGACCAAAGGATCAGCAAAAGATATCCTGCTTATCTGGAGGGTAACTGTCATGCCAAGCTCTCAGTCGACTCAAAATCGGGTCTGTCATCCTGAAAAGGTAAGTCAAGGTAAGAGGTGTTAATATACCGTACATGCAGTTAAAATAATAATAAAATAAAATAAACAACTAGCACAAAAAAATAAATAAAAAGATTTCAAATGATAAGTCAAGACCAAAAACAAATAAAAAGATTTCAAATGATAAGTCAAAACCAATTTCCTACACCTTTGGATTTTCCAACTGCAAATCAAATCTCAAGGGTTTTTTGTCTCCTTCTTTCAAAAAGATTTTATTTCTAAACTTTTTCTAACTCTTTCCCTAATTTCTAAAAATTTCAGTAGAGTTTTGTTTAAAAATGATCCCTACAACACCCACAGCATCAACACAAAACACAAACCGTGCACTTCTTAACGTTACAATCACATAACATCAGCACCCGCGCACACTTTTTAATTTTTCGAAATTTTCAAAACACATGTTTTATTTTTCCAATAAATCAATGGTTTTCAAAGTTATCCTAAAATTTCTCAAAAATCATTTTTCAAAATTTTAAACTCTAAAAATTTCATCAATTTCTTAAGTTTTCCCATTTTCCTAATTTTCTAAATATTTTCCTATTTTTCAAAAAATCAAAAATTCACCCAAGTTTTCAAAAAATCACGAAACTTCACACAGTTGTTAAACACATTTTTCTAAGGCACATGGTATAAAAATTTAGCCAGAAAACCCAATGCCCAAGCCTGTAGGAACAAACCTCTAATTCCTGCAGAAAACCCTCTTCACATAATCACGTAAAATACTCAAACTCAATCAAACAAGCATCAAAAGGCAAAAATAACATCACCATAATGTTCAAAACATATCAAAACATCAATTTATACTATTCACAAGGTTCAAACAAAATTTTACACATCAAAATCAATAGAAATTTGAAAACTCGCGTTTTGGAGTTATCTGGCAAAATCTTCTCTTCCGGCGACTTTTCCAGCGACGTGGTCTCCTTCCGGTAATCACCCATGGTCTCCAAGAAGTGCTCCTTCAAGGTTCAAGTCAGTTTCCCCATAAACACTCAACTTTTCGAAAAACTCTTCAAATGTCGCAAGTATTCAAACCAGAATTTTTCTGGTTTTAATCCTAAGCCTGGCGCCACTAGCAGAGGCGCCAAGCTAAACTTTCCAAAGGCGCCATGCCTAGTGGCGCCAGTTTCTAAATCCTGGGCAGTTTTGCTCTTTTTCCTGCCAAAACTCGTTTTCGAAGGCCTTTTAGGCCCAATATCCATTTTTGAACCCCCGTTGTCGAAAAATTTTGAAAGTCCGTCCCTACGACCGTCTCACAGTCAACATGGGACTCTTACTCCATCGTTTTCTGTCTTCAACAAGCGAAGACAGAAAAAGAGGGGCAGCTGTAAGCACCCCATTTTTGACCGCTCAGCAGTCTACGATTCGTCCAGACTTTTACTCAAGTCAATATGGACCTATTCCAATCGAAATCAACTCTCTAAGTCTAATCTAATCAATTCATCGCTTCGCGAACCCCGTTAAGCCCAAACAGAGGCACGATAGCCAAAATGCCTTTGGGGGCATTGATCGGTCTAATTCCAATAGGCACGTCTTTCCGAAGACGGTAAGTCCCCTTTTCAATTCCCATAGGCGCGTCTTTCCGAAGATGGTAAGTCCCATTTCCAATTCCAACAGGCATGTCTTTCTGAAGACGTTAAGTCCCCTTTTCCAATTCCAATTCCAATTTCTCTCTCGAGAAAGTTGATTCCTCGAGACAATAAGTTTATCCTTTTCGACACATTTTTTGAAGAAAATTTCTTCGGTACGGTAAGTCCCTTTAAACCTATCGACCGGGACGAGACCCCAAGTCCCCGAGATGGTAGAATGGTCCACCTTTGGCGCCTGCTAGCCCGCCAATGTAGAAATGTCCGTTTCGGCACACCTTCTGAGAAAGTTGAATTTTCAGGTGCTAAGTCCCTTTAGCAACTACTCGAGATCATGCAGTCTCGAGAATGATCGCGAACCATCAAAGTAGCGGAAGTACTCGAAACATCGCAACAGTCAGAGTAGCGAAAATACTCGCAAACAGCTCGATATAGGGAATTGCCAACAACCCCTATATCATGGGACCGTCGTCAAAGTGGTGGAAACACTCAAAACCCAGGTTAACACAAGTGCCTACTAGCCCACTTTAGTGAAAAATGACCAAACTGCCCCTAGGGCCATTTCTAGCATGTTTCGGGCCAATTCCGATTAGTAAGTCCACCAAATGGTAAGTCCACCCTTCCAAGATTGTCTTAAAAGCAATCCAGCATGATTAGGTGCCTTTTAGTCAGTTTCGGGCCAATTCCAAGACTTTTCGATCAAGATAACCATTTTGCCCTTAGGCATCTGAACACCCTGGGGACCACATCGGCTTTAGTTATCAAACCGGTAACCTACCGAGAATGTTTTTTATAGTATTCTCGACCTTCCTTTATCATTCCGGATCATTCCAAGTCAGTTCCTGCGAACTTAGTACGAAATGACCATTTTGCCCCTGGTGGGCCGGTCGCCTTTTTCGACCGCACTGGCTCTAGATATCAAACCGGTAGCCTTTGGAAAAATTCTAAATAATGTTTTCAAATCTCGAGTCTTATTCCGGGATATTTCGAGTCCATCCCGGTAGCTTTCTGGCCCGATTGATCGTTTTGCCCCTAATAGCCTAGTCAATCCTCCCGACACATCTTCTCCTCATTTTTTAAGTCAAATGCTTCCGGGACTCTATTCTAAGAGTTCCTATCCCTTTTCGGCCTTCTGGGCCATTCCCGATCCTTTAAATGCTTCCCAGACCTTCCAGAGTCACTCTTAGTGAAGTCAGGCTAAAAATTGCATGGTAGTCACTAGTACAGGCGCCCAAATCTTCCAAAGATACGTTGCTAGCCGGCTTTAAAACTTTCCTAGCTGGTTGGCGCCAAGCCAATATTTGGCCTAGCGCCCCTCCTAGTGGCGCCAGAAGCATTTTTGGCTTGGCGCCATTGCAACAAGCGCCAGGTCATTCCTCCTTCTATAAATACAAAGCCTCCTCCAACGTCAAAGAGGTCCGCAAACTCACTCTAAAAACCCTACTTTTCAATATATAGAGCTCATAACCTCCCAAAACCCTAGTCTCCTTTAGGTTTTCCAAACCCTAGCCTTCATACACAAACCCTAGCCTCCTATATACTCATACACACTCTCATATACTCACACACTAGCCTCCAACCCTCCATTGAAGACTTGGATTGCTGTAACTACAAAGCTTTGAACATCGAAGACAAACTCTTGAAGATTGAAGCGAAGACCGAAGCAAAGCAAGCAAAACAAAGCTTGCAAAGCTAAGCAAAATAAAGAAGACACAAGGTAGGCTTCTTATTTACGTTTATGCATCTTCCCCCTCTCTTCTCTCTCCTAACCCACTTAGGTTTTCTTCTATTTTAATCCCTCATCTTCTTCCCCCCCCCCCCCTCTTGCATACTTGAAACAAGGGACTTCCCAGTCTATGTGTAAGATTAGGCTATTGAAGGCTCACCGTGTCGGGGCCTTTCTTTTAGTCTAACCGGAAACCACGTGGGTTCAGCCCCCTTGATTATGTGGTGAAGCCTTTAACCTTGTATGTTCACGACCCCAACTTGCATTGTGCATATCATGATCTTGCATTCCTCCAAAATTCGTTTTCTAACTTGTTTTCAAAACTTGCATTAAAATTGTTTTCAAACTTGCATTAAAATTTTATTCTTCAAAACTTGTTTTCAAAATTACAATCCTAAGGTGATTCTAGCATTTCCATTGTTAGGTTTGCTTTACGAAAGTGTTACATTTAAAGTGACCAATATGGTCCATATTTTCAAATCATTGTTGTTTTCAAAACCACTATCTTAGAATAGTTCTAACATTCTTATGGTTAAAATCGCTTTAAGAAAGTTAGATATTTTTATGGATTTTCTAAAAACTCTCTTTTCAAATATCTTATTCAAAATCTCTTTTCCAACATACTTTCTAAAAACTCTCTCCAATCTCCCTTCCAAAATTATTTTCCAAAAATTCCCTTCAAAAATCTGTTTTCCAAAACATCTTTTAAAACTCCTTTCCAAAACACCTTCTTCAAATTCACTTTCTAGAAACGCTCCAAAAAACTCTTTCCTAAAAGCTACTTCTGAAATCTTCTTTCTAAAGCTCCTCTCAAGTTCACTTTCCAAAAAACTCCTTTTTAGGATCTCCCTCCAAAAGTCTTCGTTTCCAAAAACTCATTTTTCAAAATCTCTTTCCTTGGAGCCCAAGTTAACCCAAGAGCCCATGTTTAGAAAATCTTAATTTTCTTGCCTAAAACATGATTTTCAATCTTGCCTTAAAACCTAGATTTCCAAAATCCTCTTTTCTACATCAAAGTCTTATGTTTCCAAAACCTATTTTCTACTTCAAAATCTAGGATTTCCAAAACTTTCTCTTTCCAATTCTATGCCAAATCAAATCCTCCGTTTTAGGAAACCAAATCAAATCCTCCATTTTAGAAAACCAAATCCAATCTCCCCATTTAGGAAACTAGATCCAATCCTCCATTTTTAGAAACAAAATCAAACCATCTCATTTTAAAAACAAAATCCAATTCTTTGTTTTAGGAAATAAGAATCTCAATCCTTCCTAGTCTAAACATTTCCTAATTTCAATTATTTCTAAAACTCAAATTTCAACTTTCCAAATCCAAATTTTCAAATCTTTCCTAAACTCAAACCTTTCCTAATTTCAAACATTTCTAAAACTCAAATTTCAACTTTCCAAATCCTAAACTTTCCTAAATTCAAAACTTTCTTAAGTCCAAAACTTTCTAAATTCTAAACTTTCTTAAGTTAAAACTTTCTAAATTTTAAATCTTTCCTAAATCAAACTTTTCCTAATTCAAATCTTTCCAAAATTGACTCTTTCCTAAATTTTAAAGTTTCCTATTTCAAAAACATTTTAATTTAAAAACTTTCTAATTTTGAAACTATCCTAAAAAGAAAACTTTCCTAATTCGAAATCTTCCCTAAAATGAAACTTTCCCAATTCGAACCTTTCTTAAATTTCAACTTCCCTAATCTTCCAAGTCCAACATTTGAGTCAAATCTTTCTTAATCTCCAGTCCTTCCTAAATCCTATCTTTCTAAGTCTAGATTTCTTAAATCTCTATCTTTCTAAATCAAAGTCCAATCTCTTCAATTTCAAATTCCAATTTCCAATTTTCTATTCTAACTTTAAATCAAAATCTCTTTCAAATCAAATCTTCTATTTTCTATTGGACTCTTGTCCGAACTACGACTGACCTGATTCCTTAAAAAGGATACGTAGGCAACCATCATGGGTGCGGTCACAACTTTTTTCAAATTTTTAATTCCATAACTTTTTTTAAATCTCCAATTCCATAACTTTTTCAAACTTCCAATTCCAAAAATCTACTTTCAAATCTCTATTTCCTATCTCTAAAACTTTCTTTTCAAAATCAAATTTATCTTTTCAAATCAAATCAAGTTATTTTCAAATCTAGTTCCAAATCAAATCTTTCTATTGCATTTGCATATCATGCATCATGTTAGTTTCTTTCTAAAAATTCTTTGCAAAGTGGATAGTTTTGGATATTTGTTAATCGAAGACTCTAATAGGTGAATCTAGGGTAAATAGACATGTAAGTACCACAAGGGCAGGGTAGGGTGATGGCTTAGTGCGTCTTCCCTACACGTAACCAACCTCCGAACTTAGATCGCTGTTTTCAAAGACCAAATGGAGTTATTTTCAAAAAAGGGCTTCAATATTTTCTAAAGGTTGTCAGACAACCTGTTTTCTTAAAAACCCTTTCTTGGAGAAGTATTTTCAAAATCTTTTTTAAAAATCCTAAATGTAGTTTTCAGATTGTACTTAGTTTTAGGTGACCTAACTCACCTTAATCAAGTTAGGTGACAACTCCAAATATTTTTCGAAAGCCCTTTATTCAAATCGATTTTCAATTCAAACCTAGTCGCACTCATTCTTCCAGGAGGATGAGTTCAAACGAGAGAGTACAGTGTTTTTCCCGCTTGTGTGTGTATTCCTCAAGTGTAAAAAATCTAGGTGCGACAAAACGGATTGCTTGATCTAAACGAGCTAGATACGCTGCCAAAGCTAAAGAAGGATGCTAACCCTACTGAGACAGAGAGTCAAGGATGGTACGGATCTAAACTCTACTGAAAACAACATCAAATTTGAGCCTATATATCCCATTGCTTCGAAAACCCCATAACCTAGCCAACATTACAGTCCAAAAGCAAAGTCTCCTCAGATTGAAAGATTGGCCGCTTATTGCCCTGCTAAAGGTCAGGTAAGCTATTGCTAAAACCCCGAGAGTTGAGAGTTTCAGCCCAAGAACCCTATACACTAACCCCAAGGCAGTCGAAAGGTTGAGAAAGGTACGAAATGCTATCATCCAGTCAAGGTAAGGTTGAGCCAAAGGAAAGGCCAGGTCCCCCGGAAAGGAAGGAGTTACCGTTCCGAAGAAACCGAGTTCGGCAGCACCTCTTGTCATTCTATTTAGCTAGAATATCTCTAATATGTGCATGCATCTTCATATATATATAAAATAAAATAAAAAAGAAAGAAATTTGGCATCAGCTTTGCATACATAGGATATAACTCCCTGTAGAAATAGAAGTCGCCAATACAATATTATCTCATGTGTTAAATATACACCATCATCATCTCTATCCATGTATTTGATCATATACTTAGCTGTCAAAATCATAAATGTCTTTGCATGTCCATACATCTAACTACAATAAACATTCATCTTTGTATAAGATTTACAAAATAAAACTTTTTAATATAAATACATCTCAGGAATAGGGGCAAAAGAAGATCAGGGTCTATGGCAAGGGGCATCTGTCAAAGGTCAAAATCAATGTCGTCTGGATCAAAATCTCCAAAACCTGGATTCGGAGGGCATGGATAGCTCCTAGAAGCACCAGCATCCTGCAAAGAGGACAGAACAGAAATCAGCCACATGAAAGAACAACTAAACAACAGCAGAACGAACAGAAGGAAGGAAAAAACGACATACCCTGCCACCTCCCTTCTGGGCTGTAAGCACCCCATTTTTGACCGCTCGAATGTCTACACTCCATCCAGACTTGTGTTCAAGTCATTGTGGGCATATTCCAACCGAAACCAACTTTCTAAGTCCAAATCCCGTCTGTCCATTGCTTCGCGGGCCTGCCAGGCCCAAAGAGAAGCAAAATGACCAAAATGCCCTTAGGGGGCATTGTCCTTTCCATATTCCAAATCAGGCACGTCTTTCCAAAGACGGTAAGTCCCCTTTCCAATTCCAATCCCTCTCTCAAGACAGTTTATTCCTCAAGACGGTTCCAAATCAGGCACATCTTTTCGAAGACGGTAAGTCCCCTTTCCAATCCCTCTCTCGAGACAGTTTATTCCACGAGATGGTTCCAAATCAAGCACGTCTTTCCAAAGATGATAAGACCCCTTTCCAATTCCAATCCCTCTCTCGAGACAGTTTATTCCTCGAGACGGTTCCAAATCAGGCACGTCTTTCCGAAGACGGTAAGTCCCATTTCCAATCCCTCTCTCGAGACAGTTTATTCCTCAAGACGGTTCCAAGTTAGGCACGTCTTTCCGAAGACAATAAGACCCCTTTCCAATTCCAATCCCTCTCTTGAGACAGTTTATTCCTCGAGACGGTTCCAAATCAGGCACGTCTTTCCGAAGACGATAAGACCCCTTTCCAATTCCAATCCCTCTCTCGAGACAATTTATTCCTCGAGACGGTCCGACATGTTTTTTGAAGAAAACTCTTCGTAATGGTAAGTCCCGTTAAACCTATCGACCAGGTCGAGACCCTAAGTCCCCTAGATGGTAGAACGGTCCACCTTTGGCGCCTGTTAGCCCGCCAATGCAGAAATGTCCGTTTAGGCACGCCTTTCGAGAAAGTTGACTTCTCAGGCGCTAAGTCCCTTTTAGTAGCTTTCCAAGATCAGGCAGTCTCGAGAATGATCGCGAACCGTTAGAGTAGCGAAAATACTTGCAAACATCACAACCGTTAGAGTAGCGGAAATACTCGTAAACAGGTCGATGTAGGGAATTGCCAACAAACCCCTGTGTCACGACGACCGCCGTCAGAGTGGCGGAAACACTCAAAACCCAGGTCAACACCAGTGCCTGCTAGCCCACTTCGGTGAAAAATGACCAAACTGCCCCTTGGGCCTTTTCCGAGACTTTCTGGTCAAGATGACCATTCTGCCCCTAGGCATCCAAACGCCTCGGGAACCACACCGGCTTTGGGTATCAAACTGGTAACCTCCCGAGAATACTTCTTATAGTATTCTCAACCTTTCTCTATCTTTTCAGATCATTCCGAGTTAGCTCCGGCAAACCTGGTGCGAAATGACCGTTTTGCCCCTGGTGTGCCGGTCGCCTTTTCCGACCACACTGGCTCTGGGTATCAAACCGATAACTTCCTGAGATTGCTTCTTATAGTATTCTCAACCTTCCCTTTACCTTTCCAGATCATTCCGAGTCAGTTCCGGCAAACTCGTTGCAAAATGACCGTTTTGCCCCTGGTGGGCCAGTCACCTTTTCTGACCACATCGGCTCTGGGAATCAAACCGGCAACCTTTGAGAACATTCTGAATAATGTTCTCAAATCTCGAGTCTTCTTTCGGGACAGTCCAAGTCCGTCCCAGTAGCTTTCTGGCCCGATTGACTGTTTTGCCCCTAAAGGCCTAGTCAACCCTTCCGACACATCCTATCCTCACTTTTCAAGTCAAATACCTCCAGGAACACTATTCTAAGTGCTCCTGCTATTTTCCAGCCTTCCGGGCCATTCCCGGTCCCTTAAATCATTCCCGGACTTTCTGGAGTCACTTCTAGTGAAGCTAGACTAAAAATTGCATGGTAGTCACTAGTACAGGCGCCCAAATCTATTCAAAGATACATTGCTTGCTGACTTTAAACATTTCCTAAATGGCTGGTGCCACTAGTAGTGGCTCCAAGCCAAAAAATGGCCTGACGCCACTCCTAGTGGCGCCAGTGTAATTTTTGGCCTGGTGCCACTACAACAGGTGCCAGTGCATTCCTCCCTCTATAAATACAAAGCCTCTTCCAGCGTGAAAGAGGTCCGCAAACTCAGTCTAAAAACCCCAAAATTTGATATACAAAGCTCGAACACTCCCTAAACCCTAGCTTCTCTAGGTTCTCCAAACCCTAGCCACCATACACAAACCCTAGCCTCATATACACTCATACACACCTCTACACACATATACACTAGCCTCCAACCCTCCTTTGAAGACTTGAAGAGCTGCAATCTGAAGTTTGAAGATTTAAGACAACTCTTGAGGATTGGAGACGAAGATCAAGTCGAAGACTGAAGACAAGCGAGGCACGCAAAATAAACAAGACATACGGTAGGCTTTCTCTTTAAATTTCCGCACTTCCCCTTCTCTCTTCTCTCTCCTAACTTACTTGGGTTTTCTCTATTTTAATCCCCCATCTCTTTCCCCCCCCCCCCTTTCTTTGCATGCTTGAAACAAAGGGACTCCCGGTCCATCTGTAGGATTAGACTATCTGAGGGTCACCATGTCGGGGGCTTTCCTTTAGGCTAACCGGAGACCACGTGGGTTCGGCCCCCTTGATTATGTGGTGAAGCCTTAACCTTGTATGTTCACGACCCCAAATTTGCATTGTGCATATCATGATCTTGCATCTTCCAAAAATCGTTTTCAAACTCGTTTTCAAAATTTGCATTAAACTTGTTTTCAAAATTGCATCAAAATCTCTTTTTCAAAACATGTTTTCAAAATCACAGTCCTAGAGTGATTCTAGCTTTTCCATGGCTAGGGTTGCTTTAGGAAAGTGTTACATTCAAAGTGACCAATATGGTCCATATTTTCAAATCTTGTTGTTTCAAAACCACTTTCCTAAAGTGGTTCTAGCTCTCTTATGGTTAGAATTGCTTTAGGAAAGTGAGATGTTTTTACACATTCTAAAAACTCTCTTTTCAAAAGTCTCTCTTTCTAAAACCCTCTTTTTCAACGTGCTTTCTAAAAACTCTCCTTTCCAAAGTTGTTTTCAAAAACTCCCTCCAAAAATCTATTTTCTAAAACTTCTCTTTTTAAACTCCTTTCCAAAACGCTCTCTTCAAGGTCCGCTTTCCAAAAACGTTCCCTAGGTTCTTGTAAGCACCCCATTTTTGCCCACTCGACAATCTCCGGCCCGGCCGAATTCGGTTTCCAACATCACAACACATGCAAGCTCAAGATGAGCCTTTCAATCTCCAATCCAACCAACAGGTCACTTCTCAGGTCCACAAGGATCCGCTGGAGCCTTAAGCACCATTATTCCAGGTAGTTTTCTGGATCGGGCGGTCACGGAAACCACCGCCATCCAGGTAGCTTCCTATGATCGGGCGATCTTGGGGACCAACACCTCATCAAATTCCAGACAGTTCACTTCTGGCGCCTGCTAGCCCGCCAACGTAGAATGTCCGTCATTTGGTAGTTCTCCGAGACTGGGCGTTCTCGGAGACCAACACCACACTTCCAGGTAGCTTTCTAGGACCAAGCGTTCTCAAGAACCAACACCACCCCTACAGGTAGCTCTCTAAGAACGGGCGTTCTTGGAGACCAACACCGCACAGGTAGCTTTCCGAGACCAGGCGGTCTTGGGAACCAACACCTAGGTTAACCCCGGTGCCTACTAGTCCGACTCAGTGAAAAATGACCAAACTTGCCACTTGGGCTTCCAGGCACGTTTTGGGAAAGTTTAAAATCCCTCAAAATGATAAGTCCATCCTTTCACAATGTTGTCAAACCGTCAAGCGTCCCTTGCATGCCATTTGGTCTAAATCCGGTCCTATTCCGGCTCACTCTGGTTAAAATGACTGTTTTGCCCCTGAACGACCCAACACGACACGAACTCCGCTGAAAGGCGACAAACTCTCTCAAAACCATCCCTGAACAGCCCTACACGCCTAACACACTATACCAAACCATTCCTGACCATTTCCAGCCAGCTCTGGTCAAAATGACCGTTTTGCCCCTGGGAGCCAAAAACGCCCCGAAACAGCACCGGCCTTGGGGTTTTGAGCAAAGGATTTCACCGCACGCCTTTGCTTAACCCAAGGAACACCCTACGACACTAAGCTCACACGATGCGATAAAAGTTCCCTGGAGCGTCTCACAGATGCTCCGCCTAAATTGTCTTTTCTCCCGATTCCCTAATTATATCGCACCGTCAACCAACTTGAAAAATGTGTAAATCAGGGAATTCTCAAAATCTCATCCATAGATCCTTCCATCGATACGGCTCGATCAAGTAGATCACCTCCCGAAGCCCTCCATCGTACAGTGCGAAAACCATAACTTTCAGCAACCCCTAGAGCATCTCGCAAACGCTCTGCCAAGGTTGACTTTTTCTCTGATTCCCTGATCAAAACGCACCGTCAAACGACTTGAGAAATGCGTAAATTTGGGAATCCCAGAAAGTATTTCCAGAGTACTTTCCATTGGTACGGTCCAATTGAATAGAACGCTTCTCGAAGGCCTCGATCGCACGAAACGAAAATAGCCACCTTCAAACACCCACAAAGTGTATCACAGACGCTCCGCGAAAGTGTCCTTTTTGGCACGCTTCCCAAGACGATATCACTCACCTCCAAACATAATTCAAACTTTTCGAAAACATGAAAGTTCATCGGAAGCACTAGGAGAACATCCCGAGTGAGACCGATTCCCCCGGAACCTTCCCGATTGACTCAATTACCGAGGTAAAGTTTAGACAAACCTTCCCGATGATGGAGCGAATGCTACATGCGCTCAAATTTTGATCAGATCGACCGACTCTCGATCAACGGTCGAGATTTAACCAGTATACAGAGTGCCACGTGTTATTCTAGCAATGGAACAATACATGCGCATATCCTATATGCGCAAGGCCAAAATTTGGCCATGCACATGTAGTACATGCGCATGTCCTATATGCGCAAGGCCAAAATTTGGCCATGCACATGTAGCACATGCGCACAGACTGTTCCAGATTGCCTATAAATAGAGGCCTCCCCCCCTTGCATATTCCATGTCCGAAATTGATACGAAACTCTGCTGAAATCACTCCAGAAACTTGAATCTCTACATATATTCTCCCCCTCTAAGCCTATACACTCTACATACAAGGCCTCATACACACTTACACACTCCACTCTAGCCTCTCAAGTCCTCTTGAAGTCACTTAAGCTCCAATCAAGACATCCATTAAAGACTACAAGAGTGTTGAAGGCAAAAGGTGGTATCCCTTTTACATTTATGCTGTCCCCCACTCTTCTCTTCTCCCTCCTAGCCTACTTAGGCTATTCTCTATTTTACTCCCCATCTTCAACCCCCCTTTCTTGCATGCTTGAGCCAAGAGGGCTCCTAGATCATGCTTAGAGGAAAGCAAGTGAGAGCCACCGTGTAGGGTGACCTCTCACTAGCCTACTTTAAGATGGTATGGCCTAAGAGCCCCTTGTTTATGTGGTGAAGCCTAAAAGCCTTGTATGTGAATCATGACCCCTTGCATATTATTATTTTGATCATGTCTTGTATGCTTGGCTTCATTTCATATTTATTGTCATATCCCACAATGCTTGCATTGCTCTTCATTTCATGACATTTCCAAGTTCTACATGTCCTTCAAAAATTGTTCCAAGAGTTGGCCCCTTTAAGTTTAGGATAAGACTTTAGGAGTCATGCCTTAGAAAATCCATCACAACTCCCTAATTCATACTTTTGCATCATTGTATTTCAACTTGCATGAAAGTTGCTTTCAAACTCTCTAATATTCAAGGTTTCCATTCTCTCAAATTTAGTGGTTAAAATGGCTCCATGGAACCCTCTCTTGAGTGGTCTCCCTTTATATTGGCCATAGGAACCCTAAATTGTTAGAATGGTTCCCTTTTCTCTTTATGATTGCCTAAGAATGATGTTCAAGATCTTTGATTTCTATGGTTCCTATTCTCTCAAGTTTAGTGGTTGGAATGGCCCCACGGAACCCTTTCTTGAGTGGTCTCCCTTTTGTTGGCCATATGAACCCTCTTTTGATGGAGTAGTTCCCTTAAAAAATAATTTTCAAAATCCTTCTTCAAAGATGATTTCAAAAATGCATTCTCTCCATCTTTGCTTCAAAAATGATTCTCCAAAAATTACCATCATTATGTTGAATTTTGACCCCTTATACTTTTGTCAAGATATTAGTTATAATGGCCATAAGGAAACCTTCCTTGGAATGGTCTCCAATCACTAACCATATAAACCATACTCTTGGCTAGAGTCAAAATTTTCATGGAAATGATCTTCATAAAGATTGCCAACCAAAGTCCATTGCATATCATGTTTTGATTTCAAAACTCTCCAATAATGCATCAAAACAACTTTCAAAACCTTTTTTCAATCCAACCATAGGTTAACTTGACCCTAGTTGCCAAACCATAGATTAACTTGACCCTAGTTACCAAATCATAGGTTAACTTGACCCTAGTTACCTAACCCTAGGTTAACTTGACCCTAGTTACCAAACCCTAGGTTAACTTAACCCAAGTTGTCAAACCATAGGTTAACTTGACCCTAGTTTACCAACCCTAGGCCAACCTTATTTTGGTTAATACACTTCAAGGTTCCAACTCTTGAACCCCTTTTTTCAAATGATCATTCAAATTTTTCAATTATCCTCCTAACCTATTCTTCCAAAACCTCCTACCCCCATGATTTCAAAAACCCAACTCCATATACTCTTCTTATGTTCCTACACCCCATCTTCAAGACCTTTCCAAAGATGTTTCCAAAGAGTCACAAACCTAAGGTATTCCTAGCCCTCTCATGGTTAGGGATTCCAAAGACAAATGATAAATCAAGATCAACCTCTAAGGTTGTCCATACTAGGATTTCAAACACTTAGCCATTTTCAAAAACCACTTTCAAAAACTAATTCCTCAAAACATTCTAAAGTCATGCCTCCAAGGTTTTCAAAACAAGACTTCAAAAATACTTTCAAGTTCTTTTGAGTCATGCCAAAGCATTTTTTTTCAAAACTCCCCTAAAGTCAATCCAAAAGCATTTTCAAAACACTTCACTTCCAATTTCAAGTCAAAACTTCCAAGACCATAAAGAATCTTCAACTTCTAAAGACGACCTCAAAGTGTCTTAAACCCTTCCATAGACCTCAAAGTGTCTTAAACCCTTCCATAGACCTCAAAGTGTCTTAAACTTTTTCAAAGACCTCAAAGTGTCTTGAGCTCTTTCAAAGACCCAAACTGTCTTCAACCCTTCCAAAGGCCCTAATGCGCCTATCTTTCATCGGGTTCTTGCCCGAACTACGAATGACTTGATTCTCGCCAAATGAGATACGTAGGCAACCTAAAATGATGCGGTCATAACTTTTATTTCAACTCCAATCCCTTTTTCAAAAATTCCAATCAATTCAAAGTTTTTATTCCAAATTGTTTCAAAACCTCCACTATTTTCAAACTTTTTTCAAAAACTTGCATCATGCATCATCCATCCGAAAAGTGATAACTAAACCCCGTTTTTAAAAATTTTAAAGTGGATATAAAGTGGACCATGGTAACCGGTTATTCTAGTAAGTGAACTAAGGGTGATTAGACATGTAGGTACCGAAAGGGCGAGGCAAGGTGATGATCTTAGGATATCTTCCCGACACGTAACCGACTCCCGAACCTTAAATTTCTGTTTTCGAAAGACCAAAATGGAGTTATTTTAAAAAAGGGCTTAAACATTTCAAAAGGTTGCCAAACAACCTATTTTCCTAAAAACCCTCTCTTGAGGGAGATTTCAAAAAAAAATTTTCAAAAACTCTAAGTTAAATCTTCAGATTGACACTTAGTTTTTAGGTGCCCTAACTCACCTTTGCCTAGTTAGGTGGCGACTCCTATTTTTCTAAAAAGCCTTTAGTCAAATCAATTCTCAAACCTAGTCGCACTTGTCCTTCTAGGGGCACAAGTTCTAGTGACAGAGTTCCGTGCTTTAGGGTCTTCGAACCGAAAGGACATTGGACACCCAAAAAACGGGGCGCGACAGTTTGCTTCTTAGAAAAACCTCTTCCTAAATCTTTTTCTAAAAAATTCCTCACTAGGATCTCTTTCCAAAAACTCTTTCTCCTCAAAATTCACTTTCTAAAAACACTCCCTAAATTCAATTTCCTAAAAACTCTCTCCTACCAAAAATCTTTCTAAAAGACTCTCTTTCCAAAATCTTCCCTCTAGAAACTCATCTCTAGGATTTTTCTTCCAAAAACTTGTTTCCAAAAAACACACTTTCCAAAAAATCCTTTTTCTTGGTGCCCAAGTCAAGCCCTAGAACCCACAATTAGGAAACCCTAATTTTCTTTCCAAAAATACGGTTTTCAAACTTGCCTTAAAACCTAAGTTTCCAAAACCTCTTATTTTCACATCAAAACTATACATATTTCCAAAACTTTCTATTTTCTACGTCAAAACTATAGTTTTCCAAATCTAAGGTTTCTAGAAACTTCCCTTTCCACATCCTTGTCAAATCCTACCTTCCCTTTAGGAAACCAAATCCAATCTCCCGTTTAGGAAAACTAGATCCTATCCTCCGTTTTTGGAAACAAAATCAAACACTTCTTCTTAGAAACAAAATCCATTCCCTTCCTAATCCAAATCTTTCCTAATTCCCCTCTATCCTAATTTCCTACCTTCCTAAATCATAAGTTTCCTAAAGCTTTCAAATCTTTACTTAAACATTAAGCTTCTAAATCTTTCCTAATTCAACTCTTTCCTAACTCTATCCCTTTCCAAATCTCAACTTGCCAAATTTAAGTTTTTAAACCTTTCCTAAATTCAAACCTTTTCTAATTTCAAGATTTTCTAAAACTCAAACTTTAAAACTTTCTAAATCCTAAACTTTCTAAACTCGAAACTTTCAAACTCTAAAATTTTCTAAGTTCTAAACTTTCCTAAACTTCAAATCTTTCAAAGTCTAAACCTTTCCTCATTCCAACCTTTCTTAATTCCACATCCTTTCCAAACTTTAACTCCCAAATCTAGATTTTCAAATCTTTCTAAAACTCAAAATTTTGAATCTTCCAAAAATTCTAGAAGCTTTCTAAGTTCAAATATTTCCTAATTTAAAATCTTTCTAAAATTCTAAGCTTTTCGAATTCAAAACTTTCTTAACTTGAAACTTTTTAAATTCTAAACCTTTCTTAAACTAAACTTTCCTAATTCAAAACATTTCTAAATTCAACACTTTCCTATTTCAAAACCTTTCTTAAAACGAAATTTTCCAATTTCAAAACTTTCCTAAGCCTAAAACTTTCCTAAGTTAAAACTTCCTTAATTCAAAACTTTCCTAAGTTGAAATTTTCTTAATTTAAAACTTTTTCTTAATCCAACACTTTCCTATTTCGAAAACTTTCCTAAGTCAAAACCTTCCTAAGATGAACTTTCCAAATTCTAAACCTTTCTTAAACCAAAACTTTCCTAAAACGAAACTTTCCTAAAATGACACTTTCCTATTTTAAAACCATCCAAATCCAAATCTTTCCTAAATTCCAAGCTTTCCTAATCTTCCAAGTCCAATATTCAAGTCAATTCTTTTCCAAAATCTTTCCAAGTCAAATCCAATTTTTCTTTTCTAAATTCTCTCTTTCCTAAGTTTAGGTTACCTAAAACCAAGTTTTTTTTCAAAATCAATCTTTTGAAATCATCCAATCAAAGTTCAATCTCTCAATCTTCCAATCTAATTTTCAATTCAATCTCTTTCTTCCAAATCAACTCTTCTATTCTCAATCGGACTCTTGTCCGAACTACGACTGACCTGATTCCTCCAAAAGGATACGTAGGCAACCCTCATGGGTGCAGTCACAACTTCTTTCAAATTTCAAATTCCTGCACATTTTCTAAATCTCAAATTCCACAATCTTTTCAAATCTCCAATCTACTTTCAAGCTTCCAATTTCAAGTTTCTATTTCCAAATCTCTAATTTTTCAAACTTTCCAATTTCAAATCTATCCTTTCAAATCTTTTCTAAAATCAAATCAATTTCTTTTCAAAATCTATTTTCAAATCAAACATTCCTCTTGCATTTGCATATCATGCATCATATCTTTTTAAACATTATTTTTCAAATTGGATAGGATTGAATAGTAGGTAGTTGAAGACTCTCGTAGGTGAATCTAGGGTAGATTGACATGTAAGTACCGAAAGGGCGAGGTAGGGTGATGGCTTAGTGCGTCTTCCCTACACGTAACCAACCTCCAAACCTAGAATCACTGTTTTCATAGACCAAAAGGAGTTATTTTCAAAAAACGGCTAAATGTTTTCCAAAGGTTGCCAAACAATCTGTTTTTCTTAAAAACCCTCTCTTGAGGAGATATTTTCAAAATCGTTTTCCAAAAACCCTAAGTGTAGTTTTTGGATTATGCTTAGTTTTTAGGTGACCTAACTCACCTTAATCAAGTTAGGTGGCGACTCCAAATCTTTTCTAAAAGCCCTTTATTCAAATCTATTTTCAATTTCAAACCTAGTCGCACTCATTCTTCTAGGAGGGTGAATTCTAACGAGAGAGTACAGCATTTTTCCCGCTTGTGTGAGTATTCCTCGAGTGCGAAAAATCTGGGCGCGACATGGGCTAACCGAGCCGTCAAGGAAGCTACCTTTGCCTGGTACTGATCTCGCTCCGTCTAATACAAATCCCTCTGATCCCTCACAATAGTAAACTCAGCCTGGGGTACGTATCCCCCAGCACGGCGCCACAAGTCGACCACCTCCTGGCCCACAGCGTATCTGTCGACTACTACCTCAAACCGGGTGAAGGCGCCGACAGAATGAGCCCTGAAGTGCGTAGCATAGTCTGTATCCGGAGCAAGCAAGAACTCGGCACCCGGCCGCCACTTCTGATAGGGGATAGGCATTCCTGCCACCAAAGCTCCAAACATATACTCCAACAGATCTCCTGCTGATTGAAACTCCTCATGAAACTGCTGCCAGTGTCGCTCTCCTAGATAGGACTCCTAAGAATCGTCGCTGAGAAAAGCAGCCCTTGACAGGGACAACGGAACCAAGTACCGCACTGTCTCATAATGAATTGATCCATTAAAGGGCCGCCAAGTCACGTCCCTCGCCTCAATCAACTTCAAGTTCGCCCGTAACATCACAAAGTCAGTAATCTCTTATCGCTGAGCCACCTGGTCACGAGCCCACCTCGAAGCACGAGGATAAAGGTCATCCTCAATAACTGTGGGGCGACGAATAGGTAGGTACTCATAGCTCTACCAGACAAGAAAGGGCCAGAAACTAGTCATGCTGCCCCAACGAGAAGAAGTCCAGACCCACATTGATCAAAGGAAGCAGCCAAAGGAGAAGGAGCCCCAATCCAACTTAGATAAAGCCCCAAGATCAGCTATTATGCTCACTAACCGAAAAGGCACAAGTGACTTATTGTTGTTGCAGAAGCAGCTGAAGATGATATACAGAACAAGTCGCCGCCTCATGATATCGCGCTGAGTAGGGGATGGCTCAACAGCAAAGGTACGGTCATCCCGACTGAGCCAGGAAACTGGAAAAGCAGAACGCTCAGGAGGGGGCAAGTCTAATAGAATGCACGCATCGTCTCTACTGACTGACTGCAAGGTGATCCATCGGCCAACAAAGGAAAGGCACATGATGATAGCCCAGTCCAAGGGGGTAGGACCCAACTCAAAGCCAACAAAATGGAAGGTCCCCGTCTCTCCAAACCACCTCTCAATCAGTGCCAGCACGAGATGTTTGTTCAGGCGGTTAGCCTGTAATCCCATGAAAGCCCCGAACCCGATCTTAGCCAAGAAAGCACGATATGATGGAGCAGCCCGCTGCATGGTCATGAAGACTTGATGAACAGCCCCTCTAAAAGCTGTGTGTACCCGCGAAGGGGGCAAATGCTGTCTAGAATATACACTGGGGTGATAAGCAAGATCCTCGAGCGGCGGGATGTCTGTTATCTCCAGGTCACCCAAATCAGCATCTGTGTGTCTAGAGTAGGCTCTCCCATAACCAACCACCTGATCCCCAAGACCCGATACCTCCTCCTTAGCACCAATCTCCTCCACAAAGGCCTGCTCAATCAAAGGAAAGGGATCGACAGGTGGCCTACTCCCCCGTCCACTCTGACTAGACGACACCTGTCTAGTAGATCGTCGGCTACCTCTAGATTAACTGGAACCACTAGCGGAATATGTCCGGGCCGCCTTCCCGGAGCGGCGTCTCCTCTCGTAATCATCATCACCCGCATCTGTCATCCTGAAAGGGTAAGCCAACGTAAGAAGTGGTAATATACGGTATATGCAGGTAAAATGATAATAAAATAAATAAATAATCAAAACAAACAAAAAATAACAAAATAACATAAAAAAAAATTCATATTCTAAATCAAAATGAATTTCCTACACATTTTGATTTTTAAATCCAATTCTACGTCAAAATGACTTTCCTACACATTTTGATTTTAAATCCAATTCTAAGTCAGAATGAATTTTCTATACATTTTGATTTCAAATTTTTCATGTTAAGTCGAAATGAATTTTCTACACATTTTGATTTTAAACTTTCCGTTCCGAGTCAAAACGAATTTTCTATACGTTTTGTCCGAAAATTTCAAATGAGTCCTAAGTCAAAATTTCAAAATCTTTCGGTCAAAATTCATCCCAAGCTTTTTCTATCCTAATCAAGATCTTCTAAAACCTTCCTCTAAAAAGTTTTCTTCAAACTCAATTTTCAAATTTCCAATCTTTCGAAATTCTTATCAAAATCCCAAGTTTTTCAAAGTCAAAATCTGTTTTCAAAACATGTCCTTTTCCCAAATTTTTCTTCTAATAGTTTTAAGGTCTCCAAGTTTCTCGGGGTCTTCTCTGCCAAAAAGGCTCCATCCTCAATGGTTTTATGTCTTTTTCCTTCAAAGAGATTTTATTCCAAAATTTCTCCAACCCTTTCTCTGAATTTCTAAAAATTTCGACAGTGTTTCGCTTAAAAAACGGTCCCTACAACACCTACCACATCAACACAAAACACAGACCATACACTTCATAACGTCATAATCACATAACAACAATACCCGCATATAAGCTTTAAATTTTTGAATTTTTCAAAACACATGTTTTCTTTTTCAATAAGTTAACTGTTTTCAAAGATATCCTAAAATTCCTCAAAATCATTTCAAATGTTTTCTAAAATATTTCCAAATTTTTCTAAATTTTAAACTCTAAAATTTCATCAATTTCTTAAATTTTCTTAATTTTCAAGTATTTTTCTATTTTTTAAAAAATCAAAAATTCACTGAGCTTTCAAAAAATCACGAAACTTCATACGGCTGTTAAACACATTTTTCTAAGGCACACAGTATAAAAATCTAGCCAAAAAACTCAACACCCAAGCATGTAAGAACAAACCCCCAATTCCTGCAGAAACCCCCTTCACATAATCACACAAAGTCATTCAAATTCAATCAAATAAGTATCAAAATGCAAAAAAAAACTTCACCACAGTGTTTAAAACATATCAAAACATCAATTTTCACTATTCACATGGTTCAAATAGAATTCTATACATCAAAATCCACATAAACTCAAAAACTCACCTCTTGGAGTTCTCCGGCGAAATCTTCTCTTCCGGTGACTTTTCCGAACGGCGTCTACTTCCAGCGGTCCCTATGGTCCCTAAGAGATGCTCCTTCAATGTCCAAGTCGGTTTCCTCGCAATGTCTCTCGGTTTTGAGAAAATCTTTCAAAATCATGCGCAAGTGTTCGAATCAGAAAAGTTTCTGGTTTTGATCCCAGGCCTGGTGCCACTAGCAATGGCGCCAAGCCATTTCTTCCAAAGCAGTGGCGTTAGTTGCCAATTCCGGGTAGCTTTGCCCTTTTTCCTGCCAAAACTCGATTTCAAAGGCCCTTTAGGCCCAATATCCGTTTCAACCCTCCTATCTTCTAAAATTTTCAAAGTCCGTCCCTCCGACCGCCTCACGATCAACATGGGAC
Source organism: Euryodendron excelsum (assembly GCA_033060915.1). Lineage (NCBI taxonomy): Eukaryota > Viridiplantae > Streptophyta > Magnoliopsida > Ericales > Pentaphylacaceae > Euryodendron > Euryodendron excelsum. Next base: position 30,143,939 of record CM065385.1, on the reverse strand, counting down.
CCTTACTCTATTGTTTTCTGTCTTCGACAAGCAAAGACAGAAAAAGAGGGGCAGTTGTAAGTATCCCATTTTTGCCCCCTCGGCAGCCTCTAGTCCGTCCAGACTTGTATTCAAGTCAATATGGACATATTTTGAGTCAACTCAATTTTTTAAGTCAATCTAGTCAATCCATTGCTTTGGGGGCCCGCCGAGCCCGAATAGAGGCAAAATGACCAAAATGCCCTTGGGGGCATTGTTCGGTCCAATTCCAATGGGCACATCTTCTCGAAAATGATAAATCCCCTTTTCAAATCCAATTCCAATCAAACTTCGAGTCCAATTCCAAATTTCAATTCATCCTTCGAGAAAGTTGATTCCTCGATGTGGTAAGTCAATCCTATCCGGCACGTTTTCCAAAGAAAGTTCTTTGAAACGGTAAGTCCCTTTAAACCCGTTAACCGGGGCAAAACCCCAAGTCCCCGAGATGGTAGAATGATTCACCTTTGGCGCCTGCTAGCCCGCCAATGTAGAAATGTCCGTTTCGACACGCCTCTTGAGAAAGTTGATTCCTCAGGCACTAAGTCCATCTAACATCTTCCCAAGATCAGGCAGTCTCAGGAATGATTGTAAACCGTCAGAGTAACAGAAGTACTCGTAAACATCGCAACCGTCAAAGTGGCAGAAACACTCGTAAACAGGTCAATATAGGGAATTGCCAACAAACCCCTATATCACGGGACCGCCGTCAAAGTGGCAGAAACAATCAAAACCCAGGTTAACACCGGTGCCTGCTAGCCCACTTCAGTAAAAAATGACAAAACTGCCCCTAGGGCCATTTTCGACACGTTTCTCAAGAAAGTACCTAAGTCCTCAAAACGGTAAGCCCACCTTTCCAAGGTTGTCTTAAAGGCAATCTAGCATGATTAGATGCCTTCTAGTCAGTTCGGACCAATTCCAAGACTTTCCAGTCAAGATAACCATTTTGCCTCTAGGCATCTGAGCACCCCGAGAACCACACCGACTCTGGGTATCAAACTGGTAACCTTCTGAGAATGCTTTTTATAGTATTCCTAACCTTTCATTATCTCTCTGGATCATTTCGAGTCAATTCCGACAAAGCCGGTGCCAAATGACCGTTTTGCCCTTGGTAGGCCGGTGGCCTTTTCCGACCATACCGGCTCTGGGTATCAAATCGGTAACCTCTTGGGGCATTCTAAACAATGTTTCCAAACCTTGAGTCTTCTTCCGGGATATTCTGAGTCCGTCCCGGTAGCTTTTCGGCCCGGTTGACCGTTTTGCCCCTAATGGCCCGGTAAACCTTTCCAACACATCTTGACATTATTCTTCAAGTCCGTTACCCCCAGGACCCTATTCTAAGGGTTCCTGCTCCTTTTCAGCCTTTCGGGTCATTCCCGGCCCTTTCAAATCATTCCCGAACTTTCCGGAGTCACTCCTAGTGCAGTCAGGCTAAAAATTGCATTTTAGTCACTAGTACAGGCATACAAATCTTCTGAAGATTTGTTGCTTGCTAACCTTAAAAATTTCCTAAATGGAAAAGATTTTTGGCCTGGTGCCACTGCAACAGGCACCAGGTCATTTCTCTCTCTACAAATACAAAGCGTCCTCTAGCGTGAAAGGGATCTGCAAACTTAGTCTAAAAACCCTACTCTTCGATATACAGAGCTTGCTCATAGCCTCCTTAAACCCTAGTTTTCTTTAGGTTCTCCAAACCCTAGCCCCCATACACAAACCTTAGCTCTTATATACTCCCATACACTCATATACACTCATACACAAGCCTCCAAAGCCTCCATTGAAGACTTGAATTGCTACAATCCGAAGCTCTTGAAGATCAAGACGAAGACTGAAGCAAAGACCTAAGTATAGTAAGAAAAACAAAGCGCGCAAAGCAAAGCAAAATAAAAAAGATACAAGGTAGGCTCTCTAGTTAAGTTTGCACATCTTCCCCCTCTCTCTTCTCCCTCCGAACCCACTTGGGTTTTCTTCTATTTTAATCCCCCATCTTCTTCCCCCTCTTTCTTGCATGCTTGAAATAAGGGACTTTCCGTTCCATGTGTAGGATTAGGCTATTGAGAGTCACCGTGTCGGGGGCATTCTCTTAGTCTAACCGAAGACCACGTAGGTTCGACCCCCTTGATTATGTGGTGAAACCTTAACCTTGTATGTTCACGACCCTAACTTGCATTGTGCATATCATGATCATGCATCTCTCCAAAATCCATTTTCAAACTTGTTTTCAAAACTTGCATTAAAATCGTTTTCAAAGTTTGTATTAAAATCTTCTTTTTCAAAACTTGTTTTCAAAATCACAATCCTAAGGTAATTCTAGCCTCTCCATGGCTAGGGTTGCTTTAGGAAAGTGTTACCTTTAAAGTGACCAATATGGTCCATATTTTCAAATCCTTGTTGTTTTCAAAACCACTATCTTAGAGTGATTCTAACCTTCTTATGGTTAGAATCGCTTTAGGAAAATGAGATATTTTATATGCTTTCTAAAAACTCTTTTTTCAAATCTCTCTTTCTAAAAAATCTCTTTTCCAATACACTTTCTAAAAATTCTTTTTAATCTTCTTTTCAAAATTCCTTTCCAAAGTTGTTTTCTAAAACTTCCCTTCACAAATCTCACTTTCCTAAAAACTCCTTTCCAAAACGCTCTCTTTGAAATTCATTTTCTAAAAACGCTCCCTAGGTCTCCTTCCTAAAAAACTCTTTCCAAAAATCCCTTTCCAAAAACTCTCTTTTCAAAATTCACTTTCCAAAAACTCCTTTTTAAGATTTCCTTCCAAAACCTCTTTTTCCAAAAACTCTCTCAAAGTTTTACTTTTTAAAATCCCTTTCGAAAAACTTTCTTTTCAAAATTCACTTTCTAAAAACTCCTCTCTAGGATTGTCTTCCAAAAATCTCCCTTTCCAAAAATTGTACTTTCCAAAAATCTCTTTCCTTAGAACCTAAGCCAAGCCCTAGAACCAACGATTAGAAAACCCTAATTTCCTTTCTTAAAACATGATTTTTAATCTTGCCTCAAACTTCAAGTTTCCAATTCTCGTTTTCTACATCAAAACCATATATTTCCAAAACCTATTTTCAATCCCAAAATCTAGGATTTCCAAAGCTTCACCTTCCAAATCCATATTAAATCCATTCTTTCCTTTAGGAAACCAAATCCAATCTTCCCATTTAGGAAACTAGATACAATCCTCCGTTTTGGAAACAAAATCAAATCATCTCTTTCTTAGAAATAAAATACAAATCTTTCCTAGTCCACACATTTCCTAATCCCAATCCTTCCTAATCTCATACTTTCCTAAACCTAAGTCTCTAAAACTTTCCAACTTTCAAATCTTTCCTATTTCAATACTTTTCTAATTTGAAAACTTTCCTAATTCAAAACTTTCCTAAAATGAAACTTTCCTAAAACGGAACTTTCCTAAAATAACATTTTCCTAATTCAAATCTTTCCTAAATCCAATTTTTCCTAATCTTCCAAGTCCAACATTCGAGTCAAATCTTTCTTAATCACAAGTCCTTTCTAAATCCTATATTTCTTAAGTCTAGATTTCCTAAACCTAAATCTTTCCAAATCAAAGTCCAATCTTTTCAATTCCAAAAATTTCAATTTTCAATTTTCTATTCTAAGTTCAAATCAAGATCTCTTTTTTTAAATCAAACATTCTATTTTCTATCGGACTTTTGTTCGAAATACGACTGACCTAATTCTTAAAAAAGGATACGTAGGCAACCCTCATGGGTGTGGTCATAACTTCTTTCAAATCTCCAATTCTACAATCTTCTTCAAGTTTCCAATTTCCTAATCTCTTCAAGTTTTCAATTCCATAATCTATTTCAAACTTCCAATTCCAAATTTCTATTTCCAAATCTCTATTTCCAATCTCCAAAACTTTCTTTCAAAATCAAATCTATCTCTTTTAAATCTCTTTTCAAATCAAATCAAGTTCTTTTCAAATCTATTTCCAAATCTATTTTCAAACTCTCTTCTCTTGCAATTGCATATCAGACATTATTCTTTTAAATGTTTTTTTTCTAAAGTGGATAGTATTGGGCATGTATTAGTTAAAGACTCTAATGAGTGAATCTATGGTAAATAGACATGTAGGTACCGCAAGGGTGGGGTAGGGTGATGGCTTAGTACGTCTTGCCTACACGTAACCAACCTCCAAACTTAGGATCACTATTTTTTGAAAGACCAAAATGGAGTTTATCTTCAAAAAAAGGCTTAAAAGTTTTCCAAAGGTTGCCAAACAACCTGTTTTCTTAAAAACGCTCTCTTGAGGAGGTATTTTCAAAATTATTTTCAAAAACCATAAGTGTAGTCTTTAGATGGTGCATAGTTTTTAGGTGACTTAACTCACCTTAATCAACTTAGATGGCGACTCTGAATTGATTTCCAAAAGCCCTTTATGCAAATCAATTTTCAATTTAAACCTACTCGCACTCATTCTTCTAGGAGGATGAGTTCTAACGAGAGAGTACAGTATTTTTCCCGCTTGTGTGTGTATTCCTCGAATGCGAAAAATCTGGGCACGACACACAGCTTGCAAGCTTTTGTTGGACTTCTCAACCGAGCAGGCCAAGAGGCATGAGTTGGAGAAGAGAGTAGACACCTTCGACGAAGAACTCATGAAGGCCAGGACCGGCACGGTGGAGGAATTCAAGAACGGGGACAACTTCCAGGCCTTGTTGGAGCCCACCTTCCTCCAAGGCTTTGACCACGCGAGAGGGCAGGCTTCCCGGAAGTATCTTGAGCTAGACTTCTCTGGACTTGACCCTGCTGAGGAAGTCTCGCCCGCTGGTGAACGAGTTGGCCAAGAAGCTTCTGGCCAAAATACTAAGGCGGTCGTCTAAGAAGTTCATCAAAGCTCCCAGGAGGTGCCTTCTGTTGAAGAGGTTCAGCAGAAAGCTTTTGAGGGGAAGGATGGGAAAACTGGGGAGCAGACCCAGACCTGATCGTAGTCCAACTTCCCTTTCTTTGGTTTTTTTTTTTTTTTAAGATGATGTTTTGCCTTTGTACCATTCCTTATATCAATGAAAGTTTCTTCTTGCATTTTGCGTTTGCTGAGATAACTTGTGGAATGCTTGTAGGGTTCTAGAATGTTTGTGAATGTTATGGTTGACCAACGTTGTTGATTTCTATGTCAGCTTATGCTCGGCCACGTGCTATTAAATCTATGGATCTGCTCAGGACCGTGGACGAGCAGATTCTGTGCCATTGCCATAAAGGCCGTCTGGCTCTGCTCGGCCACGCGGACTGAGCAGATTCTGTGTCATTGCCATAAAGGCTCTATTCGACTACATGGACCGAGCAAATACTGTGCCATTGCCATAAAGGTCGTTTGGCTCTGCTCGGTCACGTGGACTGAGCAGATACTTTGTGTCGCACCCAGATTTTTTGCACTCGAGGAACATACACACAAGCAGGAAAAACATTGTACTCTCTCATTAGAACTCACCCTCCTAGAAGAATGAATGCGACTAGGTTTGAATTGAAAAAATATTTGAATAAAGGGCTTTCGGAAAACATTTGGAGTTGCCACCTAACTTGATTAAGGTGAGTTAGGTCACCTAAAAACTAAGTACAATCCGAGGACTATACTTAGGGTTTTTGAAAACGATTTTGAAAATACTTCCTCAAGAGAGGGTTTTTAGGAAAACAGGTTGTTTGGCTACCTTTAGAAAATAATTAAGCCCTTTTTGAAAATAAACTCCATTTTGGTCTTTCGAAAACAGTGATCTAGGTTCGGAGGTTGGTTACGTGTAGGTAAGACGCACTAAGCCATCACCCTACCCTGCTCTTACGGTACCTATATGTCTATTTACCCTAAATTCACCTATGATAGTCTTAAACTAACAAATGTTCTATCTTATCCACTTTAGAAAAAAGAATATTTAAAAAGACATGATGCATGATATGTAAATACAATAGAAAGAGAGAGTCAGAAAATAGATTTGGAAATAGATTTGAAAAGAAATTGATTTGATTGAAAAGACATTTGAAAAGAATTATGGAATTGGAAATTGAAAAAAAGGTTGTGGAAATAGAAACTTGGAAAAGGTTGTGGAATTTGAGATTTGAAAAAGGTTGTGACTGCACCCATAAGGGTTGCCTACGTATCTTTTTTTAGGAATCAGGTCAGTCATAGTTCAGACAAGAGTCCGATAGAAAATAGAAGATTAGATTTGAAAAAGAGTTTAATTGGAAAAAGAGTTTGATTTGAACTTAGAATAGAAGAGTGGAAATTGGAATTTGGAATTTGGAATGATAGAACTTGGAAGAAGGATTTGGACTTATTTTGGAAAGATTGAGATTTAGGAAACCTAGACATAGGAAAGAGAGGATTTAGAAAGACTTGAGATTAAGGAAAGAGTTGACTCGAGTGTTGAACTTGGAAGATTAGGGAAGGATTGGATTTAGGAAATATTCGAATTGGGAAAGTTTCAAAATAGGAAAGTTTCATTTTAGGAAAGACTCATTTTAGGAAAGTTTCATTTTAGGAAAGTCTCATTTTAGGAAAGTTTTGGAATTAGGAAAGTTTTCAAATTAGGAAAATTTCGACTTAAGAAAGTTTTGAAATAGGAAAGTTTAAGATTTAAGAAAGATTTGAATTAGGAAAGTTTAAAATAAGAAAGGTTTAGAATTTCGAAGGTTCGGGATTTAGAAAGTTTAACTTAAGAAAGTTTTGGATTTAGAAAGTTTAGGATTTAGAAAGTTTTAGATTCAGAAAGATTTAAAGTTTAGGAAAGGTTTAAGTTTAAGAAAGATTTAAATTTGGAAAGTTGAGATTTAGAAAGGTATGGAATTAAGAAAGGTTTGAAAGTTTAAAGTTTAAGGAAATATTTAAAAGTTTAAGTTGAGGAAACTTAAGATTTAGGAAAGTACTAGATTAGGAAAGAGTTGAATTAGGAAAGATTTGGGTTTGGAAGGATTGAGAGTCCTATTTCCTAAAAGAAGGGATTGGATTCTGTTTCTAAAAAGAGACGTTTTGATTTTGTTACCAAAAACGAATGATTGGATCTAGTTTCCTAAAGGAAAGATTGGATTTGTCCTCCTAAAGGGGAGATTGAATTTGGCATGGATTTGGAAAGATGGAGTTTTAGATATCCTAGATTCGAAAAGCTATAGTTTTGATATAGAAAAGAGGTTTTGGAAATATATATAGTTTTGATGTAGAAAACAAGAGGTTTTGAAAATCTAGGTTTTGAGATCAAAATAAGGGATTGAAAATCATGCTTTTGGGAAGGAAAATTAGGGTTTCCTAATCATTGGCTCTAAGGTTTAACTTAGACACCAAGAAAAGGGATTTTGGGAAAGTGAGTTTTTAGAAAGAGAGATTTTAGGAAAGAATTCCTAGAGAGGAGTTTTTGGAAAGTAAACTTGAAAAGGGAGTTTTTAGGAAAGAAGATTATGGAAGAAGGTTTTAGAAAAGAGTTGTTAGGAAAGAGATTTAGGGAGCATTTTTTGAAAGTGAATTTTGAGGAGTGTGTTTTGGAAAGAAGTTTTGAAAAATAGATTTTTGAAGGAAGTTTTTAGAAAACAATTTTAGAAAGGAATTCAAAGAAGGAGATTGGAGAGAGTTTTTGGAAAGTATATTGAAAAAAAGAGGTTTTTAAAAGGAGGGATTTGAAAAGAGAGTTTTTAGAAACTATATATAAAATACCTCACTTTCATAAAGCGTTTCTAACCAAAAGAAGGTTAGAACCACTTTAAGATAGTGGTTTTGAAAACAACTATGTTTTGAAAATATGGATCATATTAGTCACTTTAAATGTAACAGTTTCCTAAAGCAACCCTAGCCATGAAAAGGCTAGAATCACCCTAGGATTGTGATTTTGAAAACAAGTTTTGAAAAAGAAGATTTTGATGTAAGCTTTTAAAAACAAGTTTGAAAACAAATTTTGAAAGAATGCAAGATCATGATATGCACAATGCAAAGAGGGTCGTGAACATACAAGGTTAAAGGCTTCACCACATAATCAAGGGGGCCGAACCCACGTGGTTTCTGGTTAGACTAAAAGAAAGCCCCTGACATGGTGACTCTCCAATATAATCCTACACATGGACCGGGAATTCCCTTGTTTCAAGTATGCAAGAAAGGGGGGGAAGAAGATGGGGGATTAAAATAGAAGAAAACCCAAGTGGGTTAGGAGAGAGAAGAGAGGGGGGAAGATGCGTAAACGTAAATAAGAAGCCTACCTTGTGTCTTCTTTATTTTGCTTAGCTTTGTGCGCTTTGCTTTGCTTGTCTTGCTTCAGTCTCCACTTCAGTCTTCAAGAGTTTGTCTTCAATCTTCAAAACTTCAGATTGTAGCACTTCAAGTCTTCAAAGGAGGCTTTGGAGGCTAGTGTATGAGTGTATAGAAGTGTATGTGAGTGTATAGGAGGCTAGGGTTTGTGTATGGAGGCTAGGGTTTGGGAAAGCCTTAGGATACTAGGGTTTAAAGAGCCTACGAGCTCTATATGTCGAATAATAGGGTTTTTAGACTGAATTGGTGGACCTCTTTCACGTTAGAGGAGGCTCTGTATTTATAGACAAGGGAATGACCTGGCGTCTGTTGCAGTGGCGTCAGGCCAAAAATGTTTCTAGCGCCAGGCCAAATATTGGCTTGGCTCCACTAGTAGTGGCGCCAGCCAGTTAGGAAAGTTTTAAGGTCAGCAAGCAACGTATCTTGAGAAGATTTGGGCGCCTGTACTAGTGACTACCATGCAATTTTTAGCTTGGCTTCACTAGAAGTGACTCCGGAGGATCCAAGAAGCATTTAAGGGACCGGGAATGGCCCAGAAGGCCGGGAAAGGGTAGGAACCCTCAGAATAAGGTCCCTGAGGTATTTGACTTGAAAAAGGATGACAATAATTGTTGGAAGGGTTGACCGGGCCATTAGGGGCAAAATGGTCAAACAGGCTAGAAAGCTGCTGGGACGGACTCAAAATGTCCCGGAAGAACACTCGAGATTTGGAAACATTATTTAGAATGTTCCCAAAGGCTACCGGTTTGATACCCAGAGCCGGTGTGGTCGGAAAAGGTGACCGGCCCACTAGGGGCAAAACGATCATTTTGCACCAAATTTATCAAAACTGACTCGAAATGATCCGAAAAGATAAAAGAAGGTCAGGAATACTACAAAAAGTATTCTCGAGAGGTTACCAATTTGATACCCAGAGCCGATGTGGTCCCCGGGGCGTTCAGATGCCTAGGGGCAAAATGGTCATCTTAATCGAAAAGTCTCGGAACTGGCTCAAAATTGACTAGATGGCACCTAATCATGTTGGATTGACTTTAAAACAATCTTAGAAAGGGTGGACTTACCGTTCTGAGGACTTAGGTATTATCTCGAGAAACGCGCCGAAAAATAGCCCTAGGGACAGTTTGGTCATTTTTCATCGAAGTGGGCTAGCAGGCACCGGTGTTGACCTAGGTTTTGAGTTTTTCCACCACTCTGACGGTGGTCTCGTGATAAAGGGGTTTGTTGGCAATTCCCTATAACGACCTGCTTGCGAGTATTTTCGCTACTCTAACGGTTGCGATGTTTACGAATACTTTCGCTACTCTGACGGCTCACAATCATTCCTGAGACTGCCTGATCTCGAAAAGCTACTAAAGGGACTTAGTGCCTAAGAAGTCAACTTTCTTAGAAGGCGTGCCAAAACAGACATTTCTGCATTGGCGGGCAAGCGCCAAAGGTGGACTAGCAAGCACCAAAGGTGGACTGTTCTACCATCTCCGGGACTTGGGGTCTCGTCCCAGTCGACAGGTTTAAAGGGACTTACCATTCTGAAGAAACTTTCTCTAAAAAATGTGCCGGATAAGATAGACTTACCGTCTCGAGGAATCAAATTTCTCGAAAGAGGGATTGGAATTGGAATTGGAAAAGGAATTGGAAAGGGGTCTTACCGTTTTCAGAAAGGCGTGCCTATTAGAATTAGAAAGGGGACTTACCATCTTCGGAAAGACTCGCCTAATTTGGAATTGGAAAGGGGACTTACCGTCTTCAGAAAGACGTGCCTACGGGATTGGACCGAACAACGCCCACAAGGGTATTTTGGTCATTTTGTTTCTATGTGGGCCTGGTGGGCCTGCGAAGCGATGGATAGACAAGATTAGACTTGGAAAGTTTATTTGACTCAAAATATGTCCACATTGACTTGAATACAAGTCTGGACGGACTGTAGACTGCCAAGCATTCAAAATGGGGTGCTTACACTGTGCCATTGCCATAAAGGCCGTCTGAATTTGCTCGAGACCATGGACGAGTAGATTCTGTGCCATTGCCATAAAGGCCGTCTAGCACTACTCGGCCACGTGAACCGAGCAGATTATGTCCCATTGCCATAAAGGCCATCTGGCTCTGCTCGGCCATGTGGACCGAGCATATTCTGTGTCAATTTCATACAAGTAGACAATTGTTGAATGGTCGTTTTCATTGATAATCCATCAAGTTACAACTAGGAGCCTTTCAAAAGTAGTATTTTCTCAAGTGTTCTACATGCCATAGGTGTGGAAGTTCTTTGCCCTGCTGGTTCTTTAGTCTGTAGGTCCTCTTCCGGGTACTGCTGATCACCTCATAGGGGCCTTCCCAATTAGGCCGGAGCTTTCCTTCCCTTGGATCTTTAGTATATTAGTTTACCCTTTTCAAAACAAGATCTCCAGTCAAGAAATCTTTAGGCCGGACTCTGGAGTTATAGTATTGGCGCATCTTCTGCTAGTAGGACGCCACCCTCATAGCTGCCTGAAGCCTCTTTTCTTCCAATAGATCTAGGTCCACATTCATAGCTTCGTTGTTGGTAACGTGGTCGAATTGCGTCGCCCTCAGGCTGGGGAGGCCGATCTCTACTAGGATGACGGCTTCGGTGCCAAAGGTAAGCGAGAACGGCGTCAACCCCGTGGACACTCTCTCCGATATTCTGTAGGCCTAAAGGATGTTAGGGAGCTCGTCCGCCCATAAGCCCTTGGCCTTCTCCAACTTTTTCTTGAGTATCTTCAAGAGAGACCTATTGGTAACTTCGACTTAGTCGTTGGCCTGCAGATGCTTGGGGGGGAAAGCGTGATGGCTGATCCCTAGGTTGGTGCATAACTGGTTGAATTGTCTGCCCTCAAACTGCTTCCCGTTGTCCGTGATAAGGGTCCAGGGAATTCCGAACCTACAAATGATATTCTGCCACAAAAACTTCTTCATTTTATCCTTAGTGATTGTTGGTAGGGCCTCTACCTCCGCCCACTTGGTGAAGTAGTCGATAGCCATGACCACAAACTTCCTCTGCCCTTTGTTGAGCGGCAGTGGTCCCACAGTGTCGATTCCCCACTGGGCGAAGGGCCACGGGTTTTGGATTGGAGTCAGCTCCTGAGCGGGCAATCTCGAGATGTTGGCAAACTGTTGACACTTGTTGCACTTCTTGACGAATTCTTGGGCATCTTTCTCCATAGTGGACCAATAGTAGGCTGTTCGTAGGATCTTTTTAGCGAGGGATCGACCACCAAAGTGGTTTCCGCACACCCCTTTGTGAACCTCCCTCATGATGTAGTCGGCCTCTTCTTCATTAGCGCAGCGGCAATGTGTGTCCCCTTTTGTAGAGAACCCTGTTCTGTATGAGGTACCTGTTCAAACAGTACTAAATTCGCCTTGCTTCATTCGTATCTTCAGGTAGGGCGTTGTTTTCCAAGAAATTCCTTATCGGACTCATCCATGAAGTTTCGGGCTTGGTTTAGTTGACTTCCGGAATCTGGATGCTCAATGAATCAACAATCTCCAATGGGACGCTTGGGTCTGGCTCATTAGACGAGGCAATCCTGGCCAGTCGGTCGGCCTCTTCATTCTACAATCTTGGGACACGCTATAGTAGGATCTTCGTGAACCTCCTGGCTAGGCTCTTTGCCATTTGGCAGTATTGCTTCATGTTATCTTCTCGAGCCTCGTACTCTTCTTGGACTTGCTCCACCACCAATTGAGAGTCACTACGCACCACTATCTGTTCAGCCCCCATTTGCCGAGCCATTCTGAGTCCGGCAATGAGTGCCTCATATTCAGCTACATTGTTGGTGGCAGGGAACTTGAAGCGAAGAGCATATTCCATCTTGTGACCGTCCGGAGTGACGAGGACCACGCCGGCACCACTAGAATCGTTAGTGGAGGAGCCATCGATGTTCAAGACCTAGTGGCTGTCACTTAGGTCATCTTCAAGGGTGGCAGGGGATGGGTTACTGAACTCTGCAATGAAATCCACAACATCCTACCCTTTGATTGTCGTTCAGGGTCAGTAGTAGATGTCGAACTGATTGAGTTCAACTAATCATTTCACCAAGCGTCTCGGCGTCTCTGACTTGTGTAGAATGCTCTTCAAGGGCTGGTCGGTGAGTACCACGATGGTGTAGGCTTGGAAGTAGGGCCTTAGGTGCCGAGCTATAGTCACCAACGCGAGGGCCATGAGCTCCATGTTTGAGTACCATTCTTCTACTTCACGCAAAGCGCAACTGGTGTAGTACACTGACCTCTGGATTCCTCTTTCTTTGGATAAGAGCTAAGCACACTGCTGTCGCCGACACTGCCAAATAAAGAAATAGTTCTTCTCCCGGAACAGTTCGGCTGAGCAGCGGGACTAAGCTCAGATATTGTTTAAGTTGACTGAAGGCCACTTTGCATTTCTCGTTCCATTAGAACGTCTTGAGTAGAATTTTGAAGAACGGTAGGCACTTATCGATGGACAGGGAGATAAACCTATTCAGAGCTGTGACACGTCCTGCCAGTCGCTAAACATCCTTTATCATTCGGGGTGCTTACATGTCAATGATGGCATGAATCTTTTCTAAGTTTGTCTCAATCCCCCTGTGTGAGACCATGAAATCGAGGAATTTCCCCGAGGCAACATTGAAGGTACATTTGGTGGGATTAAGCTTCATCTGGTACTTACAGAGTGTTTGGAACGTCTCTTCAAGATCCTGCAAATGATTGGTGGCCTCCTTGCTCTTCACCAACATGTCATCCACGTAGACTTCCACATTACGCCCAATCTATGATTTGAACATGAGGTCGACCAGCCGTTGGTATGTTGCCCTTGCATTCTTTAGTTCGAACGGCATGACATTGTAGCAATAGAGCCCCCAATCTGTGATGAAGGTTGTATGCTCCTGGTGGCGCTCGGCCATCCAGATCTGGTTATAGCCTGAAAAAGCATCCATAAAAGTTAGCATTTCATACCCTGCGATAGAGTCAATGAGGAGTTTGATGGTTGTCAGGGGAAAACTGTCCTTTTGGCACGCTTTGTTCAGGTCGGTAAAGTCAACACACATTCGCCATTTCCCGTTGGACTTCTTTACCATGACGATGTTGGAGAGCCAAGTGGGGTAATGCACTTCTCTTATGAACTTCACCTACACCAGCTTCTCCACTTCCTCAGTAACTGCATCATTTCTGTCTGGCACAAAGTTCCTTCTCTTTTGCTTAACCGGTCTGGCCTCAGGGTCAATGTTCAAGTAATGAGTTGCTACTCACGTGTCAATACCAAGCATCCTAGTGAGACCAGGCGAACACGTCAATGTTGTCCCTTAGGAACCTTCGTAGCTACTGCTTCAACTCCTCCGGTGCGGCAGCCCCAATCTTCACTGTTTTGTTCTGCTCTTGAGCGCCGACCGGTGCGTCTTCTAGCTTCTCTGCAGGCTCACCCCTCCTGACCTCTTCTTCATCCCTTGGTTTGAGCTCTTCGATGACCAGGGTCTCTCTGTTAGGTTCCCCTTTCAAGGAAGCCATGTAGCATTCCCGTGCCTCCCTCTGGTCGCCCCTAGAGCATCTGACCCCAGAATCAGTTGAGAATTTGATCCGGAGATGGTACGTGAAAGTGACAGCTTTGAACTGGTTCAAAGCAGTTCGTCCAATGATGGCGTTGTACGTAGATGGGTAGTCCACGACCAAGAAGTGCACCATTTTTTTCGTTAGGTGTGGCTCCTCCCCAAGGGTCACTGGTCAAGTGATGGACCCGAGAAGGACCACCCGGTCTCCTGTAAAGCCAACCAAGGTAGAGTTGACTGGTTATAACTTTTCCTTGCCGATCTGTATCTTCTCGAAGGCCCCCTTGAATAGGATGTCTGCTGAGCTTCCGCTGTCAATTAAGATTCTCCAAGTGTTGAAGTTGGAGATCACTGCCGAGATGACCAAAGGGTCGTTGTGCAGCTGGTGTAGCTTGGTAGCAGCTTCTTCTTCTGTGAAGGTAATCGCTGGGCCATCAGTCTTTGTCCACTTGTTGGCCAGCCCAACCAGTATCACTTCTGCCTCAGTTCGGATATCCCAAACATGCTTCTTCCGTCCTAAAGAGGACTCCCTTCCTCCAGTGAATCCTCCTGCAATGACCCTTATCACCCCAATGGCCTGGGTGGTTATTTCGGCTCGTGCTGAACTGCGTCGATCCCCTCGTGTTCAGTCTCGGCCAGCCACATATTGACTCAATATGCCTTATCTGATCAGATCCTCAATCTGCTGCTTAGGTCAATACAGTCTTCCATGTCATGGTTGTGATCTCGATGGAACCGGCAGTATCTCCTTATGTTCCTCATGCTCGAGGGTGTCTTTAGACGCTCGAGCCATTTCAGGTCCGGGTCGTCCCTTATCTCCATCAACACGTCCTTCAACTTCGTCGTGAGGGGGGTGAAATTTCAGTCTAACCCACGATAGTCCTCACATCTCTCTTCTCCATGGCTTCTTGTCTGGTTGTTAGTCCTGCTCGCTTTCGTCTCCCTTTCCTCGTTTGAGTTTCCACCCGACCTCTTCTTTTCTGCACTTGAGTCGCTCCCTTCGTCATCGACTCGCCTAGCACTCATGGCATCCTCTACATTCATGTGCTTCTGAGCCCGAAGCATCAATTCGGCCATGTCTTGGGGTGGCCTATTCGATAAAGGAAACAGGAGTTTCCCACTTCTTAAGCCGCTCATGAACGCCGTGACGGCCACCTTGTCATCCACGTCATCCACGGCCAAAGTTTCCTGGTTAAACCTCCCTACATACTCCTGCAGTGTCTCTTCTTTCTTCTGCCTCACAGTCAATAGATATGCCATAGGCCTCCTTTGTCTCTAGGCTCTAATGTAGTAACTCACAAAGAGTTTGCTAAGTTCCTTAAAGGTGGAGACCATAGCTGGCTTGATCTTGTTGAACCAGGTCCTCGCCGAACCTTTCAACGTGACTGGGAAAGCTCTACACATGATCTCGTCTAGCACTACCTGCAAATGCATGAGCGCCCTGAATGTCTCTAAGTAGTCCACTGGATCTTTGGAGCCATCAAACGTGTCCACAGTTGGCATTTTGAACTTCGAGGGGAGTGGGTAGTCTATCACCTTCTATGTGAATGGTGAAGCTGTTCGACCAATGAGGGCGTCCACGGTGTTTGGAGCCTTACCCTCCACAGCGACCAAGACCCCCACCATCTGGGCCTACATGGCCCTCAGTTGTTCATCCCAGGCATGGGAGCTTTCCGGTTTGTCGCCTACCCTCTTTGTTCTCGACAGGATGGCATGACTAGTTTGTGCTTCCATGTTGTGGGGCTCACGGCGGAGGAGAGGGTCCTCAACTCGTCCTCCATTGCCGTTTTCGTTGCCGTTGGGGGGAATGGAAGGATCCTTGTTGACCTCCTATTCCTCTTGTTCTGTCGCCAGCTGGTTGGGTGGCGGGGGAATCCCTTCGGAAGGAGCTGGGACCTGTTGAAGCAACTCTGCGTTTTAGCGGGCCAATTGTTGCATGCTGGCCATCATGTCCGCCACTGTCTTCTCCAGGGCGACTATCTTCTCAACACTTGAATCTGTCATTGAAATTTCTTCTAGGTGAGTGCTAATCCCAGACCTAGTCAAAGCCATGAAAAGCCATGAGGATAGTCGTTCCCATAGATGGCGCCAGCTGATGATGCAGCAAACTCATGGTGCCTTGCCCCTAGGTCTAAGATAAGCTCTTTACCGACTGATCGATAATTCCCTGCACTAAACACACCGGTGCGGTTGCGGCCAAAGGCCTTCCGGTATTCAAGTTAGATTCACGGGGATGAAGTTGATATAGAGAATACTCTTAGGGTTTTCTGGTTTGCATGTGTATACCTAGAGAAGTTGGCCGTTTTTCCTTAGTATGTTTGCATGGGAGTAGTTAGTGGCTTCTCCATGTGGCGGTCTGTCGTTGGAGGGTCAGAGCCGTGACAAGGCACTTAAGGGGGTCTTCTGTGTACTCCATGATAGCGTGTGTCAGAACGGTGTTGGAAGTATGGTGATTATTGCTTATACACCCCACGCCCACGCCCACGCCCACGCCCAAGCCCTAAGTGTGCGCCAGGGTGTCCGGTGTCAGGCGTGGGCCCCGTTGACGTGGTGGCAAGACCGACTAGAGTAAGGAATCCCCTAGCGTTGCTCCGTTCGGGACCTGAGGGGGTGACCGAAGGTCCGGTCGGGGATCGACCAAAAGAGCACAGGAAGACCTGATCGGGAACCGACTAAGTATATGTGGGGATGGTAGCCTGGTCGGGGAAAGGGTACTACCAGAGGGTATTTACGAGGCAAACATTGTTCTCGCTGACCTTCAGCTACGAAACGGTGATCCTAGTGGAGTTCGGCCTCCAAAGCCCAAGAACGATGCACCATGACCCAAAGACCAACAATGAGGTACTGAATGTGGAGCTAGATCTGTTGGAAGAATGGAGATTGTAAGCAACTATGAGGGTAGCGTCCTACAAACAGAGGATGCGCCAGTACCACAACTCCAAAGTCCGACCGAAGGACTTTGCGGCGAGGGATCTAGTTTTAAAAAAGGTCAATCAATTTGCAAAAGGATCCGAGAGATGGCAAACTGGGGCCCAATTGGGAGGCCCTTATGAGGTGATCGGCAGCACCAGAAAGGGGACTTACAAATTAAAGAAACTACGAGGCAAAGAGCTACCCCACCTGTGGCATGCAGAGCATTTAAGGAAGTACTACTTGTGATGGACTTCTGATTGTAATTCGATGGATTATCAATAAAGTTGGTCGTTCTACAATTGTCTACTACAGGTCAACCGAAAGCAATCTAAAGAATATATGCTCAGTTCACGTGACTAAGCAGAGCCAGATGGCCTATTAGCCAATGACATAGAATATCTGCTCAGTTCACGTGACTAAGCAGAACCAGATGGCCTATTAGGCAATGGCATAGAATATCTGCTCGATTCAGGTAACAGAGCAGAGCCAGAAGGCTTATAAGGCAATGACATAAAATATCTGCTTAGTTCACGTGATTGAGCAGAGCCAGATGGTTTATAAGACAATGGCATAGAACATCTGCTCGGTTCACGTGACCGAGCAGATCCAGACGGCCTATAAGGCAATGGCATAGAATATCTGCTTGGTTCACGTGACTGAGCATAGCCAAACAGCCTATTAGGCAATGGCCTAGAATATCTGCTCAGTTCACATGACCGAGTAGAGCCAAACGGCCTATTAGGCAATGGCATAGAATATTTGCTCGGTTCACATGACCGAGCAGAGCCAGAAGGCCCACCATGCAATAGCCAAGAATATCTGCTCGGTTCACGTGACCGAGCAGAGCAAACACAATCAACGCAATCATTCTACTAAAGCATTCAACCATGCAAACAACGACGGAGAATAGGTGCATGAACTCAAATAATTCTACAAAGTTATTCTACTAATTATTCAAAGCATTCAACATAGCTGAGTCGAGAAAAAGATTTTGCATTAATGATGAAAAGAGTACATGGCAGAACATTCTCTTTAATAAAAAAAAAAGAAAGAAAGAAGAGAAAAATACAAAAGGCGTTAAGCCTTGGGTTGTTCCTCGGCAGCCTTCTTCCCAGTCCCATCAGCCACCTTCCTGGCTTCCTCAGCGGGCCTCCCAGCCTCTACAGCCTCCTCAATCTTGACAGTCTTCTTGGTGGCCTCCCCTAAGGTCTTCTTCAGAACATCCTCAAGGTTTTGGGGAACTCCCTCCACCAGAGGATCAAGGCTGGAGAAGTCAAGCCCAAGGTATGTCTGGGACGCCCTTAACTTGGAGAGGTCGAAGCCTTGGGTGAACGTGGGCTCCAGCAAAGCTTGGAAATCATCCCCTTTCTGGAACTCCTAAATAGCCTCGGCTCGAGCCCTGAGGAGTTCTTCTGGAAAAACAACAGACTTTCTCTCCATCTCCTCCCTTAAGGCCTGCTCAGCAATGAAGTCCAGCAGGAGTTTGTTGGCTTGGGCATTCAACCTCTTGCACTCCTCCCGGGCAGACTTCAAGTTTTCGATGGCCGCGTCTCTCTCGGCTCGGGCAGTGGCAACATACTCTTTCAAGGCCTGAGCAACCGCCACTTCATCCTTCATGGCACGGAGTTCAACAACGAGGGCAAGGTTTGTTTGCTTCTCATCAGGGAGGGCCTTCTCTGAGTGGGCCAGGTAATGGCCCATCGCCATGTTCCTCAACAGAGCTTGAGAAGGAGTAAGACATTAGAATAAGAGCAAAAGAGAACTGTAACAAAAAACTGAGGAACGAGAAGACAAAAGAGAAGGAAACTCACCCTGAAGTGATCATGGTTAGTGTCCCTCACCAGTCGGGTGTCGCGCCCCGGTTTTTAAGTGTCTAAGGTCCTTTCGGCTCTGAGACCAAAAGCACGGAACTCTGTCATTAGAATTTGTCCTCCTATAAGGATAAGTGCGACTAGGTTTGAGTGAAAGATTGATTTGATTAAGGGCTTTTTAGGAAAATAGGAGTCGCCACCTAACTTGATTAAGGTGAGTTAGGTCACCTAAAACTAAGCATTAATCCGAAGATTAAACTTAGGGTCTTTGGAAAACATTTGAAAAATTCCCTCAAGAGAGGGTTTTTAAGAAAATAGGTTGTTTGGCAACCTTTGGAAAGATTTAAGCCCTTTTGGAAAATAACTCCATTTTGGTCTTTCGAAAACAGAAATCTATGGTCCGAGAGTTGGTTACGTGTAAGGAAGATATCTTAAAATCATCACCTTCCCCCGCCCTTTCAGTACCTACATGCCTAATCACCTTTTTGTTCACTCACTAAAATAGCCGATTACCATTGTCCACTTAATATCCACTTTTAGAATTTTGAAAATAGGGTCATTAGTTTTCGGATGAATGATGCATGATGCAAGTTTTTGGGAAGAAGTTTGAAAACATCGGAGTTTGAAAGGGTTTGAGATAGAAACTTTGAATTGATGAGAACTTTTGAGAAAGGGACTAGAGTTGAAATAGAAGTTATGACCACACCATTTTAGGTTGCTTACGTATCTCATTTGGCGAAAATCAAGTCAATCGTAGTTCGGGCAAGGGCCCGATGGAAAATAGACGCATTAGGGCCTTTGGAATGTTTTGAAGACACATTGAGGTCTTAGGAAAAGTTTAAGATACTTTGAGGTCTTTGGAAAAAGTTTAAGACACTTTGAGGTCTTTAGAAGTTGAGAACACTTTGTGGTTTTGGAAGTTGAAGACTCTTTGTAGTCTTGGAAGTTTTGACTTCAAATTAGATGGTGGAGTGCTTTGGAAATGTTTTTGGATCAACTTAAGGGTGTTTTGGAAAAATGCTTTGGCATGACTCAAGAGAACTTGAAAGTGTTTTTGAAGTCTTATTTTGAAGACCTTGGAGGTATGACTTTAGAATGTTTTGATGAATTAATTTTTGAAAGTGGTTTTTGAAAATGGCTAAGGGTTTGGAGTCCTAATATGGACAACCTTGAAGGTTGTTCTTGATATATCACCTTCCTTTGAGTTCCTTAACCATAAGAGGGTAAGGGACACCTTAAGTTTGTGATATTTTGAAAACATTTTTGAAAATGCCTTGAAGTTGGAGTGTAGGGGATTTGAAGTGGTTATGGAGTTAGTTTTTGAGATCTCAAGAGGATAGAAGGTTTTGGAAAAATGGGTAATGGGTATAGTTTAAAATTGAAAGATCATTTAAAAAGAGTTCATGAGTTGAAACCTTGAACCATACTAACCTATATTGTGTTAGCCTAGGGTTAGGGGTGACCTAAGGTTAAGTTAGACTAGGGTTAACCTAAGATTAAGATGACTTAAGGTTAACTAACTAGGGTTAAGTTAACCTAACGTGAGTGAACTAGGGTCAAGTTAACCTAAGGTTGGATAACTAGGGTCAAGTTAACCTAAGATGGGTGAACTAGGGTCAAGTTAACCTAGGGTTGGATTGGAGGATGATTTTGAAAGGTTGTTTGATGCACTTTTGGAAAGAGTTTTGAAAAACAAGTCATGTTATGCAAAGGAATTTGGTTGATAACCTTTTTGAAGATCATTTCTATGAAAATTTTGATTCTAGCAAGAGTATGGTTTGTATGGGTGGTGTCTAAAGACCCTTCCAAAGAAGGGTTCCTTATGACCATCATAACCATTATCTTGACAAGAGTGGGGATTTCAAAAATCAATATAATGATGACAACTTTTGAAAAACCATTTTTGATGCAAAGATGGAGGGAATGAATTTTTGAAAATCATTTTTGAGAAGAAGATTTTGAAAATCATTTTTAAAGGAAACTATTCTAGCCAGTTAAGGTTCCTATGGCCTATGTAAAAAGGAGACCACTCAAGAGAGGGTTCTATGGGGCTATTCCAATCACTAAACTTGAGTGAATAGAAACCTTGGGAGTTAGAGAGTTTGAAAACCATTTTTATGCAAGAATGAAAAGAGAAGAGAACCGTTCTAACAATTTTAGGGCTCCTATGGCCAATATAAAAGGGAGATCACTCAAGAGAGGGTTCCATAGGGCCATTCCAACCACTAAACTTGAGTAATAGAAACCTTGGGAATTAGAGAGTTTAAAAACCATTTTTATGCAAATTAGAATGCAAAGATGCAAAGGTGTGAGTTAGGGGGTTAATAGGAATTTTCTAAGGCATTACTTCTAAGGTCTTACCCTAAACTTCAAGGAGCCAACTCTTAGAACCATTTTTGAAAGAAATATAGAGCTTGGAAATGGTATGGAACCAAGAGTACTGTAAGCATTGTAGAACATGGTAATAAGCGTAAAAATGAAACCAAGCACACAAGACATGATCAAAATAGTAATATGCAAGGGGCCATGATCACATACAAGGCTTTTAGGCTACACCACATAAACAAGGGACTCCTAGGCCATACCATCTTAAAGTAGGCTAGTGAGAAATCCCCCTACACGGTGGCTCTCACTTGCTTTCCTCTAGGCATGATCTAAGGGCCTTATTGGATCAATCATACAAGAATGCGGGGTTGAAGATGGGGATTAAAATCGAGAATAGCCTAAGTAGGCTAGGAGGGAGAAGAGAAGAGTGGGGAAAGACAAAAATGTAAAAGGGATATTACCTTTTACCTTCAACACACTTGTAGTCTTCAATGGATGTCTTGATTGGAGCTTGAATGACTTCAAGAAGGCTTGAAGGGCTGGAAAGGAGTATGTAATGGTGTATAAGGCCTTGTAGGTGAAATGTATAAGCTTGAGGGAGGTGGAATCTAGCTTAAGTGTTGGAGGGGTGGAATATATGTAAGGATTCGAGATTTTGGAGCAGTTTCAGCAGAGCTTCGGATCAATTTCGGAGATGGAATATGCAAAGAGGGGGGCCTGGTATTTATAGGTAATCTGGAATAGACCTGGCGCATGTAGGACATGCGCAGGTACTGTTCCATTGCCAGAATGAGACGTGGCACCCTATATACTAGTTAAATCTCGACTGTTGATCAAAATTTGGACAATCTGATCAAAATTTGAGTGCATGTAGCATACGCTCCATCACCGAGAAGATTCATCCAAACTTTGTCTCGATAATTGAGCCAATCAGGAAGGTTTCGGGAGAATCAATTGCACCTACAGTGTTCTCCTAGGGTTTCTTGTGAACTTTCGTGTTTTCGAAAAGTTTGAATTGTGTTCAGAAGCGTGGGATATCATCTTGGGAAGCGTGCAAAAAAGACATCTTTGCGGAGCGTCTATGATACACTCCGAAGGTGTTCGAAAGTAGTTGTTTTCATGCCGCATGATCGACTTGTTCAAGCTATACGATGAGGGGTTTCGGGAAGCGATCTATCCGATCGAGCCGTATCGATGGAAAGATCTATGAACGAAGTTTCGAGAATTCCTTGATTTACGCATTTCTCAAGTCATTTGACAGTGCGTTATAACCAGGGAATCAGGAAAAGGTAATTTAGGCATAGCATTTGTGAGACGCTCTGGGGAACTTTTATCGAGTCATGGGTGTTTGGTATCGTGAGGTCTTCCTTAGGCTAAACGAGGGTTCATGACGAGATCTGCCGTTCAATAACCTAGGACCGGTGTTGTTTTGGGGAGCGTTCGAGCCATCAGGGGCAAAATGGTCATTTTGACCAGATTTGTTTGAAGATGGCCAGGAATGGTTAGGAGCGTTGTGTTAAGCGTGCCTGATCGTTCAGAGATGATCCCAGGAGGGTCTTTTACTGTTCAATGGGATCTGTTCAGTATCGGGGTGTTCAGGGGTAAAACGGTCATTTTGACTGGTGTTAGCCGGAATGGGACTGGAATCGAACCGGATGGCGTGTGGAGTTCGTCCAACAATTCAGTAACACTTTGGAAGGGCAAACTTACCATCTTGAGGGATTTTGAACTTTCTCAAGACGTGCCTAGAGGCCTAAGGGACAATTTTGGTTACTAGGCCTCTATTGGGCCCAGCGGGCCCAAGAAGCAGTTTACTGATTGGATAGGGGTTCGAAAGTTGATTTGGGCTTGAATGTGCTTACGGAGTTTTGAAAAGGAGTTTAGTCAGGTCGGAGATTGCCGAGCAGACAAAAATGGGGTGCTTACACCGAGAATTCAAGTACTAACTTAGTCTCTGCATATCCACGTTGGTTATCGTAGTCGTGGATCTCTGCAAGGCCTCGTCCATGCTATCAAGCACATTATAAGCTGAAGAGGAGGCGAGTTTGGCTTGGGATTGGGGATCGACAGGACTGACTCTACTTCTTCTTAGCTCGAGGGGAAGAGGAGGCTTCGTAGCTTATATTGGAGTCGCGGCCTTCGCCTTCGGTGGTGGTGCCTTCTTGTGTGGAAGAGCTTCCTTTGCCAAGTCAACGGCTTCGGCTGTCTTCTGGCATTTCGCCTCGGAAGCCGCTAACACGCTCCCCCTCTTCCTCGCCAAGAACTCACATTGAAGCTCGTCTTATCAGCTTCGAGAGATTGTTGAGTCGCTGAGGGGGGTGGACGATGTGCAAGAAAGATGAAATGGAATCAGACAAAGTTCAGGTCACAAAAAGAACAATTTCACACTCACTCCTCTCACGTTCAGCGACCAAAGCCTCCTTAGTCGACCCAGGAGGTAGTTCGTGAGCGGCTAGACAGAGACCAAGTCCTTGGTGCTCCAAAATTCGTACCCCTAGACCTTCTGTATGTCCGCCTTCAGCTCACCGAATAGAATAGGCCTACACCGACCTGACACCCGCAAGACGCTTAAGTCAGAACGACCGACACTTTAACAAAAAGGTAAAGGAAAGTTCAATGAAGAGAGCATACCCTTCTTACTCGAATAGCCCCATTGCTTAGGGACCCGAGCAGAGAAGTCGGTCTCCCAGAGAGGGAACTCCCATCCTTCTTCGTTGGCGAAGAAGAACTGATCCTTCTAGTTCTTGTGTGACAAAGGCAGCTCACCAACCAAATCAAACCTTGCCGCCCTACCCAAGAAGTACCAGAAGCCCTTTCCTTTTTCGATCGGCTTGTAGCAATACAAGAACTCATCCAATGTAATGTCTCTTTCAAGGAAGATCTGCCAAAGGACCACACAGCCCAAGATGATCCTCTACCCATTCGGCTGAATCTGCCTAGGCGAGAGGTGCAGCCTTTGCAAAATCTCCCTAATGGGCCGAGGAAAGGGTAGGCGAAGACCCCCGACTAATGCACCCTCGTACACAGTGATTTCTCCCTCCTTCGCCATATATGCCTAGCCTTTGGAATTGGAGATCTTAAATTTTACCCCCTTTGAGATTTGGTAGTCCTTACGAAGGCCAATAACCCTCTCCTTAGTAAGAATAGTGGGAATTTTCATGGCTTCATACTCAGGGCCTTCTTCCTCTCCCTCCTCCTCCTCTGCCTCCCTAGATGGGGCAGAGGCCTCCACAGGCTGGTCCCTCTCTCCCCCCGACACCGAAATGGGCAGCCCTAGCCTCCTCCAGAGACGCCCTAGAGTTACCAACAAAGGTCTTCTCCTTGTATCTATGCCTCACCACCCTAAACTTGTTTGATTCGGTTCTCTCAGAAGTCGAACTAACATGCTCAGGGTTCGCTTTTGTACCTAGGAGCTTATTGTCCCTAATCTTATCAAATACAGGCTTGAATAACGCACACAAATCCCTAAGCGTGGACTCTAACAACTCTGACCTATTGACAAACCACGAGAGGTTGGGAATCTGATCCCTTCTTTCAAATATGCAAACACAACGCGTGACCAATCAGTACATACAACCAAGAAATAGGCCTTCCCGCAACACAAAACGCTGGCGGCAAGTTCAAAAGATGACTGGCGACGGGTCATAAAGGGCGGGTATCCTATCGACCGATTGAAGAAGACGAAGATGGAGGACGGAGATGGAGGTTCTTTTCTGTTTATCTCTCTCTCTCTCTCTCTCTCTCTATGTTTTGCAGAAAATTTAACTAAGGCAAGTGAGAAGGCGCGAAGAGAAACCGCCTAACAAAACTCCCCCTTATCCTTGAAATCAAAGGCCCAGATGGACTGTGGTGATGGGACATCAACGTCTAATATTTGAAATGTCTTGTTGACGGCCAACTGCTAATCCCCAATTGCCGCGTGGCGATACGTGAAGCAATATGACAGCTGTAGCCATCGTTATGCTGGCCTTGCCATAAATGCATTCCGAATTTCAAGGGTCGGCTGACCGATGGAATTCCCCTGACCCTGATCAAGTGGCCAGAGGAATTGGGGGCATCTAGTAGTGACGTTTTCCCTAATCTTCTGATCAGGCTCCGACAAAAGCGGATCCCCTTATAATCCTCCCCAACCAGACCAGGTCTCTTACCGAACGTCTGTTCGGGCCGACAGAACTGATCCCTTTCGCCCCTGAACATACTAGGCAATTGGGCCTGCTTCCCGTGCCATCTTTCCTTCCCATCACATCGGTGGGGGCCACAACTGAGATCAGATACAGTAGTATGTTCTCAACACAAGGAAGTAGAGTGTATGAGGGACAACCTCCCTCGCTGTCGATACCATCCTGACACATGCCACGCACGAAATGGGACAACAATCTTTTCAAGTACCCTGTCACGGATCTAACTCACTAATGAAATACCGTCACGTAAAAAGGTCATCAACTACTCTCGTAATATCTTTGGCAAGTACTACCGATATACTTAAAACAGGGATCACACGGCAATAGAAGAAAGCTTGTCAAAGACATGGGACAAGATCCATGAGATTGCTGCCTCATCACTCTTCCAGGCCTTGGGGTTGGGGGAATTCTCTGGCTTTGCGTCGTCTCTGTCCTCTTGTAGCAGAGTCCAAAGCTGTTCACAAGATTGATTCACTTCTTCAAATCTATCGAAAACAACAAAAGTGACTCTCTACATCACAAGTTGACAGCGTTTTCTTTCCTACTAGCTGGCCGGATCCGCTCCCTTCCGGCCAAGCTTTCCCGGCAATGACGCCGGCGAAGCCTCCACAACCACCACTCCCCTCCGCCGTTTGCTCCCTTCAAGGATCACTTCTCACTCTCGCAATCCTAACCCTAATCTCCTTCACCTATCTCTCGCTCAATTCCCTCCACTCCCCTCTCCAATACAACTCCTCGACTCCTCCTCCCACACTCCTCGCTTCTGCTTCCCAGGTACTTCTTCGCGTTCTCTCCACTTTCCTCCCTATTTTCCCGAGAAATTCTCACTGATCTAATAATTTTCTTTTCCTCCTATTGTGGCTCTAGGTGGTGGCAGAGAATGATTCGGAGTTGTCTGATGTATATCATTCGCCGGAGATTTTTAGGCTAAATTATGCGGAGATGGAGAAGAAATTCAA
The DNA here is from genome assembly GCA_033060915.1 of Euryodendron excelsum. NCBI lineage: Eukaryota > Viridiplantae > Streptophyta > Magnoliopsida > Ericales > Pentaphylacaceae > Euryodendron > Euryodendron excelsum. Next base: position 30,117,961 of record CM065385.1, on the reverse strand, counting down.
GGTTTATATATACCCTGACGGAGACCCCAACACTTTCTACCAGACACCGAGGAAGCTCACCGGCAAGTACGCTAGCGAGGGTTACTTCTTCCAGAACATCAGAGAGAGTCGATTCCGTACGGACGATCCAGATCAGGCTGACCTTTTCTTCATTCCCATCTCCTGCCACAAGATGAGAGGGAAGGTACACTGTTTCACTCACTATTTGCATCTTGATCTTTGTTCGTGAGTGTCCTTATGAGGAAATTAATCTGTGGTTAGCATGATGTTATGATGTGGTCTTTGTATGAATGTAGTTTGCTACGATGCTTATAGAGACTAAATCTCTGTCTATATGTGTGGTTTAACCTGCCAAAAGAAAAGCATTTGGGGTTAAATTTGATATTTTGGGTTGCAAAATGCATCTGATATTTTGAGAAAAGAATGTAGTTTGCAAAATTTGATATTTTGAGATCTGAGTATTAATGCTATGCCAGAATTATTTTTCCCTTTTTATTTCTTCTTTATGTGATTGAGTTTTGTTTCTGACATTATGTTTTTGTCAAATGTGGGGCACCCTTTTGTCACGCTTGCTACATTTGGTTAATAATGCTTATAGTGCTAATACTCATATATTTGCTTATGTGAAATTTACCTGAGTCTGAGTGTATGTACTCACCTGGTATCCATACAGGTGAGTTATTCCCCTTTAAAAGGAAGCATGCTAATAAGTTACCGCTACAAATCTACTTAGTGTTTTTTTTAATCTGCTCAGCAATGTTTCTTCTCATACGAGCTGTTCCACCCCACACCCCCCCCCCGGGTTCTCATAAATAATAGGTATATGATACTTGTATGATGGTGTGCAGGGCACATCCTATGAAAACATGACCATAATTGTCCAAAATTATGTGGAGAGCCTAATATCCAAGCATCCTTACTGGAATAGAACCCTGGGTGCAGATCATTTTTTTGTTACTTGTCATGATGTTGGTGTAAGGGCAACTGAAGGAGTTTCACTTCTTGTAAAGAATTCAATTCGAGTCATATGCTCCCCAAGCTATGATGTTGGATTTATTCCACACAAAGACATTGCTTTACCTCAAGTGCTGCAGCCGTTTGCTCTTCCAGCTGGAGGAAATGATATAGAAAACAGGTAACGTTGTGAAATATTAACTTATTCATGCTCATCTATCTAATGAATAGTTGGTACGTACTCTGCTCTCTATGGATTTAGTTTTCTTTGTCCTTTTATTAATTTTTGGTAATTTCCCACTCTTTATCTAGGTTCGTCCTTGACAGTAGTTCTGCGTCTCGAAATTATTTAATATAGCGTTTTCTTCTTCTTGATATTGGCAAATTGATGGAATATACTACCTTCCATTTTCTGTTGTTTTCCTGGCAATGAAAAAGAAATATGCTATTTAATTTGAAAGCATTGGTCCTTACTACCTCAAATCTTAGTGTCATGCTGCACTTCAAGGTATATATATATACAGACACTCTGAGAGAGAGAGAGAGAGAGAGAGAGAGAGAGAGAGAGAGAGAGCTTCTACTATCCTTTTTATTCTGCCTTCTATTTGGCGTTTCCTGTTAGAAGAAGTGGTTCACAACTATAGTTCATTATTACCTACCATCAAGAAGCTAACATAAGTTCTCTTAAAGTTTACAATGATTCGTGGTTAGTTTTGAGCAGTATAGATATTTGCAAGAGATTAAATAATTTTTGAACTTCCGTTTGTCAAATACAATATTATGGCTGCTTGGTTTCCAAGCTGTAGAGTATCACTATGGGGAAACCATGGATAAAAGGTTTAAATACCCCTACAACTTTGATCATAGAGGATAATTCTCTAGACTAAGAGGCTATTGAACGAGCCAAGGCATGGGATCTCATGTAGGCCTTTATGGCATTCTGATTTTGATAGTATTCAACCACCTCAAAAGTCAAATATTTCATACAAGTGTACGAGGATGTCAAATCAAATCATTGAGTTTACTCAAGCAACCTGATGCAGCTCATGCTACATTGGCCAAATGCACGTACTGAATGAGTAAATGGAAGGCCAATCAAAGTTGGGAAGGCTGAAGATTAAATCAAGAAAGAAAAGTAACTAATGATGATGGGCTTTCCAAACAAAGAAGCTGTTTCCCATCACCCATGTCTAGACATGTTTTCTTTTTCTAGTTAAATTTTAGTGAGTTGTAATTATGAATGAATTCTCATCTTCTATTTAAGCTTTAAAATTTGTAGAGGGAGAATATAGTGAATTGTTTTGTGAAAATTAAACTTTGAGTGGTTTGTGCCTCATTAGAGAGTGACTGATTCCTCTCAACCCAGTAAAGTAGTGGCTTGGTTGAATGAGTCGATTAGCAAGGTGAGCGAATCCTTTGTTGTTGATGAGCCAGTCCCAACACATCCCTATTAGTTTGTGTCTTTGCTTTATTAATCAAATTATTAATTTGGGGTTATTGGCTGTCTAAGAAGCACAAACATTTCTAAGAAGGTATCATGTTCATGTCAGACATTCCCTAACATGTGTCGGACACGCGTCCAAATGTGTCATATTATTATTTTAATTCTTTAAAACTAAACACACTTGGGAGATACATGTAGTGGCCGCCCCTCCCCCCCAAACTCAAAGTTTCTGAATTTTTCTTTATCCCTATAGATTTTTAGACATTTAAAATACAAGACGGTGTATTCCAAGTTTCCAAATTTCCCTTTGCCCCCATTAACTTTTGGATACTAAGAATAAATATAATGTATTGGTCCCCCAAATATTCAAAAAATTTTACATTGGCCCTCCTTTCAACAAATTTTTTTTTGGATCCGCCACTGGGCTCACCTGCCTATCACTTGGACACTCGTGTCCCTTACTCAAATACACATTAAACACGTTACAAGTTTGAAGAGTATGGGATCTAATTGAAAATAAAAATAATATGATTTTATACCTAATTTGACGTTTAAGCTATGAATACATGATTTTTTAACTTTAATTAGTGTTATCTTGTAGTTATTCGTTATCTTTGAGTATATTATTCCTATATATGGCATATAGAAATATATTTTTATCATGTCATGTATTTTTAAAAAATGACCTTATTGGCGTGTCCATATCGTGTCATGTCCATGTCTGTGTCCATGCTTCTTAGCTAACCGTTGTGGAATCGTTTATTCGGTATGCACCACAACATTTAGGGTTGCTAGTTTCCTCAATTTTTTTTTCAAATAAAACTTTAGTGAAGTTGGCGCCTATGGAAGGCATCTTTCAGATTTAGCTCAAGATACTTCACCAGCTCGATCATTATTCAGATTCAATTGTTATAAGAAGTGTTGTCCATATCTAGGCATCAACTCATTGCGGAGAAGCTCAGTTCCCTTAGTGCTGTTGTCTATCTAGTAAACATATATTTTTTTTATTAAAAAGCATTGTCTGTCAAGTAAATATTTTTAGTAGTGTTAAGATAGTCTTATATGATACTCAGATTTCAGTAACAATGGGAAATATTATTCAATAATTTCTTCTACCTTTAGAACCCCCGGAGTTAACAATCAATAACTGATGCCACTCTTTGGTACTCTCTATTTGGCTTACTAGTTTGTCACGTATATAATTAGGAGTGCAGAATTGTAGCATCATCACATGTTCTGGAATTATCTGAACTTGCTCAGAATATTAATTTTTGACAAGTTCAACAGCTAGTGTTGGTTACCAAAATCATATAATCTTTTTAGACATTCTTTGGTTGTGATCTTTTATCCCTCTTGCTACTTTTGTGTACACCACAGCATACATGGGCTTAACTTTTTATTTTTTCTTTTTCTGCCTTCAATGCATCTCAATGTAGGTTAGATAACTTAAAGGATCTCTGGCATATTCACCTTGGAAAAAAAGTATACCATGTATTGGAACATTGTTCCAAAAACATAAGTCATTGTGGTATTAGCTTTAGCCCATTAACCATTTGGAGAAGTTTAAACCTTAATCATTTTTAGTCCGCTGTTATGAAGTAAAAATTTCATTAAAAGGGGTGAAGAATGTACAATAAGGAGGATGAGACCTCCCCCAAAATTTAAAGAAAGAACTATGTGTGTAGGTCCAAAGGAGGCAATCCAATTCAGCTCTTCTTTGCTGCCCTCTTTGATGAAAAGTTTAAAATTTAAGTTCAAGATGTGCAATTTGGACACGTAATGATGAATTTTTAAAATTATAGGAGAAAGAAATATGATTATGTGACAGAATTTTTATGGTAATTTATCACTTTCAAATATGGTGGCCTCTTTTGCTGATGTTGCTTTATCCACAAAATTGATGTAATTTCTTTTTTATTTATTTATATGGTGCTCTTGATTGGCAGGCCTTTGTTTGCATCTATTTCCTTATGTGAACTATGTGCATGCTGCCTTTCTACAATTCTTTTTTAAAGTCTGTTCAATGTAGACACTTACACTTCTAATAGGGTGCCGCATTTGTGTCGAACACGTATCGAACACGCTGGGACGTGTGTCGAATTCACCAATTGATGTGTCCTGAATTTTTATTTTTATTTTTTAGTGGATTCGCTAGACAAACATATTTATCATTTAGACACACATGAAACCAGTGTTACAAGAATACTCTAATACCGTAGCAATTTACGATTTTGGAACGGCATTCCGAAACATGGTACATTTACGTTTCAAAACCATGAATGTAGCAATCCAATGCCATCCTAACTTTTTTTTCTATGTATTTACTTAAAGGTTACCTAACAAATAAAAAAAATCATATAGAATGAACGAAAATCTATGGAGAATGGACTTTTAGCATAGCAATATGAAAAAATATCAGCCATTATGCTCCAAGATACCTGTTTTTGGATGATTAATTTTAAAAAACATAGACTATGTTTTGTTAAATCTCTAATTGTTGAAGAAAATTGCTCTAGAAGTATATTAAATTTTAATATTTTAATTTATATAAGTCTACCCCTGTTGTACCATATTTTAGAGGATGTGGCATACTACATTCCCGTTCTTGGTAACATTGCATGAAACACATTGTAAGTTTAAATTGTAAACATATTTTTATCATGTTTTAAGTTAATTGATGATTAACTTATGGATTCTATGTGTTTTTCATGTTGAATAAGTATTAGTTTTTTTTTATATTTTTGGTAGTTTGTGAATTTTACGTTCATACACAGCAAATAAAATATATAAGAAATATATTTTTTGTCATATCCCCACATGCCTGTGTCCTCATCTTTTAAAAATTGCGGTATCTTATGTCCGTACCCGTGTCTGTATCAGTACCCGTATTAGTATCCATGCTTCTTAGACCTACATGCCATGGTCTGTAGCTTCTACTTACGTTTTCAAGGATATCCAACATTCCAACTTAAGTTTGCGATCCTACATCAATGCTTGTGGAAGGACACCAATCGCCAAATGTACTGTGCTGGAGACAAAGACAAGGATAGTGCTCCCTTCTTTCCATCTATATTCATGCGCCTCATGGTGCTTGATTTGAATATATTTTCTTAAAATTCCCTATTCAAACTTCTGAAGATGCTGGGATGATTTTGATTTTAGTGTAGCATGATTGTATGTTTCATGTGATATGGAGGGAACCTACCTCTCAGGTCATTGCTTAAGGCTAACAGTAATTATATTTTGCAGGACAACACTAGGCTTTTGGGCCGGTCATAGGAACTCTAAAATTAGAGTTATACTAGCACGTGTATGGGAAAATGACACAGAACTTGATATTTCAAACAACAGAATAAACAGGGCTACTGGACATCTGTTATATCAAAAGAGATTTTACAGGACTAAGTTCTGCATTTGCCCTGGTGGTTCTCAGGTTAACAGTGCTCGAATAGCTGATTCAATCCATTATGGATGTATCCCCGGTAAGACCAAAAATTCTTATTGGCTGTTGGAATTAGGCATGAAATGGTTTGTGTAACCATTTTCTCACCTCTTCTTTTCTCACTTGCTATGCTACAGATGGGGTGTGAAACACACCTGGCTAAGTATGAACCTAGAGATAGAATAACATGCAAGAAAGTGAAGATTTATTGCTCCAGCATTTTTCCTAGGTCATCAAGATAGAGAGAAGGTAGTTATTGGTAATAGGGTCCTTCTATGCTTCTCTCATTTCCCCTCTTACCAAAAAAAAAAAGTAACTAGATGTTTTGCACAACCTCAATGCAACTTGCCCTACTGTTGGACCCCACTCAATCATGTGGAGAATATTAAATGCTGGTAAGAGGAACTCTTAATTCTGGGAACATATTAGTGACTTCCAACTTCCAGGGCATGTGTCCCCAAACTCTAGGGGATGCTACCCCTAATAAGTCTCCTATCAGTAAAGAGAGGCGGGTGAGGTGCGGCTGCCTGCATATTTGTGGAATGCCCTAGGAAAACTATTTGCTGAGGCCTCTGTTACCTGGTCTAAACGCAATGCATTCAGTGAATGCATTGCATTGCTTTCCTGCATTATTTAAGAACTAACTAGATTTAGGGAGATTCCAATTTTCATCTTCTTTTGCATATATATTTGGATTACCCCTTGAAATTTTCAGTTTGGCATAAATGAACACCCCTGGTACTTCTGCGGAAATAGTTGGTGTGCCATCAAGATCTGGTATTTATTGTTGCTATTATTTACCTAAAACGACCTGTTATGTCTAGGTTACACAATAACAATTATAGGAATGCAGTTACTAGACTTGGGATGCTTTAAGTGATGTCAGAAGCTTGATGAGTTTTTGACGTGTTATGCAGAATAAGAAGGGTGTTTTTGCAATATACCTTAATAAAATGTTACAAAATTTCATTGCAATTGCCTCACATTCAAGGATTTTGTGTATATGTATATATATCCTTCAGTGGTGTTATGTCTTCCCTCCTATGGCCTTTGGATTTATTGTCTAATTAGTTTTTTGGTACTTTTCTTGCAGTGATACTGTCGAATTATTATGATCTGCCATTCAATGACATGCTCGATTGGCGAAGATTTTCTGTTGTAGTGAAGGAGAATGATGTGTATCGGCTGAAGCAAATTCTGAAGGACATACCCGATGCAGAATTTGTTGCTTTGCACAATAATCTAGTTAAGGTAGAAACCATTTGCACTTGCAGCTTGAAACGAGAAAAGGTTCATTTTCTGTGTTGGAAGACCTATTGCCTATCTAAATTGCTGATTAGGTTTTTCCAGTCAAAAGGAGAGAATGAAAGAATGTCATGGTTTCAGTATAAGTAGAAGTGCATTTCTTTTTCTCTCTTTGAATCCAACCGCGCGTTAAGATTTTGGTAAAACAAGGATTTGCTTTTACTAACGAGAATTCCTTCTCGTGGCATGGTTTTTTCAGATCCAGAAGCACTTCCAGTGGAATTCTCCTCCCATCAAACATGATGCTTTCCATATGGTCATGTATAACCTCTGGTTGCGCCACCATGTGATCAAGTACTGATTGTAAATGCACATAACCCTAGTCGACTCTTACACAAAGCTTGTAACTTACTACATTCAGTTTTTATCTTCAATTCTTACATATCTCTGTTTTGGTATTTTCATCTGTTTCATAGACGAACGAAAGAAAATATCTTATTATTTCATGCTTCCTTATTTTTCTCATATAGCTTTGAATGCTATTGTCGATTACACACATGTAGGAGTCTGGAGCCAAACCGCCTTCAGGAAGAAATGATACCATCAGCCTCCGTCTGCTGGGCCCTCTGGATGCCATCTGATTGTCTCTCAAATTCAGATTCAGAGGTCCCAACAGAGTTCATCTCCACAACAGGGGAACCTGTGACATGGATCTCTCTTTTCACTATCAAGTAGGTCAACAAAGCAACATAGAGCATCATAATTGGAAAACAGGAGACTCCTGCAAGGATTGATGCAGCCTTGGATATCTGGTTACTGGTTATCCATCCCAACACAGTCGTACTGAGGAAGTAAAGGTTGATACCGATCGAGCAGAACCCCAGGAGCCATGAGACTAGAGTCACCTATATATCATTTCAAATAAGAACTTGAGTCCAATATAATACAGTTGACATGAAAAAAACTAAGCTGGTGAAAGGTACTTACCAGTGCAGAGTTCTTATGTTGGCCCATTCTGGCTTCACTGCTTGTGAACCTGAGGAGAGGAACCAACGCAAATGGTAGTTCAAATGACAAGATCATCTGAACCCACAAGCAAGAACAATACAATTGTTAGGTTACTTTTGTACAACATAGTTAATTAATTGTATTTGTTTTAGAGAGAGAGAGATCAAATTTTTATTTTGACATTACAGAAGCAATGATGATAAGCTTTGAAGCTCCTGAAGAACCACCAATGATGCAAACTACTAAGCTTGGAGCTATGGCAATGCACCTGGTTACTAAATTTCTCAACCAAAGCTTCATTTTCAGATCCAGAAAACCCTGCAGCAAGCAGTAGAAAATGCTTTATTAATCTCTCTCTCTCTCTCTCTCTCTCTCTCTCTCTCCATATATATATATATATACACCAAATGGTATACCTGCATAATGTACTGGCCAGCATAGGTTCCTGTAACAGTTGAACTCTGACCAGATGCAAGTAAGGATATTGCATACAGCTTTGAACTCCACTTGCCAAGAGCATCCTGTTCCAACACAATACTAAATAAGGATAAAGACGGCAGGCAAACTGATTTTAATCATCAAGAAGGAAGATGTTAGAACCTTTAGCAAGAAAGGAGCAGAGTCGAGAGTAATATCCTTGCAATGGCCCTTGCTTTCTGAAGATATATTCAGATTCGAGCAAACTCTACCACTGACAGATATGATTGCCACGTTGATGAGGAAGGCGATGAACAATGCCATCCCACTTTCTATTAGAAAGTACTTGCTTGCACTCTGAGAGAGAGAGAGAGAGAGAGAGAGAGAGAGTGAATAAATAACATATGGTCATTGAACCTATAGTATCTGGGGGGATAGACTACTCACCCTGATGCCTTCAAAGGACTGAGGGATTTTCCGGGAGATAACCAATGCTGAATGGAGAAAGAGATTGTGCCTGCAGTTTGACAAGTTTATACACATAGATCAATCTTTAATGGACAGTACTATATTCTTCACTTCTAAAGAGATGCGCCGAACAATTCAGGCCTAAAAAATGTGTTGCGTGGTTTTCACCGAGCCTTGGCTAGTTCTATGCTTGTAAATTATAAGAGATCATTCATGAGCAGCAAAAATGTAAATACAAGCTCAAAAAAGGTAGCAATATAATGATTTTGGGATTACGGCATGATTAGAGCTCCTAAAAGAGCGATAGCATCTCTCGTGGCCCCTTTACCACGCAGTTTGGGGACGAACATGCCAATCGCGACCTCTTCTGCGCTAGGCCTGGCGTGCACCATCACACTGAAGAAGCAGCCACCCACAACCAATACCAGGATACATATTACCAACTCCAGCTTCCTTATCTAATTTAATGGAACAACACAATAATTTGATTTGTGAGTGCTAATGACAGAGAGAGAGTAATGAAGGGTAAAATCTTCAAGGCCTAAGAAAGAAAAAGGGCAGTAAAACATATGAGCCACACAAGAAATGGGGTGGTTTAATCAAATACATATATATACAGGGGCAGAACTAGAATTTGTTTCGGGGGTGCTAAAACATGTTTTTGCCACACAATTTCAAGTTCTTCCGCCGATTACTCCCTCAAGTTCATGCTATGCTACTGTCTAGATGAACCATGTAAATTTTAAGTATTACAAAAATGATGACTTGCTACAAGAAGGCATAAGAAATGATCAAACTTGAAATCTCATATTAGCATGAGCACAAATCGACGACTGAGATATTCTTTGTGGTTTGAGGGTGTCAAAATTTTATTTATTGACACAATTATTATATTTAAGTATTATTTGCACATATTTCTAAACTGAAGCAGAAGAAAATTTTCTACATGAAAATAGAATTAAGTTTTTTTTTTCAATCTTAATGAAATATGATTTTATTTACCGTTTTGGTTTTATCTTTTTTATTATTATTATTTTTTTGATGAGTAAACTTACTTGTTAGATGGTTCATATTAACAGTCCCCAAACTATTGATTTCTTTCCAGTTGTGGATGGTACTCATTAAAACCCCATAATCTTTTAATTTTACTGGGCTAGGAATTTGGATGTACAAAAAAAAAAATGAATAAGTCTCATAATCCACTATACAAAAGTTTTAAAAATTATATTAGGTTACGGCTTTAGTTTTAAATTATGAGAATACCAATATAATAGATTTTTTTACAATTATATATACACACTACATATAGAAGGATTATACAAAAATTAAGGGATGCCAATGAAATAAAATTTAACTAAGACACTATGTAATATATTATATATAAGGGTATTATACAAAAGGTGAGGGATGCCACAGCACTCCACCTATAAGCCTAGTTTCGTCCCTGTATATCTATATATATATATATATATTTTGTACAACATATGATATAGATATTTCAGTCCACATAAAACATATTGTTTGGGTGTAGCAAAGATGGGAAAAATAAGGGATCTCACTTATATATTAATTGAATCCTACAACTACCCCGTATTTTGTACGTACGTATCAGCATGATTTCAAGTCCTCCCCACAAATAGATGCTTGAAAGAAAATGGTCTTTACTATTGGCATATTCAATCAGACATGTTCTGGACATGTTTAAGTTAATATATCCAACATGGATTCATATATGGTGCCAGCTTCGTCAACACATTAAGATTAAAAATAATAAATAAATAAATAAAAACAGCTACTTACGCCATATCGCTGCAACCCGAGCAGGAGAAGAGTGCTCAATCCAGCCAGTAGAACCCCACACCATATGGGTATGTTGAACAATATGTTGAGAGCAAAAGCCGTACCAATCACTGCATTGAATCCCATGTGAGACAACAGTATATATATAGGTTAACACTAAAAATTAAAATCTTAGATTCGAATAGTAGCACATCTGCTAACCCCGTATTCTCAATCTTTTTTATCTCCTAAACTCAAATGAGTGAATTTCACGTGAATTTACTATCATGAGTCCCATAATCTCGCATAAAAAAAATGATTGAAAAATGAGATTACGTATAATATTACTCCTCTCTAAGTTGTTCGTAATTAACTTCTTCCTAGATTTGAATTGAACCTTCAGGAATGTCGGCAACTATCACTGCAACCTCAGCAAGTATCCAGAGACAGTAATTTACTGGATTTGGGTATTCAGTCTTACAGTGCTCAGAGAGATGCTTTCCTGCATGTGCTTAGGATTAAGTAATAGTAAACCAATCAAATTTAAAATTACGATATGAAACAAAGAAATAATAGCCTAACTACAGTAATAACACAACAAAAACAACAATAATAATAGTAATTGTACACAGTAATATTGCACAAACTTAGTAGGAGTGACAATTTCGATGATGTAGAGGTTCAAATGTTAGGACTTTGACTATGATCCGAGCTGGTTAATGAATATTTCCCCATTATATGTCATTGACAATTTTAAAGGCTTGAATCTCAGAAGAATCAAATTAAAAGATTTGCACGCGAGTTGCCTACATACTAAATCCTCCAAAGTCTACTCTGTCTGATTGAGAGATAAAATTCAGCATGAGCACGAGCACTTGAAACAAAAATAAAAAGATAAATTACAAAGACCTCCCCTCAACATTTACAAAAATATAAGAACCTCCAACAACATTTTAAAATTATACTTACTTCCTTTCTCAGAGTTGTAGGTTGAACGATTGTTAACAAAGTATTGAAATTACTTTATTACCTTTACACTTAAAAATGTTATTTTCCTTAAATTATTTTATTTAAAAATTAAACTAAAACCCTTACTAGGTCTAATTTATCCCTCTTCCTTCTTCTTCTCCACCCACCTTCGACCACCGCAGGTACATATATAGGGATGGTATATTTGTATATTTATTGTCCTATTTATCTTTACTCCATTACAATGAAAAACCCATAAAAAAAAAAATCCAATAGTTCGAGTACAGGCTACAGCCCCACCTTGAAGCTACCACCAATGGCTTCTCCGACCAAAAACTTCTGGACAAAGGCAGCCACGCTCTGGTCTACAAGGACGTCCTCCATGGTGGTCGTCTCGTCGCAGCAAAGAAGCCCTATAAAGGCATCAACTCCAACCCTAGATTTGCCTCCCACAACGCCAACAAAGTCGAGATACTCTCCAAACTCCACAGCCCCAAGCTCGTCAATTGGGTAGGGTTCACAAGCGACCCAAGTGATCGACACTGGGCGGTCGCCTTTACCCACCACATCCTACCGTACCCAACCGTCATGCAACCCTTCCCCCAACACTTCTCGACCAAGTGGTCGTCTTTACCCACCACGACACAAGACCAATTTTGGCCAATAAACAACCCTATTTGGGGTTTGTGGTAGTAGATATGAATTTTGGATTTGTTTTGGGAAAAAGTTTGGTAGATTTGGTTTCAAATTTCTCAATAACCAGTGCTTAAAACCATTGATTAGCTGGGAAAATGTGGAGTTGTGGGTCTAATTTTGTGAATCTGTATAAGTTTTTGTTGTTCAATTTGTGTGAAAATGGTTAGGTTTTTGTATTGTTTGGCCATGGGCTGTTGTTGTTAGTGGTGATGGTGAACCAGTAGAAAGAGAAATTGAAAAAGAATGGAGAGAGAAAATGATGAATGGTGTATTGTTATTTCAGTCACTTTTTAATTTGGATAATAAAGGGTAAAAGAGTCATTAAAGTATATTATTAAGCTTGTTTCAGCAATTGCGGTTTGGTCAACTAACGGTTAACGGAAAGGGCAATTGGTTAATAAAATAAGTGAGGTGTGTGTAAATTTAAAATGTTGAAAACAAGATTTTATATTTTCATAAGGGTTAATTTTACTTTTCACCCTTATAATTTACTCTATGTCTCATTTTGTTCTCTGTATTTTTAAATTAGACAGTCAATACCTTATAGTTTGGGTCATACTTTAATGTGGCCCTCTTGGTAGATGTCATGTCTTTTTTTGCCTAAAATGACCCACATGTCTCTTTTCTTGGGCCTGGACGTGCATTATTGCTGTTAAAAAAAGCAACGACATCTACCAGAAGGGCCACATTGAAGCATGATTCAAATTGTGAGGTGTTGATTGTCTAATTTAAAAATATATAGTGCAAAGTGGAACATAAGGTAAATTATAAAGGTGAAAAGTGAAATTAACCCTTTTCATAAATATTAAAGGGAGGCCGGTGTAATTTACTTAAAACAAGAAAAGAAAAATGAAAATAGTGAACTAATCAGAATTGCATGCACTAAGTTTTACCGAATTGAAAGGAAGTAAGGAACAACCTGTAGCCACTCCTAGATTTGCTGAACGAGACTGGATTATAAGAGCGAAGGCCAGCCCAGCAAGCACGATCCACAGCAACTGTTGATAGATAGATACCATTGAGAGAGAGAGAGAAAGAGAGAGAGAGAGAGAGAGAGAGAGAGAGAGAGAAGAAATAGACCCCATATCTGTGGTTAGCTCCAGCTTGTAAATCTGTTTGCACTGCATGTGTGTAGCATTAACACAAAAACGAAAAACGGTTGAGAAAAAGCATTGCACTAACAGAGAGAGGTAAATCTGTTTGCACTGCATGTGTATAGCATTAACGCAAAAACGAAAAACAGTTAAGAAAAAGCATTGCAGTAACAGAGAGAGGTAAATCTGTTTGCACTGCATGTGTATAGCATTAACGCAAAAACGAAAAACGGTTAAGAAAAAGCATTGCACTAACAGAGAGAGAGAGAGAGAGAGAGAATTCTGACAGTTTCCAGGATCGAGATAGGCAACCGAGACCAGAAAACCAGGTCCTACGTAGCTCAATAACTTCTTCCATTTAGGGGTTTCCTGAATCTGCACCAGAGCCATGCCTGTAATTTATAGCTCCACTTTCAACTAAGCTCAGTGGTGCATTTCTTAGAGCTAAGGGTACTCAAACTTTTATAGAGAGTCACTAATGAAGAGGAGTTGGTGTGGAATGAGGATTTTATTTTGAAAAGTGTCAAAGTTTTTACTCATGGATATGTTATGATATTTTATAATTTTTCACATATTTCTAAGTTACAAGCATTAGAAATATATTAGGAAGCAAGACTAAATTTATACATAAAAAGTAAAATTCATTGTTCTAATAGTTTAATAGTAGATTTTAACTCTTTTTTATCGGAAAAACTATATATATTTATAAACTTTAAATTTTGCAAGGAATATTTCATTTTTTATCGGACTGGAAAACTCACTAATTGTTAGGTTTAGTAGGTTAGAGCGTACAGAAAAAACATATATACCCCTTAGTCTACTATATAAAAAATTTTAAAATTTTGAAATTATGACCACAAAGAAAATTTTAAATTGTGGGGTGCCGAATAAAGTAAATCTTTATTGAGATATTGTCATATATACATACTAATACATACTTTACAGGGTTACACGAAAGTTGAGCCACAACTGGCCTGAGAGAAAAATGGTCCAATGTGACATCACATCACGTTATCATACTGATGTACTATGACGGTTTATCTATGCAATGTCATGAGTAAAGAGAGACAATATTTTTTGAAATATTATAATTATTATTTTAATTGTACAATGACTTAATTTTTAAATTTAAAATTTTTACTATATAAATAATATCATATGTACTACAATTTAAATAAAAAATAAATATAATAATGTGATGTAAGAATCTTATAAACAATAAGTCCTGAAAGAAGAGTGCATGCAGTACGTGAATTGAGAGCCCACCGAGATGGTAACGATCAAATCAAACATTAATTCGTTAGTTCAATTCTATGGACACCGTTTACTTGTGGTGGCTAGTACATATGTATATGGAAAATTTTACATTTACATATATTTTGTACAAAAAAAATATATATATATATATACCAAATGACGTTAAGGTGTTATTTTTAAAATTGTAAATGAAAAAGGTGGATATTTTAGTTTAAAATAAAAGAATTATAACTGGTTACATCAATTTATATAAAAATTATATATAAATTTTTTTATTTGCATAACATTTCTCACACGTATGTGTTTAATTATATATGATAGTTAAGGATTGTATGGACCCCCCCATTTGTTATAACCTGTTTGGAATGTGTGGGATAGAAAGCAAAGAAAGAGAAAGTCATCGTTTGATTTTTTTTTTATTTGATTTTATCTAAAAGGAAAAGCGAAGGGAACAAGAGAAAAAAAAAAAGGAAGAAAAATTTTAAAGCACTCTTTTTTTATTTTCTTCACAAAATCAAACAAAAAAGAAAAAATAATTTTCTTTCATTTCTCTTTTCTTTTTATTTTTCTTTTCTCTTCAAATTCCAAATAACGTTGCTTTCTACTTACTTTGCACCCCCTTTTTTCCTTTTCTTTTTGTTGTCACTAGATAAATATTTGTGTATATAACTGTATATATCTATATAATAAACTAAGATTTTTTCTTAATTTTGATGAAACATTTATTTTATATGACATATATTTTATATTTAACGACTAAAATTTATTTAATGACTTGGACCAATTTTGAGTGGACGTTGCTCACTCAGTATCTCATCCAAAATCCCGCCTACATTTAATTCCATGGGTCCCACAAACTCTCAATTTCAGCTCGCCTATTCATATTCCTGCCACAAACAGTTGGTCCCATTTCACTTCCTTTCACAGGCTCGACCGGTCATCTGCACTTAATGAGTCATTGTGCAAACGACAATTTCTCTCTCTTCTGTACAGAGACCACCTGCAAAGTGCAAACCACATCATCTGCAAACCCAAAGCCGAAGATCCAGACCTCTCCCACGCCCATGACCACCGCTGACCAACTCCCTCGCAGCCCCACCATCCATGGAGACTCACCACCAGCCTCTATTCTTCTGATGTCTCTTAAACCCCGGGGCCTCAAGCATTCTCTCTCTTAAAGCCTTCAACCTTCCCCACTTTCTCTATCAAATAAGTACTATTTTTTGAGTTTGTGGGTTTGAATTGTCCTACGTAGCATATATTAATGAAGTTTAGTTTCAGCTTCATCGCTTGGATCAATTTTAAGTGAACTTCACCCATTTAAAATCTCACCCAAAATCCCGCCTATATTTAAGTCCATGAGTCCCACAAACTCACACTTTCAGCTCGTTTATTCAAATGCCTGCCACTAACATCAATTCAGTTGGTCCCACTTCGCTTCTTTTCACAGGCTCGACCGGTCATTTGCAATTAACGAGTCATTTTGCAAGCAATAGTTTGTCTCTCTTCTGTACAGAGAGCACCCCAAAGTGCAAACCACATCATCTACAAACCCAAAGCCGAAGATCCAGACCTCTCCCACACTCATGACCACCACTGGCCAAACACTCTCATGGCCACCAGCTCCACTCCCTCACAGCCCCACCATCCATGGAGACTCACCACCAGCCTCTATTCTTCTGATGTCTCTAAAACCCCATGGCCTCAAACATTCTCTCTCTTAAAGCCTTCAACCGCCCCCACTTTCTCTCTCAAATAAGCACTCTTTTTTGAGTTTGTGGGTTTGAATCCAACTGAGAAAGAAGAAAGCATGCCATTCGCTGGAGAAGAAACATAGGCGTCATTATCGGCATTGAGCAAGACATCAATGCATGCTATTCGCTGTCATGGAGTAACCCATCAATCCAACCAATTTGCTTACCATTTTTTATTTTCTTAACATAGTTTAGTAGTTTTGGAAGGGAAAAGGAAAAGAAAAATGCAATGGCAATGTCTAAAAGAGAAGAAAACAAAAGACCGGCTAGCAGAAGCTAATAAATGCCATTGAGCAAGACATCAATGCATGCCCTTGATCAAGACATTAATGCATGCCATTCGCTGTCAAGGAGTTACTACCCATCAATCCAACCAATTTGCTTATCATTTTTTATTTTCCAACAAAGTTTAGTAATTTTGCAAAGGGAAAGAAAAAGAAAAAGAAAAAGAAAAATGCAAAGTCAATGTCTAAAAGAGAAGAAAACAACGAGATCTGCTAGCAGAAGCAATACTCACTTCTTTTTCTTTTTTCTTTTGAAGCAAATAATAGACGCCCTTTTGGTAAAGCTTGTTATCAATGTCCGTATAGAATTTGTTCTGTTATGAAATATGTATGTGTTTTTTTTTATTTTATTTCTTTTAAGTCTTTAAAGTGTAATATATTCACTTAACCTTTTTGGTATTCAACAAATGGGATCTACTATCAAATGTTATAAAAAACAATGAGATTTATCCCCAATCTTATTGGGGACAGTTCTTGATTATTTCAATTTTTCATTAGTAGTATGAGAATTGTTTTAGCTTTTACATATGCTCTACTTGTGTGACTTTTTTTTTTAGTTCATCGGAAGGGGTTACAAGGAGAGTCGAAGTCGAAAAGGAATTTTCTGTTTTTGTGACCATTTGTGTATAACAAAATTTTGTACTTTATAATTTATTTTTCAAACACACGAAGAGAGAGCTTTTTAGGGTAGAGAAAGTTAAATGCAATGGTAAACGAAGTCGTCATCTTCTTTATATATTTTTTAATTTTTTGAGGAGTGCTGTAAGCACAAGTTATTCCTAGTATATATGTATTAGTTAGGCAAGTTTACAAAAACAACATGGTTAGGAGATCCAGTGAACTCTTCGAGAATAAATGTATTTCTTTATGTTTATATATTATTAATCATACAATTTAGTAGTAAAACCTTTGTGTCATAAGCAAAATATTTGCGTTGGCAGCATGGCTGAAGAAATTGGAGTTATACTAAATTACTCGATGTAGCTATCTAAAGGTACCTATTACGGGAGTAATGCTATAAAAACATAAGTTTTGTACAAAATATTTATAACATAATGATGCGTCTGTTTGTTATCATTTTATTTCAAATCAAAACGCATTTATTATTTTGACTCATAATTTAAAAAATACTACTGTTAGATCATTTTAGTGACATTTTCTTTATTAAATTTCTATAAAATAAAATTTTCGTTATTTATATGTTGTTCTTATATTTTGTAAATGGATATTCAAATGTGTAGTGTGGAAAAAATGTTATACCTCATCCCATTTCTCATTGCATTTTCATTTATTACTGTAAGTCTTACTTCTTCATATCTAAAGTGAAAAAATAAAATAAGAAATGAAATTATGTACAAAGTTACTCAAACATATCTATATATACATAAGAGTTATAGCATCACAAAACGCCAGTCTACTAAAAATATACCATCAAAGTGATAACATGTATAGCATTATCTTAAGATGTTACAAAAATGGACCAGTGTGATAATCACCACAAAACATACGCTTATTTTCCTAAGAGAGATACAATATCTTTAAAAATCATGTTCATTTCACCTCATCGTTTTTTTATCCAATTTTGTCAAGCATAATTTTCAACTTTTGTTGACACCGATTGCTGGCATGTATTTCCTTACTTAATGCAATTATTTTCTATTCAATTCCTTATATTTGTTTTTGTGTCTTAATTGTATAGGTTGCATTAATTGTGTTTAGTATGTATCATGGACTGATTCTTATTTTTTTCTAAAATAAATCTTCAGTACGACAGTTGCACGATTCGAGCGACAACCATTTACATTTTTGTCATCTCAAGAAAGGAGTCTATGCTTAGTGTCACGATCCCACATTGGATAGGAGGAGAGAGTCTTGAGCCATATAAGAAGGGTAGGCAGCACCACCTAATAGCTTAAGTTTTTTAATCGAATGGCAAGCGCTTGACCCGTGACATTTGGTATCAGAGCCTGGTGGTTACTTGAAGGATCCAGGAACCATGCCTCCAAAGAAGTCAGCACAAGACCGCCTCGACTAGATGGAGGTGGAAATAGAAAGACTAAGACATGAGACGGCGGAAAGCTTGGCCAGACTCGGTGATCGCCTAGATCTAGTGGAAGTAAGGATGGCAGTTGAGATGCCACAGGCTAGTGCCACCATTGGCAAGCTCGCCAGCATGAAAGAGCTCCGGGATGAGGTGAAAGAGTTGAGAGGCGAGTTGGATACACCTTAATCTTTGACACTACAAAGGTACGCATTCCAGAGCCCATGCCTACAGTGGAGCACGAGATGCCAAAGAGTTGGAGAACTATCTCTTTGACATGGATCAATATTTTAGGGCCGTCAAGGCCGACTCGAAAGAGACCAAGGTCACCATGGCTACCATGTATTTGAGTGGTGATGCTAAACTATGGTGGCACACGAAGCATAAAGAAATCCTACAGGGCTGCTGCACTATTGACACGTGAGAAGACTTAAAGAGGGAATTGAAGGCCCAATTCTTCCCGAGAACGTCGCGTACATAGCTCGGCGCAAGCTTAGAGATTTAAAGTATGCGGGCACTATGAGGGAATATGTTAAACAATTCTCTAGGCTAATGTTGGACATTTGAGACATGTTGGAGAAGGATAAAATGTTCTATTTCTTGGAAGGGCTAAAGCTTTGGGTGTATGCCGAGCTCCAAAGGCAACGAGTGCAGGACTTGACATCTGCCCAGGCCGCGGCTAAGCACTTGACTTACTACACCTCTGAAACTTCATCCTCCTCCTCGAACAAGAAGAAGGATTCATCGAAGTGTGTCAAGTGGAGGTGGTGGAAAGTTTGTCAAGGCCAACAAGGGACAAATTGGGGGAGGCGACAAGGGATCTTCTTCCTCCAAGTTCCAACCAAAGTCCTGAGTGCCCAACACAGCAGGAGACAAGCCTAAGTTTATTAATTGCTTCTTATGTAGTGGTCCCCATAGGATCTCTGAGTGCCCCCATAGACAAGTATTAAATGTCTTACAAGCTCCTTTGTCTAATGGTGATACGAAAGAACAGAACGAAGAAGAGGAAGTTGAAGGAGCCCCGCGGATGGGTGCCATGCGCTTGCTTAACGCCTTAAAGAAGCAAGCCGAGACAAAGAGGGCCTCGCCCAAAGGCCTAATGTTCGTGGATGTGCGCATCAATGGAAAGTTGACCAGGGCCATGATTTATATCAACGCCACTCACAACTTTGTGTCAGACACGGAGGTGGCACGCTTGAGCCTAAAGCTAGACAAGGACTCAAGCAAGATAAAGGTTGTGAACTCGACAGCTCATCCTATCTAAGGAGTAGCCAAATCAGTACCAGTAAAGTTCCAAAATTGAGAAGGGCATGCCAATTTCACCGTTGCTCCTATGGATGATTTTCAAGTGATTTTGGGCATGGAATTTTTACGAGACACCAAGGCCATTACAATGCCCTTTGTTAGCTCACTGTGCTTAATAGGGGAGGACCCATGTCTTGTTCCCATCCTGGCTCAACCCTCCAAAGACAAGTTCTTATTAGCTATGCAACTTAAGAAGGGGGTGAAGCATGGTGAACTAACATTTGTGGCAACTTTGTCGGTAAATGAGGAAATGGAATAAGGACCCGTGCCAACAGTTATCAAAAGGGTTCTACATGAATTTTTGGATATGATGCCCAAAGAATTGCCCAAAGCACTACCTCCACAGTGCCCGGTAGGCCATAAAATAGAGTTGTTACCAGGAGTGAAGCCTCCTGCTCGTGGCCGTATAGAATGGCTCCTCCTGAGCTAGCGGAGCTAAGGAAACAGTTGGACAAGTTGATTGAAGCGGGTTTCATTTGCCCCTCTAAAGCACCATTTGGAGCCCCTGTGCTTTTTCAAAAGACGCACGATGGGAGTTTGCGGCTGTGTGAGGACTATCGGGCTCTCAACAAGGTGACAGTGAAGAACAAGTATCCCATCCCACTAGTCGCAGATCTCTTTGATCAATTGTATAATGCCAAGTTCTTCACCAACCTCGATTTGTGGTCGGGCTATTATCAAGTGCGCATAGCGGAGGGAAATGAACTGAAGACCACTTGTGTGACTTGGTACAGGGCATTTGAGTTCTTGGTGATGCCATTTGGCTTAACTAATGCCCCAGCCACCTTTTACACATTGATGAACTAGGTGTTTTATGATTACATGGACAAGTTTGTGATGGTCTATCTAGATGACATAATGGTGTACAGCTCTAGCCTTGAGGAGCACGTTAGCGCATAAAATTTCTTAGACACATCATCAAGCAGGGACATATTCGGATGGATATGGACAAAGTGAAGGCAATTCAGGAATGGAAGGCCCCAACTAATGTGTCTGAGCTACTCTCTTTCTTAGGGCTAGCCAATTATTACCAGTGGTTCGTTGAAGGGTATTCAAGAAGGGCCGCCCCCTTGGCCGACTTGTTAAAGAAAGATAAAACCTGGGATTGGTCAAGGGAATGCCAAGGAGCCTTTGCTAACCTGAAAGAGGTCGTGATGAGTGATCTAGTCCTAGCCTTACCGGATGTGTCAAAACCCTTTAAAGTGTCACAATCTCACATCGGATAGGAGGATGGAGGTCTTGGGCCATATAAAGGGGGTAGGCAGCACCACGTAATAGCTTAAACTTTTAGGTCGAATGGTAAGCGCCCGGCCCGTGACACTTAGCAATGAGAAGGCTCTTACCACAATTTTGCATTATAGTGAAAAAATATTCAATGCAACGATGGTGTTACATTATTTAGTCAATCAAATCATGTTTTATGTATTTTTATTCAATCATCTAAAATTAAAAAGTGATTTTCTCTAATTACTCCACTAACTGATGATGTGACATAATTTAATTGGCTTGTAATACTACATTAATAAAATGACATAACATCATTATTGCATTGAATATTTTCTCAATTAGAAGGGCCTTTGCACTTAAAAAGGATGGGTGAATACGATCATAGCACTTGATTCCCCCTCCAATGTGTTACAATTATAATTTGTGCTACAAAGGGATCAAAGCCAGTTCGTTTAATTGGTGTGTGCAAGCTGTAATTATTTAGCTAAATATAACAACTAGGAACATCGGTTGGGAAGAAAATATTCATTTGAGTCATATCAGGTTGATCGCAATGCCTCTCATGTGAGTGTGACCATCAATCTACCATTTCTTTTATTTTCGATCAATGGTGGACTTGGAAATTTCTCGAAGGGGCCGAAGTTGGAACAAAAATTAGTAGTACAACTATAAGGACAAAATAAAGTTACTTAAATTTGGGAGGGCAAAGGTAAATAATTTGAATTTTTAGAGGGACAATACAACTATTTTATATAAATACTAATAACTATATAGCATTAAAGAAGAATTTTCAAAACTTTAAAGGGCCCAATACTCATAGTTTATTATACATACTTAAAAATATATAGGAAATAAGATAATTTTTTAAAACTTAGAGGGTCTATGGCCTCACCTTCCCCTTGTGCATCTGCCAGTGTTTCCGATTGTAGAATTTGTCTACAATTAAAGCGGAGGCGGTAATCGGGTTTACCTATTGAAGCGTGTCCGAAAGCACGCTCGAAAAAGCCGATCTTGGTCCGAAAAAATTCTCTATGTATACATGTATTCTCCTGTAAATCTACTCGCGATGGAATACAATCAAACCTTCCCGAAAAGCCAAAAGTATCCACACTAATCACAACTCAAGAGTCTATCTTAATTGTTATTTTAGGAGAGACACTGAAAGAATTGCTCACACACTTTACACACACAAAAATGCAGCCACTAAAATCTTACTTCTTCTCTTGATCTCTTGAACATTTATAAATGTGGAATGGATTTACCATTCCTAGTTCTTGGTGGTTGACACATGCTCCAACCACCAAGTTAAGTGGAAGCATGCTTGAACAACTACCCTAACTACCAATGTAAGTGGGAGCATGCTTAAACAACCACCCCAACCACCAAGGTAAGTGGGAGCATGGTTAAACCACCTGACACAAGTGGTGGGTGGGTCTTTGGGTCAGGGCATGGCCATGGCCGCCCGAATTAGTTCGAACCCGAATCGGTCAAACCAACATCTCCCACTCGCACATGGGTATGCAGCAGAACAACAACAATCTCTCAACTAGCCAAACATCACAATATAAGATCATACAACAAATGAGTTGTGCGATAACTGAGCACACTTAAGTTTTGGGAGCTCTACGCTAAACTTTATAATAAAAAGTCAGCATAAAGACATCAACCACATCTGAAAATGAGAAACAGTGTCTCAAGTACCCCAAATCCATTTAAATACATCGGTGTAGGTATCTTCATCCCTTCTAGAAACATACCTAGCCCCTCGAGGTCAGTACTATATTCATACTTACATCACAATACTGAAAAGAGAATGTAAGTGGCGGGCTATGAATATATCCTAATGTATATGATAATTCTTCCTTTGCCCTCATGGTACTCAGATCAGGACTAACCACTTTCCTAGCGATGTTCGAAAGGCCGAATCAATCATGACTATAAGGTTTCATGCCAAAGTAGCTGCATTAACCCTTTCACCTCATGGCATAGTCAAAAGTCATAATGAGGGTACAGTAACATATGATCACTATTGATCGGTAAGGATTCACACGGTAAAGAGACTGGGGACTCATTCACCTCCTTAAGTTTGGTCGCTTAGCACATGTAGTATGAATACATGTTACAGTGGATAGTTCCCTTGAAGAACTTATGTCAGACTATCTATAATATCTCGAACCTCTATTATTTGATTTAATGTGAATTTTCTAAATTTTTTATTTTTTTAATGAGCCCTTGGGTCAAAATGATCAGATCAATGGTAATGCATGTTGTAGCATATGCCTTATGTGTGAGACACATGGGATTAATTCTCATGGTTGTCTCCTATTACCCCCCCCCCCCCCCCCCCCCCCCACACACACACACACACACACACACACTCTCCTTATCAACTAAAGAAGGGAAGAAGAAGAAGAAGAAGAAGAAAAAAAGAGGGAAAAGAAAGAAGAACAATAAATAAGAAGATTAAAGGAAGAAGAAGCTTGGGGAGTCTTAAGCCAAGCTAGAAATCACCATTAATGAGGCTTGAGGAAGCCTAGAAGAAGGTAAGATTTTACCAACCCTTGTATGAGTATATATATATATATATATGTGTGTGTGTGTTGGATGACTCCTTTGAGTCCTAATTACTTGTATTTTGAGAGTTTGTAAGCTTTCATAGATGGATTGAGAGTTGGGGTTTGAAAACCCTCAAATTGTGTATGTTGGGTTTGAGATTTTAAACCCTAGATCTCTTTAATTTACTTGTTGGTTTAACTTCATTTTGAGATATTGTAGTCTTCTTGAGTCAATCTTTGAACCCTAGAAGTATGGGTAGAGTTTGGGTTGGTTTGGATTTGGAAATCTCAGGATTGGAGAAGCCATTTCCGAACCAAAATGTGCAAGGATCATCAAGACGGTGTGTATTATCGCCCTAACGGTTCGTTTTGAAGTTTGGGGTGGCTATGGATCATCAGGACGTAACATTTATCTTCCTGACGATGGTATTTTTGGAGATGTCGAGCTCTCAGGTCGTGCTGACGCTGGTGCCTGACAGCTTCGACACTATTTAGTAAAATGAGCTTAACTTACTCTAGAAAACTCGGATTGATGCACCATTTGAGACTCATAGAAATTTCTACCCATATAAAGTTTGTACTCTCATTCCTTATAGATTGAGAGATATTGAAGTTTAAAATTGATGTAAAATTTTTGTCAATAACATTGTATTTCAGAATTTTAGTGCATTTTGCACGGGACATATCTTTTTCATCCGAAATGTATTTTGACCCATGACCTATCAAATTAAAGGTCTTTAAGTCTATTTTTAAATGAAATTGACCTAGAATATAGTCTCATTGTTCTAATGTGTATGAGATGCAATGAAGGAATCGGTGTTCAGGGATTCATGTTTCAAATCTCAACTTTTATGATTCATGCTTTGCATTGGGTTCTTGTGCTTCATGCTTCTACATACTCTATGTATAGGAACACGCTTGTTAGCATCAATCCCCAAGGATAGAGATGAGTAACGATATGTCATGAGTAAAACCCTGTTACTTTTCAAATGTTTTAAGTTCAACTCTATATCATGTAGTGTTTTTCATATGTTTTCAATGCATCATGTTTATGTTCAACTATAAATGTCATACTTTTAAATGCATGCAAACTTTACTTATGTTATAAAATGAGAACCCATGGACTAAAATGCTTTAAATGAAAGAAATGCAAGATTTTTTCAATGTATGGTGCTAACTCGAGGTCTTTCATGACAAGACCTTATGTTGGCCCAAATAGGCAATCCAAGAGGGGGGTGAATTAGGTTTTATGAAATTAATAGCAAACAATGCAACTAAAAACTTTTCAAGTAATGTAGCAGTGGGTAATCAAACTAAAAGCCAAGAAACTAAATAATAAGATGTAATGCAAGCAAGTGTTATGAGCAAGGAAGAAAAACCAAACAAGAAATGAAGAATGAAGGCACAAGAATTTTATAGAGGTTCGGTCAACCCTTGCCTACGTCCTATCTTCCGCGATCCTCTCGAAGGTATTTCACTATGTAAAATTCCCTCACACAGTTGCTAGTTTTGCTCTAGTGCCTAGCTCACTCTTACAAGAGCTCTTCCCAAGCACTCAAAATCTTGAGTGATTTTGTCCAAGCTTCACTCAAACTTACAGGTTTACAAACCCACCTAACAATAGATGAAGGTCGTACAATGAATAACTCTCTATCAAAGAGTAGATAAGCAAATTTCAGTTACACAAGAACCCCCCCAAATGAATAAAAACAGAGTGTAAGATGTAAAAGATGAAATCTCACTTTCTAGCACTTGATCTTGTGTTCTTCTTACTAATATATGTGTTGGGAATCTTCTATATATAGCCTTGAGTTGCTTATAGCCGTTGGTGGTGGATGGGAGACCATTTGATACAAGATCGCACTGCTATAACGATAAAAATTATAGCCGTTGGAGCCCAGGTGTCGACACCTCATTTTCATGTGTCGACACTTCATGCTTGCAATTGGTCACTGACTTCATGTGTCAACACCTCAAGACCATGTGTCAACTCCTGCAGTTGCATTCCTCAAGTCTTGCCCACTGCCTTGCATGTGTCGACACCTGCATTTCTGACTTTAATATTTTTGTAATCTGCCTCAATGTGTCGACACCTTTGAAGCATGTGTTGACTCCTTTTGATCAGAAACATCAACTTTGCAATACTTCATCAATTCTTCTTGAATGTCTTCAAACTCTTCATGGATCATCCAACTAAGGTTTCTAAGGCTTGAAAATACTTCTTTAAGGCATGTTGATCTCAAGAACACTTTTAATTACT
Source organism: Euryodendron excelsum (assembly GCA_033060915.1). Taxonomy (NCBI): domain Eukaryota; kingdom Viridiplantae; phylum Streptophyta; class Magnoliopsida; order Ericales; family Pentaphylacaceae; genus Euryodendron; species Euryodendron excelsum. Next base: position 30,091,762 of record CM065385.1, on the reverse strand, counting down.
TTGAAAAGAAATCAATCAAATTTTGATAACTTGTAGAGTTCTTCAATCAACTTCACTTCTTCCATTGATCTAAGTCTTCTTTAAAATTTTCAAGAGAGCTTCCAAGACTTAAGATCTCTTCTCTTCAACTGATCTTTTATACTTCTTTGAACAGGGGTGGAGGGAGGGGGTCCAGAGGGGGCAATTGCCCCCCCCTGAGATTTTAAAAATTTTTAGGGATATATGTATAAATAGTGGTTGAATTTTTTTTTTTTTTAACATAACATTGCCCCCCCTAAATTTTTTAAAAAGTTTGGGTATGAAAGTAAAACTAAAAAGTAACTTTACATAAAGTAAGTAAGAGAAATTTGATAATTCAACAATTGGAGGACTAAAAAACAAAAAAGGAAACAACTTTGGCAAAGGCTGCAAAGCCTGAAGTTTGATTGTTATTAGGAAAGTGTAATGTGTTGTACTATACCACGAAAATTTAGATATGTGTCTTTCTTTGCTTCCTACCTTGCACAAAATTGCAATTTTAAACTCTTTAGGTCTCCCACGCCTCTAAGTCTTTGAAAAAACCTAAATAAATTATTTAAAAAAAGATTATTTTTAATTCATCTATTCCCTTTAATGCGTTTTTAGGTTTTCAGCTAAATACAAAAGGGGGAGCGTATTGCCAACTGTCGACTGCCGATTGCGTAAGAACAATCAACAGAAGTACAAATTTTAATTCTCAAGCTGGAGGTGGTTTTACAAGGTTTGAAAAACATATTACTGTATTAATATTAATTGATTACATTTTTTTTGTAAGTTTAACTTTTTCTTGTAAAATATATTCATGCCATATTTTTTTAATAATTTGGTAATTTAGGTGTTAAAATCATGTCAGAATCGATACAAAAAGATGATCATAATGAAGAATAATCTTGCTCAAAAAAATCTCGTGTAGAGATTGATATTGCAAATCTTCCCGTAGATCCTGGGCTACGAATTCGAATTAATGAATATCATTCCAAAGTAAGGGATAAAGTTCAAAGAGCATACTTGCAGAAAGGACCTTGTCAACCCAGAAGTCAGATTTTTTCGCAAACAAAATTTGGTAGAGTATATCGTCATTTCATTTCTACTTGGTATGATGAATATTCAGATTGGTTAAAGTATAGCGAATCAAAAAATGCTACTTTTTGTTTATATTGTTATCTTTTTAGAACTGATCATGGTGAACAAGGAGGAAGGGATCATTTTTTCGTACAAGTTTGATAATTGGAAAACAAAGAACAAATTAGATAATCATGTTGGAGGCCCTAATAGTTGTTGCGCTTAAATTTTTCGCGCTCAAGAAATACACACACAAACGGAAAAAATACTATGTTCTCTCGTTAGAACTCATCCTCCTAGAAGAATGAGTGCGACTAGGTTTGAATTGAAAATTAATTTGAATAAAGGGCTTTTGAAAAATAATTTGGAGTCGCCACCTACTTGATTAAGATGAATTAAGTCACCTAAAAACTAAGCACAATTCGAAGACTACACTTAGGTGTTTTGAAAATGACTTTGAAAATACTTCCTCAAGAGAGGGTTTTTAGAAAAACAGGTTGTTTAGCAACCTTTAGAAAATATTTAAGCCATTCTTTGAAATTAACTCCATTTTGGTCTTTAAAAATAGTGATTCTAAGTTCGGAGATTAGTTACGTGTAGGGAAGACACACTAAGCCATCACCCTACCCCACCCTTGCGGTACTTACACGTCTATTCACCCTAGATTCACCTATTAGAGTCTTCAATTAATCTATGTCTAATACTATCCACTTTTGAAAAGAATGTTTAAAAGGAAAAGACATGAATGCATGATATGCAAGAAAAGAAAAGAGAGTTTGAAAAGAAATTGATTGATTTAAAAAGAAATTTGAAAAGATAGATTTGAAATTGAAAAGTTTTAGAAATTGGAAATAGAGATTTTAAAAATAGATTTTTGGAATTGGAAACTTGAAATAGATTCTGGAATTAGAAGTTGAAAAAAATTTATAACCGCACCCATGAGGGTTGCCTACGTATCTTTTTTAAGGAATCATGTCAGTCGTAGCTTGGACAAAAGTCCGATAGAAAATAGAATATTTGATATGGAAGAAGAAATTGAATTGGAATTTGGATTTGATTTGATTCTAGAATAGAAGATTGGAATTTGGAATTTGGAATTGAAAAGATTGGACTTTGATTTGGAAAGATAAAAGTTTAGGAAACCTAGACTTAGGAAGATAGGATTTAGGAAGGACTTAAAATTAAAAAAGATTTGACTTGACTTAGAAAAGTTTTGAGAAAAGATTTGACTCGAATATTGGACTTGGAAGATTAAGAAAGATTGGATTTAGAAAGGATTCGGATTAGGAAAGTTTCATAATAGGAAAGTGTCGTTTTAGGAAAGTTTTGGTTTAGGAAAGTTTTCGAATTAGGACAATTTCAATTTAAGAAAGATTCGATTTAAGAAAGTTTTGAATTAGGAAAGTTTCAAAATAGGACAGATTTGGAATTTAGAAAGTTTAGAATTTAGAGAATTTTAACTTATGAAAGTTTTGAAAGTTTTAAATTTGGAAAGATTTGAAATTTAGAAAGTTTGGAATTTAGAAAGTTTAGGATTTGGAAAGATTTGAAATTTGAGAAAGGTTTGAGTTTAGAAAAGATTAATAAGTTTAAAGTTTAAGGGAAGATTTAAAAGTTTAGATTTTGGGAAATGTGTGGTTTGGGAAGGTACAAGATTAGGAAGGATTTGAATTAGGAAAGATTTGAAGTTGGAAGGATTGAGATTCCTATTTCCTAAAACGAGGGATTGAATTTTGTTTCTAAAAGAGGTGTTTTGATTTTTTTTTAAAAACGGAGGACAGGATCTAGTTTCCTAAATGGAAGATTGGATTTGGTTTCCTAAAGGGAAGATTGGATTTGATATAAATTTGGTAGGAGGATGTTTTAGAAACCCTAGATTTGGAAGACTATAGTTTTGACGTAGAAAAGAGGTTTTTGAAAACTTATGATTTTGATGTAAAAGGGAGAGATTTTGGAAACCTAGGTTTTAAGGCAAGAGTGGAAATCATGTTTTGAGAAAGGAAATTAGGGTTTCCTAATCGTGAGTTCTAGGGTTTGACTTGGGCTCTAAGAAAAGAGATTTTTGAAAAGAAATATTTTTGGAAGGAAATCTTAGGAAGGAGTTTTTGGAAAGAGAATTTGGAAGAGAGAGTTTTTGGAAAGAATTTTTCTAGGAAGGCATTTAAGGAATGTTTCTAGAAAGTGAATTTGAAGAAGGCATTTTGGAAAAGAGTTTTTAGGAAAGTGAGTTTTGTGAAGGGAAGTTTTAGAAAACAATTTTAGAAAGGAATTTTGAGAAGGAAATTTGAAGAGAATTTTTACAAAGTGTATTGGAAAAGAGATTTTTAGAAAGAGAGTTTTTAGGAAGTATATAAAATACCTCACTTTCCTAAAACGATTCTAACCATAAGAAGGGTAGAGCTACTTTAGGATAGTAGTTTTGAAAACAACAAGATTTTGAAAATATGGACCATATTGGTCACTTTAAATGTAACACTTTCCTAAAGCAACCATAACAATGAAAAGGCTAGAATCATCTTAGGATTGTGATTTTGAAAACAAGTTTTGAAAAATAAAATTTTGATACAAGTTTTGAAAACAAGTTTAAAAAATGAATTTTGGAGGAATGCAAAATCATGATATGCGCAATGCAAGTTGGGGTCGTGAACATACAAGGTTAAAGGCTTCACCACATAATCAAGGGAGCCGAACCCACGTGGTCTCCAGTTAGACTAAAAGAAAGCCCTCGACACGGTGACCTTCCAATAGCCTAATCCTACACATGGACCGGGAAGTCCCTTGTTTTAAGCATGCAAAAAAGGGGGGGAAGAAGATGGGGGATTAAAATAGAAGAAAACCCAAGTGGGTTCAGAGAGAGAAGAGAGAGGAGGAAGATACGTAAGCTTAAATAGGAAGCCTACCTTGCGTCTTCTTTTATTTGCTTTTCTTTATGCACTTTATTCTTCTTGCTTTGCTTCGGTTTTCGCTTCAATCTTCGTCTTTATCTTCGGAAACTTGTCTTGATCTTCGAGAGCTTCAGGTTGTAACACTTCAAGTCTTCAATGGAAGCTTTGGAGGCTAGTATAGAAGTGGATATGAGTGTATGGAAGTATACGAGAGCTAAGGTTTGTGTATGGGGCTAGGGTTTGGAAAACCTAAAGAAAATTACGGTTTAGGGAGGCTACGAGCTCTGTATATCGAAG
>CM065385.1:29927500-30082500 GCA_033060915.1 Euryodendron excelsum | reverse complement strand
GAGTGTAGCTTATCATAACTAAGCCTACTATGATTAAGTCTTGCTCTCATAATTGGCCTAAAGCACTCCTTATTGCTAATGACTAAGCATAGCTCTTAATGACTGAGCATAGCTCTTAATGACTGAGCTTACTATTACTGAGCCTTGCTCTCATAATTGGCCTAGTGCAATCTATGTTGCTAATGATTGAGCGTAACTTTTAATGACTGAGCCTACTATGATTGAGCCTTGTTCTCATAATTGGCTTAGAGTACTCTATGTTGCTAATGACTGAGCCTAGCTCTCATGATTGGCCTAAAGAGCCTTATGTCCTAAGACCAAAAAGACCTCTTAAGTGGGGTGAAATGAGGGATTGCAGACCAAAAAGACCTCTTAAGTGGGGCGAGGTATTTCTATGAGTTGGCCTAAAAAGCCCTATGTCCCAAGACCAGAAAGACCTCTTAGGTGGGGTGAAGTAAGGGATTACAAACCAGAATGACCTCTTACGTGGGGTGAGGTAGTGCTATGCGTTAGCCTAAAGAGCCTTATGCGTGATCTTTACAATTACTATGTTGGCCTAAAGAACCTTATGCGTGACCTTTATGATTATTATGTTGGCCTAAAGAGCCTTATGTGTGACCTTTGCAGTTACTATATTGGCCTAAAAAGCCTTATGTGTGACCTTTACAGTTACTATGTTGGTCTAAAGAGCCCTATGTGTGACCTTTAAGGTTATTAACGCAGAGTCTAGCTCTGATGTAAAGACATAACATACTTATGTTCTAGAATGAGAAATACAATCTATTCAAATGCTTCACAGCAAGTTATGTAGTTTTTCACAAGTATTAATGTCACGATATATCTTTCCTTTTTATGATATTATGATATACTTTATAGTATCATGCCATGGTATGCTTATGACAAGCTACGTTATGCTTTGCAAGATCATGTCACAATATTCGTCTTACTCTTATGATACTATCTTCAAAATGTATAACATTTCATTATGAAAGCTTACGATATAATGTTCTGTTGCATCTCTCTGTTTTATGACATCACGATTTGATATGATATAATATTTTAATATGATATTTATGCTACATGTGTTTTTAAATCTACGCTTTATACGTTTTTGAGAACAACGATATTTGATGTGTTTAACGTTATACGACGAGCTAAGATATACTCTTACAAGTTTATTATATGTTATGTTCATGACAAGCTATGTCATGCTCCACGAGATCATATTACGACATGCCTCTCTCTTTTACGACATTATGTTTCGAAAATGCTAAAATGTTTTAATACTAAAGCCTATGCCACATGTGTTTTCATGATTACGCTTATACCTTTTTAAGTTCAGCATAAATGTTCATTTATTGTCATATACATTAAATAGAAATGTTAGTTCATGGTATTTTATGCTTATGCATCATTGTTATTCACTAAGCATTAGCTTATGTTTTCTAAAAATATTTTCAGGTAACTAAATTGGGAGGTCTTACGTGGATATTTGGACTGCGGCCCACAGGCCTTATGATATGTAATGTGTATATGGGCTAGATCCTAATGTTTGTAATATTACAATTGTATAACTATGGTGGCCTTCAATAGGCTCGTTTTATGGTATGTTGTGTTTTGGAGATTAGGCACGGCTCTGCTATGTATGACACGTTTTATTTTAAGTTCATAAAATCTTATTTCCGCAATTATGTATCTTTTAAATGATAAATGCACAGATGATCAACCGGTTTATGTAATACGGTCTGGGGTAGCCTTGCTATTGGCCGATCATGTACCATAAATCCAAATAAGCTAGGTTATGGGGCATGACACTATCAACACTGTACAAATCTTAGTCTAGTCACTAAACAAGCGCCTAATTTGTGTTTCTTATTTGCTTGCTCTCTAATAAGGTGACAAAATATAAAACTCACATCTAGCTTTTTAATAGGTTATGATGGATACCGAGAAATAACCACCATCGATTTTCGACAATCAGATCTCACCCTATCTCAAAATAGGGCGACGCAATAGCCTATAATGTCTCAACTGTGCTCGCTCTCAAAATAGCCAAAAGTGATAGCTCGTGTGAGAGAGCCTATCAACCTGCTGACATACTCAATCTCATTTGTGTGTTATGCAATAAACGAAACTATACAATAATTACTGAACTGAATTATGCATCATAACATAAAATATTCAAACATCCAAAAAGGTACAAAATGATCAACTCATAACAAACTACACATCAGCACCACCTATGCAGTCCAAGTGTCCTAACATTAGTGACAAAAGCCTCTCTACCAATGGGCTTTGTCATAGGGTCTGCTAACATGCGACTCGCAGGGATATGAGTCAGGATCACCTCCCTCTGTGCTACCATGTCTCTAATAAAATGATATCTCATATTAATGTGCTTCGTTCTGTTGTGGTACTTAGGATCCTTAGTATAGGCCAGTGCTGCATGCTATCACAATGAATAGTCATAGTCTCAATAGGAAATGTGACGACATCCAAATGTCCAAGGAACCACTTCAACCAAATATCCTTCTGTACGACAAATGAGCATGCCACAAACTCTGCCTCCATAGTGGACAAGGCAATACAGGACTTCTTCTTGCTGCTCGATGAAATGTCCCCACCACTGAGCAATAAGGCATATCCCAATGTGGACTTCCGCTCATCAAGGTCTCCACCTCAATCAGCATCACTGTAGCCAACTAAACGCATATCTAAATGTTGATAACATAATACAAAATCTGTAGTCCCTTTCAGATACCTTAGTATCCTCTTGACTTTCTAATGAGCATGTCTTGGGTTCAATTGGTAATGACTTACTAACCTAACATCATAACTAATATCGGGGCAAGTACACATCACAGCGTACATCAAGCTCCCTACGGCACTGGGATATGGTACTCAGGACATCTGTTCTTTCTTTTCTAAAGTTTTAGGTTCCATATCAAGGCTTAGGCTCTCGCCTTTCACGACAGGAGTATCAATGGGCTTGCAGTCTTGCATTTTAAATCACTCAAGGACCTTCTTTACATAAGTCTTTTGAGATAAATCAAGAAGTCTCTTGGAGCGATCTCTTAGGATTTTTACTCCTAATACAAAACTCGCCTCACCCATGTCTTTCATCTCGAAAGTGGATGATAACCACCCTCTAATGGAAACAACCAACACCATGTCATTACTAGTTAGTAAGATATCATCCACATAAAGTGACAGTATAATGAAACTTCCTTTGGAACGTTTAACGTACACGCAATGGTCCTCCTCGATCATTATGAACCCATTAGAAGTAATGGCTTGATGAAATCTTAAGTACCACTGCCTGGATGATTGCTTCAGGCCATAGATAAATTTGCAGAGATTGCATACTTTGCGCTCTTGGCCAACAACTACATAGCCCTCAGGTTGATCCATGTAGATTTCCTCATCCAGCTCACCATTTAAGAATGCAGTCTTAACGTCCATCTGGTATAGCTCCAAATCTAAATGAGCTACAATGTCTAGCATAAGGTAAATGGAAGCAAATCTAACTATCGGGGAGAAGTCTCCTTGTAGTCAATACCCTTTCGCTGAGTATATCCCTTTGCGACCAAATGTGCCTTATACCTCTCAATAGAACCATCCGCCTTAGATTTGACTTTGAGAATCCACTTGTTCCTAATGGCCTTATGTTCAAGTGGGAGTTCAACAAGTCTCCGACCTAATTAACTCTCATATAATCCATCTCCTTATCCATAGCAGCAATCCATTTCTCTCTAAGAAGTGATGAGAGAGCCTTTTTAACTGTCCTAGGCTCAACATCATCATGTGAAGCTATCATGAAAGCTTCCCTCTCAATCTCATAACAACGACAAGGGACGGTCCCACGTGTACTCCGACGCAATGGAGTGTCCTAAGAATACTTATTAACTAACATATCAGTTGGTACATCACTCCCACTATCCCTAGGAGGTTGAGGAATCTCTTCCTTAGTCTCAACTAGTCCACCTGATGCATTATCCTGAATATCCTCCATCTCATGGAGATCCACGTCTCTAGACACCTCTCCTCTGTTAGGGAAAACATCCTCTAAAAAATCGGCATCCCGTGAATTTGTTTCAGTCACACTCCCATCTAGCTGCTCTCCAATGAACACATATCCCTTTGAGTGCTCGAAATAATGTATAAAATACATTTCTTCCCTCTAGGGCCTAACTTCCCATACTTATGAGAAGTATTATGTACATAGGCTGCCGAACCCCACGGTCTTAAATGACTTAGGTTAGGTCTCCTGCCCGTCCATAGCTCATAAAGGGTAGATAAGACAGATTTTGAAGCCACACGATTAAGAATGTAGGTGGCGGTCAACAAGGCATCCCCCCTAATAAGATATTGGTAGATTAGCCTATGCCATCATTGACCTAACTATGTTTAACAAAGTGCGATTTTGTCTGTCCGCTACACCATTTTGTTGCAGAGTACCTGGAATGGTCAACTGTCTAAGTATACCATTATCCTCACAGAGCTCCAGGAACAGCTCAGATAGATATTCACGGCCACGATCAGTCCTTAGAGCTTTAATACTCCTGTCTAACTGATTTTCTACCTCAAGAACATAGCGTCTAAAGCAATCTAATACTTCTGACATAAGTGAGAGCAGATAGACGTGACCAAAATGTGTGTAATCATCTATAAATGTGATAAAATAAGGTGCACCATGTCTTGCTCTCACATTCATGGGACCACAAATATCTGAATGAATAAGCTGTAATGGAAAAGATGCCCTTTGAGCCATGCCTAAAGATTTTCTGAAGGTTACTCTCACAAATTGGCAAGTCGACCCTAGCGAGTGAATCTAAAAGACCTTCTCTAGCTAGCCTGGCCATTCTGTCCTGTCCAATATATCCTAGTCTAGAATGCCATCTCACAGAATCAATAGAAGAATCATGCACAGAAGCATTAAATGAAACTGTAGATTCTAATGCATCATCCATACTGGAAATATTAACATCCAAAAAAATAAAACCATCCATCAAATATCCAGAACCATAGTAGATAGACCCACGATAAATGCATACAGACTGAGTCTCAAAATAGCAACGATAACCGAGACTAAGCAAACTAGTAACTGAAAGCAAATTTCGCCGTATCCCTGATGCATAAAGTACGTCATGAAGGTCAAGAGTACAACCACCCTTCAAATCCAGCCGATAGGTGCCAATCCCAATGACATCCACACTGGACTTGTTCTCCATGTATACTTTTCTACTACCGACTGGTATATGACGATACTCCATATATCCAAATCTACTCCTCGCTATATGGTCGGTTGCTCCTGAGTTTGCAACCTACAATTGAGGAGAATGAGCAATCAAAATTTAACTAGACACAAAGCAGTCAATGCAAAAAACATAAATGGGGAGTACCTTCTTCGGCTCGGTGCACTCATGAGCAAAATGTCCCAGCTGCTGAGAATTATAACACTTTATGTCGGTCTTATCTTTCTTACCACCTCTCTTGCCTCTCTTTCTATGCTTGGCAGCCTTAGTCCCACTGCATCAAAACATTTCTTACCAACATTAGCAGTACCACCGCCTCTCTTGGGTTTGAACCTAGAGATTCAACGTGAGCTAGTCTCAGCAACATAAATAGTACCACCATCAGCCTTAACAACCTTTAGGTGCTCAGCTTCCAACTCCAGATGGCGACAGATATCCTCAAAAGTCCTCACACATATTTCGCTTCATTTGCTCCCATGACTGCGGTAAAGAACGGATCACAGACTACATTTACTGCATATCAATAAGAATATGTCCTGCTGTCTTAAACTCGCATATCATGGTTGACATCACTCGCAAATGTTGCCTCATGGAGTGGTTAGGCTTTGTTTGATAAAAATCAAATTTGAGTGTCAACCTACGCAGTTTAGCAAGAGAAGTTACCCTGTACTTCAGCTTCAAAGCCTCCCAAGTCTCATAGGAAGTCTAGATGGACTCAAACTTTAGCAGAAGATCATTCTCCATGTTGCTCAACATAAGATAGCACGCATCCTAATCTTTTGCTTTCCAAGTTTTGTAGTTATCCACGTCCTTACAATACTGAGCTGTAGTACCTTGTTCGGGCTCAGACATCAGACGGTCAATGTGAGCCAATAGACCCTACTCATCAAGAATAAACTGAATCTTATGGCGTCAAATATCATAGTTGTTGCCATTCAGCTTTTCTTCTTTAACCATGTCAGCCATTACATTCTTAGATGCCATGATGAAATCTCTCATAGAGACAAAAACATAAGGATGTAAGAATAATACATAACACACGTTTTTGCTATAAAAATCTAAATTAAAAAATAAGACAACTCTTAAAAGTCGCGAGATCAAAATGTCGCTATACTCCCAATCATCTCTCGTGTGACTAATGACTATTATCAAATTTTAATTTAACTAATGAGCAAAAATTGATTATCGGGAGTCAAAACTCTTAGCATACTTTTAACCGATCAACCTCCTACTAAACAAATATATCCAGGCATATGATAAGCTTTAATTCCCTACCTATAGCATAAATATCATCGCAATAATATTTCTATGCTATCAAACAAGTCATATTATGGAATTAAAACTAACAACTATCACATGGCATAGCATAAAACATGAATTAAACGCAACTCTAATAATTTAGAAATAGAATAACAGAGTTCCAGCATGCTAACATGTTAGTTCAATTCTGAATTTTTATTAATTTCTAAAAAATTTTAAACGTGACAAAACACTTAAGTAAATAACAGAAAAATACAGTAGGTATTCAGAAAATTTCAGTCAACACACCAACATTTAAACCAAGTGTCCAGAACCACATAGCACAAAATCCGAGGCCCAAAAAATCATGAATGCACCCCAACGAGCGCAAATAAGCCCTTAAAAATATTTATTTCCTTTATTTTATTTTCTGTTTTCCAAAATAATTTTTTTGTCCAGTAAAAAATTTTGGAAAAATAATACTAAAATAGAAAATATTTTTCCAAGCTTACACAAAAAAATTAGGCCAAAAAAAACTTCGAGAAGGGGTCCCACGTGCCCCACGTCATGAGTGGGCAACTTTCTAGGCTAGCGTAGCTCGGCTCACAGTCAACGGCTCGACCAACTCGGCTCAGCTCGCGGTCAACGTGACTTGGCTCATAGTCAATGGCTTAGTCAACTTGGCTCAGCTCACAGTCAATGCGATTTGGCTCACAGTCAATGGCTCAGTCAAGTTGGCTTGGCTCGTAGGTCCGTCTTCTCCAAAACAGATTTGAACCAGTTTCAGTACAAATTTTCAAATGGCCATAACTCTCAAACTGTTCATCGAAAAATTATCCATAATATATTTATGAAAAACTATTGAAAAGACGAACACATCCATATAAATTTCATGCTTAGATTTGCAATGTTTAAAAAGTTATGAGTTGAGGAAGCGGCTGCCATAAAAATTAGAGTTTGAGATTTCTCTCAAACCACTCATCCGTTTGAGATGAAATTTTCTAGATATACTACCATGCATATAATCTACCACATACTAAAATTTCAGGCCAAACGGAGAACGTTTCTCTGAACAACCATTAAAACTCCAACGAAACTTTTTCGAAAATCAGAATAGGAAAACACATGCAATCATCCACGAGAAAAATTTCAAAGGCTTTGATACCAATGTCAAATCTATCTACAATTAAAGCGAAAGTGGTAATCGAGTTTACCTCTTGAAACGTATTCGAAAGCAAGCCCCAAAAAGCCAATCTTGATCCGAAAAAATTATCCATGTGTACCTGTGTTCTCCTGTAAATCTACCCACAATGAAATGCAATTAAACATTCCCGAAAATTCAAGCATCTACACTAATCACAACTCAAGAGCCTATCTTAATTGTGTGTTTTGGGAGAGACACTGAAAGAATTGCTCACACATTGTTACACACACAAAAATGCAGTTGCTAAAATCTTACTTCTTCTCTTGATCTCTTGAATATTTATAAGTGTAGAATAGATCTACCATTCATAGTTCTTGGTAGTTGACACATGCCACTATGATAAGTGGGAGCATGCTTGAATAACTACTCCAACCACCAAGGTAAGTGGGAGCATACTTAAACAATCACCTCGACCACCAAGGTAAGTGGAAGCATGTTTAAACTACCTAATACAAGTGGTGGGTGAGTCTTTGGGTTAGGGCATGCTCATGGGCACCCAAACTAGTCCAAACCTAAACCGACCCGAACCGGTCATATCAACACCAATGTATTGAAAAAAAATGTATAATTTCCTATCAATTTGTGTGGCTGAACCTTTTTTTTTTTTTTTAAGTATTGTGGTCAGAGTGTTGGGGACAGTTTACATGCACCTCAACTAATTTTTTTATTGGTCCAGTTGAAAGCAAGTTATTCACGCTAAAATTAGGATATTCACAAAGGATAAATATCTCATAATTTGACTTCAGTAATTGAACCTAAATTAACAAACATGAAAAACACACACATTTAACCAACCAAGTAGCATAATGCCACTGCATGCAAGCTAAGCAGATACAATCACGAACTTCATTTTAGGCCATGCATGAAAAGGAATCGAAATGAAAAATAATGCTGTGGCAAAAATTTAAAAAAAAAATGCAAAAGACCGCTTTTTTTGCATCATATGAATTGACAAAATTAACCCTCATTAAGAGTTCCTAGCAAAATCACAGGTCATCTTATGGTTGATAATTCATATAAAAATTGTCCCCTCAAAAACTAGGACGGCTTCCCATAATCAAGGGAAAAAATAAAATAAAAGAAATGGGTAAGGTATCATCATGGTATGAATATGGTGAATATGGTGAGGGTAGTTATTATCTGGAACTACCCTACCTACAATTGCTGCTTAATATAATAATATTTATCACAACATATAACTAAATTAGAGTAACTAGAACACATATTTGTGGTAACCATTTTTTCACTAAAAGGATCTTGATTTTTTTAAAGATTCGATAAGATTTTTCGAAAAAAGTCAAATACACATCTCTCAATCACTGTCCCTTAGTCATCAAATCGTGGGGACACTGAACTTTCTCCTAAATAATTAATCACTACCTGTCAATCTACTTGCAAATTGGAGGAGGATGTGAAAGATGAAATAAAAATAATTTAAATGTTATTTTGGCGTACTATTAATGGACTAGAAGACATTTAAAAAAATGACGGGTACAGTTCAATACACAGAAATAAATATCCAACGGCCATATATAAGTACGGTGTGCATGGCAACCATCAAAGCTGTCTCAAGCACGGAGCTAATGGGTGTCCTGATATTTCTTAGGTGTTCTAAGTTTAAGAGAGAATTATTAGTGGAGCGGAATCAATTTCACAATGGAATTAATTGATTTCTAGATTAATTATATATAGTAGGAGCACGTTCACGTCCTAGTATTATTGGCTGTCTCCTCCTTCAAATAAAGTGGACAAACGTATCCTTAATGAGGAGAGATGAGTGTCCAAATCTGAAAATTTTTGAAGGAAAATTTCTTCCTCACAGACTTTTTTAGAGAAATTTTTATCAAAATAATGCAATAATGGTATTTTTAAAATAATGAGCTATAATGGCGAGTGTTTTTTTTTTTTTTTGGGTATAGGGTGCTCAAGTTTTCGAGCACTACTTTCTCGAGCTTGTGTAGGACGAGAAAATATTTAATGTAATGGTGATGCCACTTAATTTTGTTGATGTGGTATTATAAGCTAATCAAATCATGACAAATACATATGTTAAAATTTAATAACCTCAAATTACAAAAAGATTTTCTCTAACTATAGCGCTAATTGATGATGTATCATGGTAATTAAGATTTTAATATATACATTTAGCATGATATAATTGACTTGTGATACTGTGTTAATAAAATGACATGGCATTACCGTTGCATTAAATATTTTCTCGTGTAGGCCCACCATCCAAACACATAATACTATATACGTCTATAACTACTTGAAACACAAAATTCAAAATAATTTCCAAGAGCTAACACTAAAGAACTTGTTTAAAACTTGGGGAAGGGAAAGAAAGAAATGAAAAAATTACTGTTTACTATCATTTTCTTAGTTGATTTTGTAAATAAAAAAATAGAGAAAAAAAAGAGAGAAAGAGATTGATTGATTTAAAATATTCTCTGCTTTTTTCCTTCATTTTCTCTTTCCCTTCCCTCCCCCAAGTTCCAAACAGGGTGTAAGGAAGTGAGTTCAAGATGACATATACATTATTTAATTTTGAAAAAAAATATTAATAAATATCAAACTAATTGTAAGAGAATTTCCCTCTAAGGGATCAAAACAGACCTTACCTTATATATCTTCAAGATGACATATACGTTATTTAATTTTGAAAAAAAAAATTAATAAATATCAAACTAATTGTAAGAGAATTTCCCTCTAAAGGGATCAAAACAGACCTTACCTTATATATCTTCTGTTTTTACTTTTAACTAAATATTTGATCGATCAGGCTAAAAAAAAAATTCAGATATCACTACGACCCTTTGTACACTTTTGGTCCTAAAGGGCCTAAGCCCAAGTCTCAAGCGTCAGTTCTTCACCCAAATGATTTTTCAGCTTACAACTTCTACCCTAGGCTCCTAATCTTGTTCGGAAGTAATTATATAGGGTGACTGTCACGTTATATCATCATACTTATATAGTATGACACTTCATTTAAATTATAACACGTGTGAAATTTTTTATATGAGGAGAATTTTAAATTTGAAAACTAAAAATTTAGGCATAAGATAATGCCTTTAGTTTCCCAAAAAATATTGTCTTTCTTACACATAACATCACATGAGTAAACCATCACATCATATAAACATGATAATCTGGTGTGATGGTTACCCTAGATAATTTCTAGTAGTCCAGGCATTGCCAAAGGTTATGTTCATGTATGCAACCAAATGAAAACGCCCTCTGCTCAAAAAAAAATTATTGAGTGCTTTTGAAGTACTAGTTTGTTTTTACTTCGTTTCTCACAAATGTAGTGGACTTCTTACTAGGTGAGTTCTAATTACACCCACCGGACTCACCTAACAAGTGAACTCACTTTATTTGCGTGAGGTAGAGCAAGGGTAGTCAACTTAGATCTACCTTCTAAAATAAAATACGATAAAGGTATACATGGTCTCCCTAACAAACCCTGTTGATGAAAAGCCCCAACCATGCCCACCTCAAGCATCCTGGTCCATCCAATACCCACCAAAAAAAAAGAAAAAAAGGAGCCCACAACCAAAGGCACTTGATCCAAACAGCAGCATTAGCAAGGCCCATAGACGTGGGCCTTCAAAAGAAACCACACATAAACGCATAGCCAGTGTTTCTGCTGTTTTGTCCATCTATTTATATTGCATTTGCTCTGGACCAGATCTAAATCCATCTTGTAGTGTAGTGTAAATTTTTATTTAGATGAGCCGTCATCACAATGTGACACGTCGTTATTAGTATTACTATTTTATAAGTTTAATTTTGATCTACTAATAGAAGTGTAGGATTTTGTTTTTTACACAAATAAGCACAAATATGTAACACATGCTTTTTAGAATTCAAATAAAAAAACAAAAAATAAGACACGTGAAATGTGTAAGGCGGGTTGATGAGGGCTTCTCTCTCTGGTAACCTAATATTGAAACCTTATATCTTAGTGCCATTTCTTGACCAATTAGGTCATTTTCGCAGTAGCTGTCATATTTATTCGGCCCTAGGGAAAGAAAACAAAAAAGGAAGTAGAAAAAAGGCCTATCAATCCCTATCCCAGGCAAAATATACAAATCTCTCACATGAAAAAATTATTCAGTGTTTTTGAATTATCACGTCGTCTTTACTTCACTACTTACATTATGATATGACCCCTTTTAAGTAGGATTAAATACTTTACTTAATAAGGCAAACACCAATCCTTATATGAGTGATAGAATAAGAACACTTTGCGAAGGGCACTGACTCATTTGTCCTCGCCCTGAATTGATTGTCTCTGAATCATGGAAACTGTCTCTTGGTCTAATTTCTGGCCTTCACGTTTGGTTTTTTTTCCTTCCAGTCACCCATCACGCCTGCCAAATTTGATCTTTGCGTAGAACGTTGAATCGGACAATCATTTTGTTTTCAACAGTCAACACTATCCCTTGAGGCTTTAAATAATTAAGAAAAAAAAATTTCCAGAAAATTTGTAGAAAAGTTTGCCTAAAATTATATTTTTATAATTAAAAATTATTATTAAAAACTCTCATTTAACTATATTATTTTATATAGAAATTCTATATGCATCACACTTACTTCACATATATAAGAATGGCATTCAACAAATACCATTAGGAATTTCTATTCTTGCAAAAATTTTATACATAAAACCCTTAATATGAAAATTTTGAAATTATAAATCAAAATAGTCAGTATTTTAATTTAAAATGAAAATATCAAATATATGTACATAATTTTGTACAAAATTTCTATTTGTGTAACAATACTTACATTATCAAAACAAATGATTAACGAAACAAAAAAAAAAAAAAGAAGAAGAAGAAGTGCATAACATTATTTTGTTCAGGGGTTGCATGGAATTGTAGCTCAACTTCACGTATCCTTACATTGTCTCTAAGGCTACGCTTATTTGAGAAATAAAAAAAATAAAAAATAAGTTATATTAGCGAATAAGAAAAGTGATGATTAGTGATAATATACTTATACTTATATCATATTATATTAACCTATTATAATAAATAAGTGTAAAAATAAAAATTTTCTCTTATTTTAAAGAATGAGATATGTAATACCACCTCCGATGAAATTGTCAAATATAAATTTTATAGGGCCAATGAATTATCATTTTCAATCCTTACCCCTTATCCCTCAAATAAATATGGTCTAAATGGCTTTTGGGGCTTCAAGCTTCGTGATGCGAACTCCAACGGGCAGCCCCCCCGTGGTAAATGCAAACATTCTAAGTTTGACTCCAATATTGTGGTGCAAATCACTCGAGCTCACCTAATATATTTAAGATTTATCTATAAAGCCGATGAGAATAATGTTTTAAAAGTCGGACCGTTGAGTGAATCGAAAAAGTTATCAGGTCACGGGTCACTGGTTCAGCCGTTGAGTTAACTATTATTGGCCCGTGACGTCATAATTATGTTATTAATTAATTTATTAATATTAATAAATAGTATCTTATTTTTTTACACTATTTTTTATATTTAAAATATAAAAGTTTGTCTTAAAATAGTGAACCGAACGGTTTAATACCGGTTCAATTGACCGGGTCATGATTCAACCGTTATTTTGACTGGATTTGATCGGGTTTTGACCAAAATAGGTTTTAAAGATTAACTGGACCGTCTTTTAAAGTTATCAGGTCACGGGTCAATCGGTTGAACCGGCCGGGCCAGACCGGATTTTAAAACACTGGATGAGAAATTGGGCTAGTTGGACTTCGTCGTCATTAAAAGAAAACATTTATAATATTTCACAACAATACGATAATGTTGTCAAGGACGCACTCTCTAAAACAAAGTTAAAATGAACTAATTAGGCACCTTGGTATTTTTCTAAAAGCAAAAACTTGGAATGTGCATTATGCTACTAATAAAGGGAAAAAAAAAGTCTTGTATTAAACTTAAGTAGTTTGGAAACTTATTTTTTGAAAAGTGATTTTTTTAACTTGTTTACTATACTCATACAGTTCTTTAAATACATGTTTTGTAAACATGACTTTGAACTTGAAGTCATGGTTCCAGTGTATGACTTCTAAATCTGATCTTGATATCCAGTTTTTAAAACAAGATTTTAGAAAACTATATCAATTTGTTAAACAAATTGAAAACTAATTGGCTTTTGGAAGTAATTTCCAAACCGCATGGATTTTGTAAAAGCTCAACGTATTAGAGACCAAGCACTTGTACTGACCCAAACAATGACAGGCAAAATAGCTCACTTACCCAATATTAGAGATAGTTCTTTGTGTTACATAGTTTCCTTTTTTTTTTCCTTTTTTTTTCAACTTAGCGGAACTTTTGTTCATATTTACTTTTATGATTCTAGATTTGAAGTATTTGAAATATCTTGATTTCATGTTAATGTCTTTATTTAATTTATCATTATCTCCTATTAACAAATGGAGCTAGTTGCACTGAGTTTAACTTCTTACATGTCTGTATATAAATCAATTAAGTTTTATATATTGATTAGTGGTCGTCTGGCTACTGTCAATTTTTCTATTTCAAAACCAGCCTATTCACAATTTAGCTAATTCAATGCGCTTCGTGGCTATATAAAAGTTGAAAATTTAAATGGGGTTATTAATTTTAAAATATAAAATTACCTAAACTAAAATTGGGAGATTCGAATTTTGTTTCGTTTCATGGCTATTGGAATTAAATTACGAATCCAAACAAGGGGAGTATTATAATTGATAAATTTCAGGTGGTTAGCGACCACACTATTATTATATTAAACCTAGAGATATTTAAGTATAGTATTATTGACCCTGGCATGGATCGGCCACCTAAAAGTCATTGCATGTTTGCATAATTGTTGATAGTGGAATGTGATATATCATTTCATTTTTCATCTTATTTCGTATCTCTTAGACATAAGGACGCTTGGACTCATATTTATAAAGGTGAATCAAACCACTCATTTAAGTTTAAGAGAGAAAAAATATAGTGAAAGGACAAAATTATGAGTAGCACCCTTTTAGAATTTTTGAACCGAATTTTACACCAAAATGATGTGTGACAATAGCAATTATGTAAGTAAAGGGCATTTTGGTCGGTTCTTAAATTAAAGTGATAAGTTCACAACTTAGCCACATTATTTTATACATTTTTTTGTAGACTTTCTTCTATATGTCTTTATATTATTACCCTTTTTTTATGATTAATGTTACACAACTAGAAAATATATACATAACTCGTATACAAAATGAAGTGGTTAAATAAGAGCCTTTAACTTTAAAACATAACACCAAAGATATTTATTTTTAATTATGAAAATACCATTATCACATTATTTTAATAAAATTTTTCGTAAAATATTTACTGCAAAATAGTATTTTCCTTTCTTTGTTGGAAACTCAACTTTTTCCCTTTTAAGCCAGCCAACCTGTGAACTTGGGAGACCATATATGAACCAGAGTGTTCACATTATATATAGGTATAACTTATGGCACATGGTTGATGATACAAAAGTTGAAGAAACAAACTACTTTTATATTTATATTTTCAATTATGTGTCAGATTGAAGTCATAGCCGAAAAACGTTTCAAAGTTCAAATACAATAATGAAAAATAAGACCATAGACATAAGTTTTGGTTGTTGTGAGACTCTGGGCGTTGTCGCATTGAGATGATAAATTATCAGAAACCATTAGTCAAGTTTGGGGATGAGACAATAGTTGTATAATATAAAGGCTCTTTTTTATTTTTTTTGATTTCTTATAGGTGTCTAGACCAACTTACGCGCATTTCGATTAATTCCCGCTCTGACCAGGAGCCGAGCAGTAAGCTCCTTTGTTGGTATTATATATCTTCCCTAACATTATTTTCATTTCTTGAAACTACGTGTATATAGCTGTCATTACTGAAACAAAATATCGACTTGTGTTCTTACCCACCAAATCACAAAAAATAAAATAAAATAAAAAGCATGAACTTCTGACTATCTGAATATGATAGTGCGTGCAAAGCCTGATATACCACTATTATGATGATGAAGATGATTCTTGTAACTTAATTTATAACCCAAAATGGCACTGTATCATATCAAAATTTTATAAATGATCGTCTTATAAGCCTATTTTTATATATGAGTTGTGTTATGAAAAAAAATAATAAAAGTGAAATTACATTATTTAAATCACAAAGGATAGTTCAGTGATCAGCCGATCCTCATATAATGAATGAGATCTCTCTCGTAACAAGATGTGGGCCATATAATAGAGCATGATGAAATGAGTCTAAGCCTTTAGGCTACGATTCACCTTCAAAATAGCGATACTAACAATCATAAATCTAACTTTAGAAAGTTTAGTAAAATATATATATATATATATATATGTATGTATGTATAAATATACAACGGGAAGGGCAGAGCAAAAGGAGACAAGCCTAGGCATGCAGGTATCTAGACATGGTGGCCGGCATCTTGATGCTCCCACCCGAAGACTCTCACACGTCAAATTCAAAGTATCCATGCATATATATAACCTGAGATCTATTATTATTAGTTCCATGCGATTTGTCCATTGTATTATGATGTCAATAGCATCATCCAATATGTAGTATTGTAAGACTAGCCAAACTATACAGTAAGTTAATGAATTCATTGGCTAAATCACACTTTGGAAATTTGTTAATTTTTTGAGTGGGGCATGCGACCTCAATTGACGCTTAAACATACCCCCTCTCTCTCTCTTTCTCTCTCTCTCTCTCTCGTGTAGACGAGAGAATAGAGAAAGTAGGAGTTCATGGGTATTCTTGACCCATTATGTGTTGAGACTAGTTAATAACGATTATACATGCATTGGATTTACCTACAAATCACATGTGATGCTATATATACAACTAAAAAATTTGCCGAATTCATCACCAAATACTGTGGTTGAATAAGAACAATCTGCAGGCTAGCCTAATAAGTAAGAGACATCCTATCCCTTATAAACCTATAACTATTAACCACAAAAAAAAAAAAAAACAAAAAAGGGCATTCACTTTAAAACGATACAATCTTTTTAATGACTCTTAATTATAATAATATAATTGTTACATCATTATGATGGGACTTTTTGAACAAAATTTTTTTTTTTTTTTTGGAAGAGTAGCAAGTTTCCTCACGTAATTATGCAATAGGAGAGAAGTTGATCCTAAACTATTTTATTCTTAGTAAGCCCGCCATTGCCTCGGTCAACTCAAATACTTTTACAAGTGGATTTAGTCTAAACATGAGCAATCTATTATTGACTGCATCACCTCAGTGATAGTCTTATTATAGGCAAAACAAAAAAATATATATGACGAGTGAAATATATTTTTTAAAACTTTATCTATTTAAAATAAATTAATATTGTTGATATAACAAAACCCACCGTTTTTATTTTATTTTTTTTATGAGAATGCATACTGAATAATCAGATTCTACAACTGGGCTTTTTTCCTATAATTTGTGTGCTCCTGGACTTGTAAATCCAGCCCGCAAAAATAAATAATTAAAAATGGCTACCTGTGGCCGAAGAGAATGTTGAAACAAAGTGGTAAAAGTTTGAAAGTGTTCGGCAAACAGGTTGATGTCTATCCAAAATGGTTGATCGATGCACGTGTGTTCCGGCAGCATAACATGTTCTCTAGCTGTTTGTGCCTCAAAATGTTGTGCCCATCTTGCGTACAAGGTGGCTAACGTTGGCCCGAGTGAAAACAAAAGTTAATATAATCGTAAAAGAAACAAGAATAAACTATTAAAAACCTAATTAGAAAGCTAATTGCTTTGTCCCCTGTAACTGCAAGCTCTTTCATTGCTCTCTTCTCTTTTTCAATACACGAAGTGCTTTACTACTTATATCTATTAAATTTTACTGTTTTATTTATTTCTCTCTAGTAATCACAAATTCATGTTATTAATGTAATAAAATATTTCATATCTTAATATAAGAAAAATAAGTTTTGAGCAGTCAATAGTACCAAACAATTGAACTTTTTTTCTACTGCTGTGGCCACAAGTCAATAAAACAGAAATTATAAGTGAATTATTAACATAGTGAACTTCTCTTGTTGACATTTGTTAATTGTAGATGTAACGGTTACATCCCGCAATCTCCACACAACCCATGTTCCAACTAATGAACTCCAGTCTCCAACCAACACTACCTCTCTCTCTCTGACACACACTCTCTCTCTCTAGATAGCTATTCAAGATTCTTCATCTTAGAGGCTTTGAAGGAGAGCATCAAACTTTTCCAACCTCTTCCTCCCAAGTCCCCAACAACCATTATACCATATCGTGAATATATCATCATCTACAATGGGTTGATATCAGCTACAAAACCCACCTAACGTTTGTTTGGCCAAATATAGCCCTTTCTAAAACAATAAAGCTGCCATTTTATTTTTTTATTTTTTAATAAAACGGATGATTGTATAGACATATAAACAACGAGACAGGGAAACACAAGGAGTGGCTCAATCACATGAGAAATTGAGCGAGCGATTCTGGTATTTATGTCACGTACGTAAGCAGCTACCTCGCTAATTATAAATTTTGTCCCTATTGCCAGTTTCTTACCATCGTGCCAGCCTTCTCTTCTCCTCTTTTCCCTTCTCTTGACTTCTCTCTCACCATAGAGATCAGGCATGGCGGTCTCGGCGCCTGCAATTCGATTAAACCCATCTATATCTCCATGCCCTAAGGCTCCGAGGCGAGGCCATGGCGGCAGAAAACAGGTCAGTTGTGCATGAAAATTTCATCGCAGTTTGAATCCAACATCTAGTGTTCTGTTCTTGTCGTCTCGGTTTCATTTCCTTGTACTTATCTAAGAACTCTAAACGTGGTGGCTGGCATGGGTTTCAGTTCCACTTGCGAGCTTTGGCCACTGGTTCAGATGGTGAGGAAGGGAAGATGACGATAAGGAAAGAGAAAGAGGGTTGGAAGATTGATTTCTCTGGAGAAAAGCCGACCACGCCATTGCTGGATACAATCAACTACCCAGCCCATATGAAGAACCTCTCTGCGCAGGTAAAAGCATATACGCTGGCGATATTGTTCTTATCTGTTGGCTTTAATTCTTTACTGCAATGACTTGAATAATTTGTATTTCTTCTTCTTCTTCTTCCTTTGCAGGATCTTGAGCAACTAGCAGCAGAGCTTAGAGCTGATATTGTACACACTGTATCAAAGACAGGAGGGCATCTCAGTGGAAGCTTAGGAGTAGTGGAGCTGGCTGTGGCTCTGCACCATGTTTTCAATACCCCTGAAGACAAGATCATATGGGATGTCGGTCATCAGGTGATTGGTCAGCTCAACTTAATTCGCAAAAGAAAATGAATAGAAAAAAATGGACTATATATATATATTATGTATTTGAATAGACTTGCAGTACCTCTTGTTGATCTCTAGTTGCATTCTCTTTCGATGTCTACAACTTGGGTTCTGAACTTAAAACAAAATAACATGGCAGGCATATCCGCATAAAATTCTGACGGGGAGGAGATCTCGGATGCATACCATTAGGAAAACTTCAGGGCTAGCAGGGTTTCCTAAAAGAGATGAGAGCATTTATGATGCTTTTGGTGCCGGGCATAGTTCTACAAGCATCTCTGCTGGTCTTGGTATTTTTTGTTCTCAATCCATAATTCCCCAAGCCCGACAATATATATATAATATATATATAGGGTAATGCTATACAAACAGAAAAATTCATATAGATTTATCACCGAAATAATGTGATTGAATAAAAATCATTCACTTAAAAATCTAACACCTATTATGATGACTCTTATTTAAAAAAATGCCACTGTCACAGTCATATCATTCTGATGGTTTTTCTAAAAAAATAGCATTTTCCATATATATATATATATATATATCCTCCATCTTCTCAATACATAAATGTCAATCCACAAGGTACACGAGAAAAACACTAAATTACTTAAAACTTTTTGGGATCAAAATTTGTTTGTAGGTATGGCTGTTGCAAGAGACCTTTTAGGGAAGAATAACAATGTCATTTCTGTGATTGGAGATGGAGCCATGACTGCAGGGCAAGCATATGAAGCCATGAACAATGCAGGGTTCCTTGATTCTAACCTGATTGTCGTATTAAATGACAATAAGCAAGTCTCCTTACCGACCGCTACTCTTGATGGCCCTGCAACTCCTGTTGGGGCCCTCAGCAGTGCTTTATCCAAGCTCCAAGCAAGCCCCAAGTTCCGAAAACTTCGTGAAGCTGCAAAAGTATAAACCCTAGGCTTTCATATCACTGTCTTCCTCTTATGCTTCCTCTGTTCTTGTTTCAAATATATGAGAGATCTGACTTGAGTTCTATTTCTTCAAAGACTATCACAAAGCAAATTGGACCACAAGCACATGAAGTTGCAGCGAAAGTAGACGAGTATGCAAGGGGTATGATTAGCGCTTCTGGGTCTACTCTCTTTGAGGAGCTTGGGTTGTACTACATCGGTCCAGTGGATGGGCATAATATAGAAGATTTAGTCACCATTTTCAACAAAGTAAAAGCAATGCCTGCACCAGGTCCAGTTCTTATTCACATTGTAACAGAGAAAGGCAAGGGCTACCCGCCAGCTGAGGCAGCACCTGACAAAATGCATGGTGAGATAGCTACTTCATATTCTGACTGACATAAAATTCCAGCAAAAGATCCTTATTTTCCCACTCTTTCAGGGGTTGTCAAGTTTGATCCGAAAACAGGAAAGCAATTTAAGCCCAAATCCCCTACACTTTCATATACACAGTACTTTGCCGAATCCCTGATAAAAGAAGCTGAGGTAGACAACAAGGTTGTGGCCATCCATGCGGCAATGGGTGGTGGAACTGGCCTCAATTATTTCCAGAAGAAATTTCCAGACCGTTGTTTTGACGTGGGAATTGCAGAGCAACACGCTGTTACATTTGCAGCTGGTTTAGCCACAGAGGGTCTCAAGCCATTCTGTGCTATATATTCATCATTCCTGCAGCGAGGCTACGATCAGGTGACCTGAGGCATTAGATAATAACAAAAAGGGGAAGTGTGTGGTTGTTATAGATTTTACTTCTGATTTTAAATCAATTTTATCATCCCACTAATGACTTAGTCATTTATTTATTTGGATTGAGTATCCCACTAATGATTTACAATGGATATGAAGGTGGTACATGATGTAGATCTTCAAAAATTACCTGTCCGTTTTGCAATGGATCGAGCTGGTTTGGTTGGGGCAGATGGACCCACGCATTGTGGAGCATTTGATATCACATACATGGCTTGCTTGCCCAACATGGTGGTCATGGCTCCATCCGACGAAGCAGAGCTGATGCACATTGTTGCCACAGCTGCAGCCATTGATGACAGACCCAGCTGCTTCAGGTTCCCAAGGGGTAATGGAATTGGAGCAGTCCTTCCTCCTAATAACAAAGGAATACCAATTGAGGTGAGTATTTAACATAAAACAAACTCTAAATTCTTTAAGCAAGGAGTTGAAAACAGGAACTAAAAACGTTCTTCTGTGAGAATCAAATAGGTTGGAAAGGGAAGAATACTGATGGAAGGCAACAGAGTTGCTATTTTGGGATATGGGTCAATAGTTCAACAATGTGTGGAAGCTGCAGGCTTGCTCAGATCCCAAAACATGCCTGTGACAGTTGCCGATGCAAGGTTCTGCAAACCGTTAGATGCAGATCTTATCAAGAGATTGGCCAATCAGCATGAAATCTTAATTACTGTGGAGGAAGGTTCCATTGGAGGCTTTGGATCTCATGTGTCTCACTTCCTAAGCTTAAATGGTATTCTGGATGGACCCCTAAAGGTAATTGTCCTTGAACAACAGATTTAAGCTCAACTTTTATTTCTTTTTATTGTTTCTCCTAGATTCTAATTATCTTTAGAAATTCCTGCAGTTGAGAGCAATGGTACTTCCTGATAGATACATTGACCATGGATCACCCCAAGATCAGCTTGAAGAAGCGGGGCTCTCTGCCAGACATATCTGTGCAACAGTTTTATCGCTCTTGGGCAAGTTCAAAGAAGCACTTAAGTTCAAGTGAGTCCACACATGGAAGTAGATATTTCCCTGCTAGTTGTGAAAATCATTCGCTTACTTTAGATGGTTCTAGTTTGGCGTTATGAGGAAAGGAAACTCAGGAAATCCAAACTCAGAAGATTATCATTGGGGTCTAAAAGACTCGGATCAAAGAACCATTAAAGTTTTTTCCCCAATATCCTATTCGGGCAAATGCATATGTTATAGGGACTTGAATTGAATTAAAAAAAAGCTTAAACTGTGTTTCTGTATACTAATTATCTCCTCTTGTAATGTAAAACGTATATGTCATTATATGAATAAAATGAAGTTTCATATAATATCCAACGAAGCGAATTTTTTTTAATATTCTATTGTGTATTTCTATTTATTTTAGGTTAAATGTGCACATAATTGGAAGAAAGGAGCAAGATCAATCAGCTGATTATTGTCCAACAACTTCTGTGCAATAGACAATTAATTAACAATAATATCGTATTATATACCTTCTTATCACAGGCTTCACCTGTCTCAAGTTCTGAGAAACACACAAAACAGAATCAATCACTGGATGGCAACTTATGATGTCGGTGTTGATCAATCAATCAGTCACAAATAAACAAAAATTTGGAGGACCAACTAGCAGTCCAGAGTGCTGAGTGTCTGCACAGATTGACCGAAAGAACTGCTAGTTGAGGGGCATAGAAAGGGAAATGGACATCACAAAATTAATCACCAATAATCTCTGCAGGAACACAACCCATCTCTAAAGTGATGGAATCTCTAGCAATTATCTCTCTCCCAACAACTTGAAACAAATTTGATCCAATTGTGACAATCCCCACAAACTCTTAAGGTTCTTCAGAATCCTAATACTAGTAGTCATGTTACTACTCCTCCATAGAGCAAAGGCTACAGCAAGCTTCTCACTATGACAATACAAAGACCTCTCTTTCTCCTTCTCATCCAAATCCTGTAATATGAATCTTGTATCTGGGACATATCCCAAATCCTTGACCTTCTCTATCAATTCTTCTAACACTGTATATCTCTTTAGAATTTGGGGGAGGCCAATCCCCAGCTATGAAAGTATGAACCTCCCTATCAACATCAACCCAACTCATTGCAGGATTCTTCTTCAATCTCATTTCCCTTATCATGCTTTTCATCTTGACCACCTGGTTCCATTCTATGTCACCTGGACTCGAGTACAAGTGTTGGTACGGGTATGTGTCTAAATGTCTAATTCATCTAATTCTGATGTCCAAGGACATTGGGACATGACAAAATTTTATATTTTTTAAATATTTCTTTTGCTTTTTTAAGATAAAATGGTATTTACAAGCTAAATTATAGCATTTCATACATAAAATGGAAGTCGTATGCTTAGTTTTATAGTAGACTTTATTACTCATACATACTTGTTAGATGGAGGTCTAACTAGCCATATTAGACACATATCTCATACCCTTATTTGAGTATCGAGTATCCGACATAGCTATTTCACAAAGTTAGAAGAGTTCAGGTAACATAAGTTCCAATTACCTGTTGAAGCATAAAGATTTGACAACTAGACATGAACACCCTCATCCCCTGGTGCAAGTTCAAGCACTCTATTCATAACTCTCTCTGCCATATCGACCTCCCTATGAATCCTACATGCACTAAGCAGTGTCCTCCACAGGACTACGTCTAGATTTTTACTCGTTTTATTAACAATTCTGCCTCTGTAAGTCCCTCAGTACGCCCCAACAGATCAACCACACAAGCATAGTGATCTCTAGTGAGTTTGATGTTGTCATCACTCCCACTGGATGTAAAGATTTTACAGCCTTCTTCAACCAACCCTATATTACGGCAAGCTGAGAGAACACTTACCAGTGTAACATCATTCGGTTCAAGGTCTAACTCTTTCATCCTGTTATATAGTGACACTGCCTCATGACCAAAACCATTCTGGGCAAAGTTATAGATCATTAAGTTCATAGGTACCACATCCAATTCGAATAAACCATCAAAAACTGATTTGGCCATATCTATATGTAGGGTGGGAACCACCCATTGGTCCACCCATGTGGAGTGGGTGGCTCCTCCCCACCTAACTCATGTGGAGTGGATGCATCCCACCAAACCATCTCCCTCTCTCTCACCCAGGGCCCAAAAGAAGAAAAGAAGGAAAAAGGAAGAAAAGAAAGAATGGGCTGTTGACAGCCGCGTGAGAACCTTCCAGCAAAAGAGAATGCTGTCGCACCTTTGAAAAGTTGGCCGCTGAAGTCGTCGAAGGAAGATGTCAGCCTATTCCCACAGTCGACCACCTTCATCATCAAAGATTTGCAACACCATTGAAGACAAGGCAAGTTTTCTACTCCCCTATAAATTAAGAGTAGAGTTGAGGACAGAAGGGTAGATATGGGGTTTGCAATGTAGAGTGGGGGTCACAGTGAGAGGCACTACTTTGGTGTAGGGGCAATGCCATATGTAAGGCAGTAGTCTTTTGTATTGTTGTGGGCAATTGTATTGAAGGGCGGGCTCTTTGGTATTACCGTAGGTAATTTGTATGACCAGTTGTATTGGGGGCATTTATTTGGCAATGAGGTTTTGTGAGACAGTGTTGGGTGAATTGCGAATTGTAATATCCTCCTATAAATAGTTGATCCGGCCCCAGTGTCGATGTAGGCAAATTGCTGAACCATGATAAATCTGTCTCTATTGTTTCTATTAGGTGTGTGTATTTTTTGAGTACTTCTGACACGACGTATTTGGTGTCAATAGCTTCTACTGGCATAACAAATTGGTATCAAAGCTTCCATGATGCACAACAAATTGATATCAGAGCTTCCGTTACACAACACAAATTGGTATCAGAGCTTCCATTAAGCACTACAACTTGATATTATAGCTTCGGTTCGTTGCTTGGGCAGAAGTGCCCAGAAATCAAGTTAGTCAGATCTAACTTTTGATCACACCAAAAGGTTCGTCTCGCCGAGACGAGCACACTACCGCAAGCGGCGTCGAAACAGAGGTTCGCACAGAGCCACAGTCGCTTAGTCATTGATCAACCGCTGTTGAGTTGTGCCGCTTTGTCGCCAATTAGGTCGTTGTGTTGAGCCGCACAGAGTCGCCACCACTAAGTCATTGACCAGCCGCCGCTGAGCCATGCTACTTTGTCGCCAATTGAGCCATTGTGTTAAGCCACATAGAGCCACCGTCGCCGCTAGGTCATTGACCAGCCACCGTTGAGCTGTGCTGTTAAGTCCCCAATCGAGCCGCGCTGCCGAGCCGCCAATTTGGTTTTGTGTTCTTTTGAGCAGTTTTTGCTGAGACAGGACTTATTCCTAGCAAAATCGACCATTCCGGAGCCAACCACAGTGTTGGATTTGTGAAGTTTCGTTCCCATAATTCAGCATTTCCCTTTTGAAGCACAGAACCGATGTTTTATGCTTATTTTGGCATTGAAGTTTGTTTGTGGTGCTGCACAGAGAAAGTCCCAATGGTTAGTCTTCTACAGTGAAGAACTCAGGGACTGTTAGCAGACTATATTGTCCAGTGCAAAGTTTGAAGTTGGAAAGTTCAACGGAACCAACAACTTAAGATGTGGCAATTCGAAGTTATGGACGGTTTTGATCCAACAGCTGCAAAATGTTTGTTCAAAAACTCCGGGCAGAGGCATATGAGACAAACGTTATGAAAAGGTGCGCACCTAGGTCGAAGTGGGTCTCATTTGCAGTGGATTTGGTTAGTCGCAATTACCACATTGAGCTATCGAGTTATGCACTTGCGGGAGGGGAGGTGAAGCCACTAAAGTTGGCAAAGTTGTGAACTTTGTATATGGTGTCCCGAATGCAGATGTTTGTAGTCATGGCATTTTGTTTGGAACCCCAAGGCGAGGGGTTACATTGGCGTCCCAGACACAATTGTTCGTTGCCGTGGCAGTTGTTTGGCATCCTAGGTGAAGGATGCATTGCAGCCGTGGCAAGTTTGTTGGCACCCCAGGCGAGGGGTTGCAATGGCATCCCTGACGCAATTGTGTGAAGCCGTGGCAGTTGAATGGGCATCCTAGGCGACGGATGCATTGTGGCCTCGACAAGTTTGTTTGGCAGCCCAGACGAAGGGTTGTATTGGCGCTGTAGCGCGCAATTGTTTGGAGCCGTGGCAGTTGTTTGGCGTTCCAGGCAAGGGATGTATGCTGGTCGTGACAAGTTATTTGGCAGCCTAGACAAAGGGTTGCATTGGCGCCGTAGGGCGCAATTGTTTGGAGCAGTGGCAGTTGTTTGGCATTCTAGACGAGGGATGCATGGTGGCCATGGCAAGTTGTTTGGTAGCCCAGACAAAGGGTTGCATTGGCGCCGTAACGCACAATTGTTTGGAGCCGTGGTAGTTGTTTGGCATCCTAGGCAAGAGATGCATTGTGGTCGTGGCAAATTGTTTGGCAGCCCAGACTAATGGTTGCATTGGTGCCGTAGCGCGCAATTGTTTGGCACCCTAGGTGAGGGAGTGTATTGGCATCCTAGACGCAATTGTTCGTTGTCGTGGCAGTTGTTTGACATTTCAGGCGAGGGATGCATTGTGGCCATGGCAAGTTGGTTGGCACCCATGTGAGGGGTTGCATTGGTGCCCCCAGCGCAGTTGTTTGTGGTCATGGTAATTGTTTGACACTCTCGGCGAGGGAGTGCATTGTAGCCATAACACTTTGTTTGACACCCTAGGCGAAGGGGTGTATTAGCGCTTTAGAGTGCAATTGATTAGAGCCGTGGCAATTCGATGGGCACTCTGATGTATGGGTGCATTGGCGCTTTAGTGCACAGTTAGTTGGAGCCGGGATCACTTCAGTACAGTAGCTTCTTTGGACACTTTGTTGAAAAGATGCAGTGGACACTCCTTGAAGGGGTGCAGTCGTCCGATGACAAGTGTAGCATGACCTCTATTACCCCACATGGTTGGAAGGGGTGATTTTTAGGGTTTGGTCCCCCCATGTGGAGAGGGTGGCTCCTCCCCACCAAACCCATGTGGAGTGGATGCATCCTACCAAACCATCCACTCCCTCTCTCTCACTGAGAGCCCAAAAGAAGAAAAGAAGGAAAATGAAGAAAAGAAGGAATGGGTTGTCGACAACCGCGTGAGAAGGCTGCCCAGTGAAAGAGAAGGCTGCCGCATCTTTGAGAAGTTGGCCGCCGAAGTCGTCGAAGGAAGATGTCAACCTGTTCCCACCGTCGACCACCTCCATCATCAAAGATTTGTAACTCTATTGAAGACACGACAAGTTTTCTCCTCCCCTATAAATTGAGGGTAGAGTTTAGGATAGAAAGGTAGATATGGGGTTTGCGATGTAGAGTGGGGGTTGCAGTGAGGGGCACCGCTTCGGTGTAGGGGCAGTGCCATATGCAATCTTTTGTATTGTTGTGGGCATTTGTATTGAGGGGTGGGCTCTTTGGTATTGCCATAAGCAATTTGTATGACCAGTTATATTAGAGGGCATTTGTTTGGCAGTGAGGTGTTTTTTGAGATAGAATGTTGGGTGTGTTGAAAGTTATAATCTCCTCCTATGAATAGTTGATTCGGCTCCAGTGTGGACGTAGGCAAATTGCCAAATCATGATAAATCTCTGTCTCTATTGTTTCTATTGGGTGTATGTATTTTTGGGTGCTTCCGGCACGACGTATTTGGTGAATAAGTTCCACTGGCACAACAAATTGGTATCAGAGCTTCCGTTGCGCACAACACTACACTCCCACATTTCCCATATAAGTTAATCAGTGCTGCTCCTGTATATTTATATCTGCCCAACCCAAATTTCATAACCATGGCATGGATTTGTTTCCCCTGTTCAAGCACTGCAAGGCTTGAACATGCACGAAGAATGCTCGACAATGTGAAAGAATTTGGATTTACCAAACTAGGGGTCATTTGGCGGAACTTTGACAGAGCAATCTCTTCTCAACCATTTTGCACAAGACCCACTACCAGTGACATCCAAGTCACCTGGTTTGGGTTTTCACCAAGCACTTAAAAACTTTTACATTTCGTTTGAAATCCCGATTTTTGGTTAAAAAAATAAAGGAAAAAGAAAATGTGAAGTAAAAGTCAACAAAACTCTGGGTTTCAAGCGGAACCTTAGATAATCATAAACTAAGCCACATTTACAATACATAGTAAGGAGTGAAGTTTGTGAATCAACGGCAGCTTCAAATCTGGATATGATAATGAGACCATGAATTAACTTACCTACACATGAATCCTCCAAATTCCCACAAGAAATCAGGATGCTTGCAAAAGTATACTCGTTAGCCTCGACGCCCTCGTTAATCATATTCCCAAAAACCACCGTAGCTTCACCATCTTCACCACGTTGGGAGTAACCAACAATTAAAGCTGTAAACAGAACAACATCTTTCTCCACGACATGATCTGAAACCACCGGGCATCCGACATATTCCCCAATTTCGCATACATGTCCACAAGTGCGCTACCAATAAACACATTTGACACCTCCAAACCCAACACCACAGACAGCCGAGGAGCTCTCCAGCCTTCACCAACAAGACCCAGAACAGAAAATGCCTTTAAAACACTAGAAAACGTGAATTCGTCAGGAAGAACTCCCTCCAAAATCATCCTCTCATAAAGCCTTGTAGCCTCTTCGCTTCTTATGCGTAATGTAAGAGGCAATCATCGAATTCCACGTGACTATGTGTTTCTGCGGCAACTCAACAAACAATTTACGCGCGTCATTGATGCTATCGCACTTGAGAAACCCATCGATGAGCTTATTGCCTAAACTGAGGTGAGGAAACCCAGATTTCAGCATCTGGGTTTGAATCATTGCTAGGTCTGTTAGGGATTTTCTCTCTGTACATTTTCGAATCAGTAAAGAGTAGTACGGTGAATGGTCGGAAAGCCTTGTGTAGTCAAAAGGTAAGTCAATGAAAGTAGAGGATTCAAGAACTAGAAGGTTTAGTTTGGGGGTTTCAGTACAGAAGTTTGGCAAGCTCTAACACAATTCAAAATTCTGGCAACCCCAACGCCTCTCTTGTAATTGCAGCGAATTGCTTGCACTTTCTTCTTGCTATCTAACGTTGTCATATAATGAGAACACTTATTCCAAATACCGATTATTTTGGGTCCAACTTCTGAGCAGCTACAAAAATGAGAAGAGAGCCCAACCCACCAGAACTAGATATATGAGAACTTGTCTGATGAATTTTTTAAATTTTCTCCGGTATCCAACCCGTGTTTTTGGATACCGGTTCCTTGTAAATTTTCAACGCTTGAATTAAAAAAAGAAAAACAATCTGACCATTGGTTGGAAATATTTGTAAATGTTCGATGCTTGAATTGAAAAAAGAAAAAATCTGACCATTGGCTGGGAAACATTTGTAAAACAGAAGCTAGATTTGAGTTGGTTGTGCTCAAAAAAAAAAAAAAAAAGCAATTACTAAAAATGTAACCCATAGTAACAAAAATGGAACTACAGCTACCAAAATTGTGACACGTAATTACTATAAATGTAATTCAAAAAATAAGTGTTTTGAAAACTAATTCAAAAGCTAAGGGCGTTTATAATGCCAAATTCAAAAGCTGAGAATGACTAGGGTACTAGCGTCCAAAGCCACTGTTGCGTACCAGAGTTGTTTCCCTTGTTTGTTATATGTGCTGCCCAGTTCCCATAAGTTGGACACGTGTTTTATGAAATCATGAGATAATTCTTAGGGGTAAGAGGTCCTTTCCGAAAATATATTTGTGGTGATACACTAAAGAAATTACGTCAAATATTTTAAATTTTATTAGTTACATAAAAGTAAGCCATTATTGAAATTATTTTCTCCAGACTATCATGCTAAATGATATAATGTTGTGGTGATTTGGATTTTTACACATGCACACACACACACATACATGTCTGGTGATACTAGATCAGCAGAATGACATGAAACCACTAGTGTAGCAGATATTTCTCTTAAATACGGGAATGGGTACCATTGTGTTAAATGGCAATGAGTCAAACAAAAATTTTGAAGACATAAAAAGAGTCTAAACAAAACTTCTATACAAAACACGGGATCCACTTATATACATCAATTGATTGCATTAGGTTTCTCTAATGGCAAGGGTTATAGCTTTCTGTAGACATATGAATCTAAGGACTCAAGTGACAATGTAAATTTTCTTGAACTTCTTCAATTTCTTGCCCTTCACAATGAGACTATCTTTTGGGGGGAAAAACTCAAGTTAGTGGCACCTAATATTCAAAAAGATATCTTTAGTATTGCTGCAATAGACACTCCTATCTCATTTGCAATTTTAATTTGACAAGTCTCGAATATATTGATTTAGGAACAAATGGTTGTTACTTTGTGTTGTTAGCACCTGCAAGTACATCTTTCATGTTGCTCTTTCTAAACTTCTACTCTTCCAATTTCTATCTGCAACCACTTGCCTTACAAAGACTAGTACTTTGTAACTTAAAAGGCCAGTAACACATTACAAAGCCCTTTTTACATAAAGGGTAATGTATAGCTTAGAAATGAATATATACTCAAAAAGAGAATTGCTGATTTCATGTTGACAAGGAACCCGTACACATTTTGGTCACTTTTTCACAACAGCTTGAGATATGCCTAAATGAGTATTATCTATTAGAGACCGTTGAAACGAGAAACAGACAGCAGCTACCTTTCACTCCAAAAGACGCTCAATAATCCAGTGATTACTGCACAGTTAGGATGAAGGCCTGAAGCAGGCTCTGTGCCATCAGAGTTTGATCAGGCGTCCCAGTTACGGTAACCTTCCCCTCATTTTCGCCAGGACAAGGATCATGCACAATGACTTTTGCACCAGAAATCTGATCCAAATCATAAAATTGATAAATGAAAATAACATAACTAAATCTGAAGTCCAAGATAATACCTTTTTTTGTAGAGTACATTTCATTGACTACCCCTGAGGTTGAGGTTAAATGAAAAGTGAGACAGCTCCCCTTAAGTTTAGGAAATTACACTGACCTTACTTGTCAGGAATTTGTAGAGAGAAGGAACTAATAGAAACGGTTTAATGACATTTTTCACCTTATAATATGTTTTTAACAAAAATAAAAGGGGTCACAATTACAAGAAAATCTGCCAAAACCCAAGACCAACATACACTAAGAAGCATGGAAATGAACATACGACACGACACGCCAATTTTTAAAAAGTGCAGGACATTACACGGCAGGGATGTGATACAAATGCATATTTTATATGTCATACATATTTTACTCAACAATAATAATAAAAAAATTGCAAGATAACACTATTTAAAAATAAAAATCATGTATTACATTCACTTAAATGTCAATTTAGGTATAAAACCACAATATTTTTATTTTGCAATTAGATCTAAAGTTATTTTTTCAAACTTGTAATATATTTCATGTATGTTTAAGTGGTGGACACATGGCTTCATCTAGTGTTCAAAAGGTGTCCAATTCCAAAAATTTTGTAAATAATATGACACGTGTCCGATACTTGTTGGGAGAGTGTTCAAGGGTGTCGTATCGGACATGACACCTTAGAAGTGTCCGTGCTGGTTGGCCATACACTATCAACCCACCAGAGGAGCAAAGCAGGCTACGACCACAAAGCTACCCTCCAAATACAGTCCAATTTCACCATAAAGCCTCTCATTGTATCGAGAGTCTCTCTCCTTCTCTCTCAAACAAACACATCTACCCCATTATTCCCTCCTAATTGCATCCAACAAAAAAGTCACCAACACCCCCAACTCTAACCCCCCACCTTAGGGTGCGGCGAGGGTAGTGAATTCTAGCAGAGATAAACATCCACCACTTGCCATCGATGATTAGAGGTCAATGGTCGTCGCTATGTTGAATGGCTTACAGAATTAGAGTCTCTCTCCCCCACACCCGGACACACACACTACATCCATACAAATTGAACATTGATTTTTTGCAATTGAAGCTCTAAAATCCTAGTTGCACTTTCCAATTTGTTAGTAGCAGTGCCTGCAAGTGACTGATGGTGCTCGTTTATTGGAGAGTGGGAATTGCTCTTTTTAAAGATTTTAGTGGCGGTGGCGATAGTGATTGTTATTGGGATGTGATGTTGAGCAGGGCAAGAGGGGGGCTAGTGCTGGTGGCGGTGGTTGTTGGATGTTCATGATCAAGGCACTGATCGTTGGTGATCATTAACGGAGTGGATGGCAATGAGTTTGAGAGAGAGAGAGAGAGAGAGAGTTGGTGGGGGGTCTATGATGGGGGTTTGGTTAACTAGTAGAGTGTTTTAGTGATATTGGTGATGGAAGGACACTTTGTGGTGGCCATGGAGGTGGTGGAGGGTGGCGGGTGCCTATAGAGAGAGATGGGAGTGGTGATGGGGCTGTGGCTGTGGCGGGTGGGCATGGATGGCGGTGGGGAGTGGTGGTGGCGGTGACTATGGAGGAGGAGGTGTTTGTATTGGAGACTAGAGATTGGGTATTCCGGTTTGGAGGGAGAGAGGACACGGGGGGCGGGGGGAAGGCATTGTCTGAGAGAGGAAGAGATAAAATAACATTAAGGGGAGACATGTTTGAAGTAAAGATTGGTGAATAATTTAGTTATTTCGTTTGCTACATAAGTCATTTTAGTCCTTTCATTCACTTAAGGGCTATTTAGTCATAACATTAATATTTCACTCGCATCAGCAAAAACCGTTGCATTTCTAAGTTCTAACGACAAGGGGAATCTATTACAGAAGTTGAAAAATAAGAGAGATAAGTGTAATTTTCAGAAAGTGGAGGGAGCTGTCTCGCTTTTCAATTAACCTTAGGAGTAGTCAGTCTACTTCACTATTTTTTTCTATTTATGTGTTCCCCTGTATACAAGAACACGTATAGGCAACATGGACTTGACTGGTGAGAATTAGTCAGGTGTACTGAAACTAAAAAAATGATAACGTTTAATTTAACTAAAATGAATTTCATCTTTGCTCATTGATACAAAAGAACATGCATGGGTAACACCAAGTTGATGTTGTGAATGAGTCAGGTGCAGAGAGAAGAAAAAAATGAAGTTGTAGGGCATCAAGAGAATGTGTTATCTGTAATCTACCACATTGAGTTCCATCCAGAACATCGGAATGTTGTTTTAACAGTTCCAAATCCCAATTCTTACATAATCTCGACCACTTTAGATTACCCCAAAGGACATGTAAAGCAAACTAGAGATTTTTGGTAAGCCCAAGAATTTGGAAAATAAAATATGTCAAGTCCCAATACAATTGCAGTACTCAGTTTCCCGCAAGTAACAACTAGAGGACAGATCCACACTACAATAATATGAAGTAGAATCTTTTCTAGGTAAATTCTAGGAAAACCTTAATCTGTACTCAACTCAACCAAATCTGGTTTAAAGTCTTTACTCCTGACTTTTTATTTTAAATGCTTGGAGTCTGCTCGACAAATCCCTTTTTGTAGCTTTGTTCCATCTTACGATCATTTCTATTGCTAAATAACATATGCCATCATGTCCTTTTTAAGAGTTTGAATTCACATTTTCTTCCTTCTGCCTTCAATTTGAACCACATAACTCCCTACTGGCACAGTTTTTGGTCTACATTGCACTTGACATAACCTAAGAAGCACGGACACTTCTAGAAAGGTGTTGTGTTTGCGTTGGACACAGCGTTGGACATGACACGCGCCGGACACTCCCCCGACAATTGTCGAACACGCATCCAAACGTGTCCTATTATTTTACTATTTTTTTAGAATCAGACACATTTCGGACACTTGGAGGGCACGTGTCCATCGCTTAAACACCCATGTCCATCACTTATACGTATGAAATACATTGTAATTTTGAAGAAAATAACTTTGAATCCAATTGTAAAATAAAAGCTATGAGATTTTATACCTATTTTGCGGTTTAAAATAGAGAATACATAGTTTATAACTTTAATAAATGTTATTTCTGTATTTTTTCCTTTAATTTTTGGTAAAATATTTCAATATATGACATATAAAAAAATACAAAAAAATATATAATTTTGCCGTGTCTCCGCCGTGTTGGGTCATGCACTTTTTGAAAATTGCCGTCTCAAAATGTCCGTGTCGTGTTGTCTCGGTGTCGCATGTCCGTGTCAATGCTTTTTAGGACATAACCATCTTAGCCAACTTTCTATTATAGCAATTAGTGTGACATCTTCTCTGCTCATAAATGCATATCATATTTGAATAATTTTTGGATATTATCTGATTTGCCACATCCAAAAGATTTTTTATTTTTATTTTTTATAAGTACATCCAGAAGCATTTTAAAAACAATAAAGCACTTATACATGTAGCATCTGTCTAGAAACATCTTGCATTAGCAATGTACCTATACATCACTTAGTCTGTGTTATTAACTCAATGTTAGCTTCATATCACATTTTAACCATTGTCTACAGTCCAAACTTTAGATCAACAAAACATTCACACCCAATCTTGTACTCAAATTATTTGATATCACCTACGTGTCTTACCACAAGGATAAGACTGAAACTCTAAACTCTGACCCATGGTTTTAGAATTTCAAATCTCCTTTTTCTCCTTAAGCTATGATTTTTTACTAGTACTTGCATAGTTTTTCAATTATTTAGTGTTGTCAGTTGTGAACAAATTTAATGGAAAAAAATGACCACGCAGGAAAGCCCAATCCATCTTAACAATACATCCCAAATAATGCCGGTGCAACCGTGCAGCCCAATCAATGACAAATACTTTACATTTAATATTTTTTTAAGGTTTCTTCTTCTTGGATGGAGTTGTCAATATAGTTTTACCTGCTTTACTTACATAAAAAAAAAAAAAAAAAGAGTTCTACCTGCTTCAAACGAGCCAGATTGCTTCCATCCTCGCCATATATGTTGCAAAATAATGGTTTAGGAACCAAAACCTCCACAGTTCTATTTTTCATGACAACTGGTTCAATGCTGCACAAATACAGAAAGGGTCAAAAGCAGATGAACACAAGTTCCAAGGTGATTGTTCCGATGATATGCACGGGCATCAGAGATGTGATCAGAAGCAATACAGACCAGGTGAGTGTTGACATTATTAGAGGTCAAACAATGGGCCAGGATGCAAGGGAGTGAGTTAAGCATCCTATGGAAGTTGGAAATAATTGGCAGAGATTCAGTCATTTATATAGCACCCAAAGAGTAACATACGCATTAAAACCAATACTGAAATCACTAAAACAAGACAAAAGTGGGTCACTTATTGAAAAGAAAAAAAAAACCCTAACTTTAAAAAGGTGTTAAGAAAGCCAATTAGAGTCATTTGAGTGCCATCATAAACACGATGAGCTCATTCCAAATCCTGTGTACAACACAATTAGGTAATTCTATTACTAAGTGACGCCAGCAGCCTCAATTAATTATACAGATCATCAATTGGCAGGGAAGTGTGTTCTTCATGAGCAAAGCTATTGCATGACAAGTTTTGCAAGACAATGTAAACTTGCAAGTTGCAATCTTGTTGCTTACTAATATAATAGATAACGGAAAGAGAAAGACACCTTTGATGGTTTATCTGATGCAATACCGACCTCCCTTGCTCATGCCCGTCTCCAAAAGTTGTCAAGCCTCTTCCACTGTCTGTGAGGTCTGTTACATTCCCTATACCCGCTGCCTACAATCATAACCACCTCTAACACAGTAAGTCCTCTCCCTGATCTACATATCTACAAAGTAAATGAGAGCAACGAGGACTGTGAAACAAATTGGAAGGAACATTTCACCTGCAACAACTGCAGTCTTGGTGAAATAGGACCACCTAAATTTTGCAGAAGTCCATTGTGATCCATTCCCTGTTTCTCTGTCATGTCTTGTTCAAAACCAGAAAAGCCTGATAAGCGATCCAACCCAGGAGAGATAATCTCACCCCTTTCATAGGAACTTATATCAGGGATTGCAGGGTAAGAATAGTTTCTAGCAACTGCTCCACCAAATGACATGCTGGTAAAAAGATTATCCCTCAGTCTACCAGTAACTCGTAGGAGAGCACTCTTTACATTCTCATACTCACCAATAATCTGTAAATTCAAACCTTTGTCTGCTCAATATATATTGCTTGCAGATTGCACCAA
The DNA here is from genome assembly GCA_033060915.1 of Euryodendron excelsum. NCBI lineage: Eukaryota > Viridiplantae > Streptophyta > Magnoliopsida > Ericales > Pentaphylacaceae > Euryodendron > Euryodendron excelsum. The sequence continues at coordinate 30,046,659 of CM065385.1, read as the reverse complement.
AAGTTTGCTACCACTAAATTGAAAAAAATAAACAAAATAGAACTTTCATCTGCTTTAAATGGCTGAAAGACACTATGAGAATAGCAGTTCCCTACTGTTAAAAGATCACCTATCACTTTTATGTCAACAAGTCCGTGATGAAATCAAGAAGAAAAGCACCAAAGCAAAGAATCAAATATACAGGAAATCCTAGGGAATGTAAATTTATTTGAAATTTTGATATGATAAAATTTCCAGTAAGAGAGGGATAAAGAGAGAGAGAGATGGGCCTGTTTAGTTATGGTTTCAATTTTTAGTTTCTGTTTTCGTTTTCTGAAATTTGCCAAAACAGAATTTTGCAAACTGGTTCTGGAAAAGGTTTTCACCGAGACCATTTTTTGAAAACCATTTCCAGAACTTGTTTTCATGCAATTGTTCAAAAAACACCCCAGTTTTAGAAGTCAAGAAAAATAGTATTTTCTGAGTTTCCTGAAACCATTTTCATTTTCTAAGTTTCTATGGTCCCCTTTTTTTTTTTTTTGGAGAACACGAAAAACAAGAAGTTCTCCATTTTTTTTGTTTATGAGAAAACGAAAAACGAAAACGGAAATGGAATCATAACCAAACTGGCAAAAAGTTTTGTTGGACAATGAGATCTTGTCTCTATGCCAATCAGCAGCAGACACAATTGGAGACACAACTCTACCAAAAAGTAGCAAATATAAAGTATCCTATTTTAATACACCAATACACAAAGTCAATCTTACAATTCAAGACAGACTATGAATTAGTATATTATTAAGGATCAAGGTATTTACTGACTGAATGTTGGAAAAAACAACAGTAATTAAAGGCATCACTCGCAATCAAATAAATTCCTTTTAGTCAAAAACCACCTACCATATGGTAAGACACCATGAAATAACAATTATTAACATCAAACTAACTGAGAACTCACAACACAATTTTAACAATTCATCTTGTGATGAAAAATAATAATAATATTCAAAACTACTCCTATTGGAAGTAAATTCAAAGAACATACAATAATCACACCTGAATCACTTTATCATCCTCTCCAGCACAATTCGGAACCAAGTCCCCTCCCAATATCTGTATGTCAACACCAAGAACAGTACTTATATCTGAAGCAACTCTTCCTCCTACATCAATCAGGCAACAAACTTGGTCTGATGTAACTAGGAGCCTTGCAGTAACCCCTTTACTCAAGCCTGCTACACGTCCCTGATCAATGCCAACTTCTATAGATCTAGCGAAAACACGAATAATAGCAATTTGTGCAGGGGAGAACAATTTTTCAGGGTTCTGCAACAGATTAAGCCAATAAACCGATTAACAATGAAAATAGGATGTCGTTCACATGTCCGTGAGAAAAAAACTCCAGTGTGAGATAATGCTAAAAAGTTCCACCGTGAAACAGCAGTGGCAAATAAATGGTAAAATTTCAATGGTAGCATGACAAACCTCCATTGCTGTAACAGTGGCAACACGCTCCTTGGACCCAGCAACAGAAGCTGCCATATTTATAGAAGCACCAGTTTCTTTCTCTAAAGCCCTGACTATGGTCGCACCCTTGCCAATCACACCCCCCACTGCACTAGTAGAACAAAGCAGTCTAAACACAACTTCAAGTTTAGTACTTTCTTCATCCGGGCTAAGGATTCTGTTAATATCTGCTGACAAGGGTTGGTCAGTGGCATAATCAACAGAACTGCTAGGCAAAGGTGGCGACAAGGGATTATGGTGAAGAAGAAAATCTGAATGTGGATTGGGGAATAAGTTGTATGAAGATATGTCCACTGGTGCTCTCTCTATCGATGAGTGAAGTTGAAGACGGCAGGAAACAGCAAGCATTGCTTTTTTAACAGGAAAACCACCACCCATTATCTGTCGCAACATTAACAAATTCTCAGTTTGGCAAATGGAAGAATGAGTTTTTTCTAATTAAGTGTAACTAATCCACTGCCCACATCCAAAAGTATTTCTGCTGTTCCATTATGCCCTGATTCAATCATTCACCTGCTTTCCATACCAATTCCACATGCAGTGATTCAATATGCCTTGCCAAATCTACACAAGGATGAATGATGTTAATTCACTTCACTAATCAAATGAGGAAATTAAGACACAACAACAGCCACTCACAGTTTTAGCTTGCCCTTGACCTATGTAGCCAAGAAGGAGAACTTGTTCCATATGGCAAGCCATATCTCTTCCCATTCTGAAGTTAAAAGTAAAAATAAAAAAACTTCCTTTGCATACTCAAACAATCGTTTTCCCTTGCTAAGTTGCTAACCATTACAAGTTCAAACCTTATACATAATTTTCACCCACTCAAAGCATTCTCACTAAGAATTCAAGAATAGCTCTTTATTTCTCATAGAGTTGACAGAACATCTACCAGAACTCCCAAATTCCTCAAACTGTAGGAGTATATGAAGTGATAGCAATCGGGTTGAAACAATTATGATCTGGTAAATGTAAAGAATGCACAAAGTCATGACTCCAACACAAAGTCATGACTTTGTGTGCCCTTGTGACATAGCATGTGAGTAGCCTCCATCAGTCAAACAGTAGATCTGGTGGACTCTATGTTTTAAAGTCAAACAATGGAGAAGCATTCTACTCAAACAGGTTTTGGATAGTCAGTGATGAAATTTGGCATCAACATCTTGGGCATGCAAATTCTGGAGTAGTTGAATTTCTGAAAAAGAATAAGTTGATTTTCAGCAAAAATAGTAATAAAACTATTTTTAGTAGTTGTCAGCTAGCTAAAGCATGTTGGTTACCTTTTTTATCAGTTGAAGATCATTGTGATAAACCTTTTGAGAAAATTCACTGATTTGTGGGGACCAGCCCCAGTCTCATCTGTTCAACATTTCAAGTATAATGTTATTTTTGTTGATGAATATTCTCAATTTACTTGGTTCTTCCCATTGAAGAGAAACTCTGATTTTTTTCAATGTTTTATAAATTTTCATAAATTTATCAGAACTCAATTTGAACAAGAAATTCAGATTTTTCAGTCCAATGGGGGAGGAGAATTTGAAGACGGTAAGTTTCTAGCCTATTTAAAAGAGCATGGGATAAAACATCAATTATCATGTCCTGGGACACCTGAGCAAAATGGCTTATCAGAAAGAAAGCACTGTAACATAACGGAGCTTGGTTTGTCTATGCTCTTCCATGGCCATGTTCCTAAGAGACACTGGGTTGATGCTTTTGGAACAGCTACATGGCTCATTAATAGGGAACCTTCAGCTGTGTCAGGTATGATAAGTCCTTTTGAGAAGTTTTTACACCAAAAGCCAGATTATGGATCTCTGAGTGTGTTTGGTTCAAGATGTTTTCCTTATCTACGGGGGTATGTCAAGAATAAATTTGAAGATAGATCTCTACCTTGCATTTTCTTCGGATACAGTGAATTTTATAAAGGATATAGATGTTATTATCCTCCAACTGGTCGATTTTATCCCTCTAGACATGTGGTATTCGATGAGAATACATTCCCATTCAAAGATCCAGGTTCCTTACACTCAGATTGCATTAATCCTAATTAGCTAACTACTTTAAATGAGTGGTTTTCAGGAAATCCAGAAGCATGTCAATCGTTGGATCATACATCTGAAAGAGGAAGTACATCTAAAGCTGTTCACACTTGGCCAACTCAGTCAAATGAACCCACGAGATCATTTGACACAGATGACCCGTTCCCAGACACCCAAGGTCTTGATAGTAGGGCCTATCCAACCACTGAAATTAGCCCTGAGCCTCAACTACAATCCAGCATTGAAAACAATAACCCAAGGCCAACAATCATGGTCCCTAAACCAGATCGGCATATCCTTAATCGTAATCCCACAAAATCCGAGCTTACCAACCTAGAGTCATCCCATGTAATCACTACTATGGAACCAATTTCTGCACCTTCCTCCACTACATCATCTCACACCACTTTGACCCGTTCTCGTGATGGTATTCGGCAACCTAACCCAAAGTATTTTTCCCCAGATTATGCCTTCATAACTGAGAATATACCTTCCGAACCAAAGACCACTAAATCAGCACTCAAAACATCCAGGTGGCACACAGCTATGCGGGATGAGCTCTCTGCACTTCATCAAAATCACACATGGGAACTTGTTCCTCGTTCTCCCAACATGAATGTAATTGGTAGCAGGTGGGTCTACATGACTAAGCTTAAATTTGATAGTACCCTTGAACGGCTCAAGGCTAGCCTAATTGCAAAAGGCTATAATCAAGTTCCAGGTATTGACTTTCTAGAGACTTTCTATCCAGTTGTCAAACCAGCCACTATTCGGATTATTCTTACTACTGCGTTGGCTCGCCAATGGGATCTATGTCAATTAGATGTCAAGAATGTCTTTCTTCATGACAATCTCTCTAAGCCGGTTTTTATGGAACAACCACCTGGATTCCAAGACTCTCAAATGCCTCATCATGTTTGCAAATTAAACCGTGCTTTATATGGCCTTCGTCAAGCCCCTAGGCCTTGATTTGATCATTTTAGCAGTTTTCTTTTACAAACGGGATTCGTTTGCTGCATTGCTGATTCATCTTTATTCATCTGGAAGAATGCTCGTGGCACGATTCTACTCCTTGTTTATGTGGATGATATAGTTCTCACAGGTGATAACTCATCATGTCTGAATGATTTTATCAGCCAACTGCAACAAGAATTTGCCATGAAAGACTTGGGTTTCTAACACTACTTGGGCATCGAGGTTCATTGTTTTTCTGCAGGGCTTTTCTTAAGTCAAGAAAAATATGCCCTAGAACTTCTTTCTCGAGTCAAATGGCTTATTGTAAACCCATATCTACACCCATGGTTGTCAGACCCTATGTTTCAACAAAAGGGAATTCACCTTTTCATGACCCTCAATTTTATCGCAGTATAGTTGGCAGGTTGCAATATTTGATGTTTACACGTCCTGACATTTCATTTAGTGTGAATTATGTTTGTCAATATATGCAGAATAACACAAATCATCATTTTTAGCCAGACACCATGTTTCAACAAAAGGGAATTCACCTTTTCATAAGCCTTAATTTTACTGCAGTATAGTTGGCAGGTTGCAATATTTGACGTTTACATGTCCTGACATTTCATTTAGTGTGAATTATGTTTTCAATATATGTAGACGTATAGTTGGCGGGTTGCAATATTTGATGTTTACATGTCCTGACATTTCATTTAGTGTGAATTATGTTTGTCAATATATGCAGACTCCCACAAATCATCATTTTTAGCTTGTTAAAAGAATTCTCCGGTATTTTCAAGGTACCATCGGTTACGGGACTTGAATTTTAGCTCAAACTATACTTGATCTCTATGCCTTCTCAGATGCGGAATGGGGTGGTTGTCCTACTACAAGAAGATCTATAACTGGATTTTGCACATTTCTAGGGAGTAATTGTATATCATGGAGTGCTAAAAAGCAGCCCACAATAGCTAGCTCAAGTGCAAAAGCAGAATATCGAGCTCTACAACAGCAGAACTTACTTGGATTTCCTTTATTCTACGGGATGTTGGCATTTATTTATCACAACCCCTAAAGTTATTTTGTGATAATATCTCTGCTCTTCATCTTACAATTAATACTGTTTTTCATGCATGGACAAAACACATTTAAATTGATTATCACTTTGTGTGGAAAAAGTTGCTTTAGGTGCACTGGTTACCCGCTTTGTCTCATCGGCAAATCAAGTACCAGATATTTTGACAAAGCCATTGACTAAAGCATCATTCTTTAATTTCCTAATCAAACTGGGCCTTTGGTTGTCAGCACAGCTTCGTTTGTGGGAGAATGTAAAGAATGCACAAAGTCATGACTCTAAGTGCAACAAAGTCAACAGATGGAAGCTACTCACATGCTATGCCACAAGAGTACACAAAGGCATGACTCCAAATGCAACAAAGTCAAAAGATGGAGGCTACTCACATGCTATGTCACAAGAGTCCACAAGCATGCAACTCATTCAATTCAAGCTTTTGACTTATTGGAGATATGTTTTTTATTTTGTCAAAAAAACATATCCCACGTTATCCTCTCTCGTTTATTGTAATTGCAGCATTACTCTTGTATATATACCTCAATGAATATACAACAGATTATCCAAGTAGAGTTGATGTTTTTTTTTTTTACCTATTGGTATTCAAATTCTTTCTTGGTATCATAGAGTCCACCAAATCTACTACCTGACGCTATCACCCTCTCGCTTTTGATGTCCTTTATCACAAAGCCATCCGAAGAGAATTCAAATACGTAAGGAAATTGTGATGTCAGCTGACTAACAGATAATAAATTCATTTTAATATGAGGAACTACCAAAATGTCTTTTAGCATTAAATTCTTAGCTCCCATTTGCAACTTTGCATCACCAATATGAGTGAGATTCAAGGTTTCTCCATTTCCTACCATTATTTTATCCGAACCAAGATATGGTAGAATGGATGTCAACTTACCACCATCAGCAGTCATGTGTTGAGAAGCACCAATATCCAGAAACCAAGCATTATCTTGGTTGTCAGAAATTGAGAAAGCTGCAAGAGCTTGAGACACTTCTTCTGGTTGGTAAGTTTGATTAAACCGTTGATAGCATCGGATTGCAATGTGGTTTGGTTTGTCACAAATTTGACACACTATTCCCTTGTCTTTTTCTTGATGTGATCGTTGGCTAGATGACTCAATTCTCGCACCTTCATTTGGCAAACTTCGATTTGATTGAGCGGTTTGAGTAAATACACGTCCCCTTGAATTGAAATTGCCTTGTCCTTGTCTTCCATTCTTAAAGAATTTTCTCCCGTTCAGTCCTTGTGTGCGTTGACCAATAAAAGCTGGATGTTGGTTAGCTCCACCAAAAACTTCAGAGTTATGAAGATTCTCTATGATTTCATGACTCTGAAGTACGGGGACTATATCTTTAAAAGAGGGAATAGAAGGTTTTAGCATTGTTGTAATAAAAGACTCATAACCAGAACCCAATCCTTTCAAAAGTTGAAAGACCTTTTGTCGGTCACTAACTGGTTGCCCTATGGCTGCCAACTCATCACAAATTTCTTTAAAAATCCGACGATACTCAGGTATGCTTTTGTCATCTTTTTTATGAAATTGCAACTTTTGTGTCAAATAAAATTCACGCTCTTGTGATTCTTGAGCAAAAGAATCAACAAGAGTGTTCCATACATCACCTGATGTATCAAGCCCCACAACTAGGCCCAAAACTTCTTCTGAAAGGGAGCCCGTAATCCAACCACGAAGTAATCGATCTGATCGTCTCCACTGGTTGAAGTCTGGATTTTCAACTCTTTGTTCTTCTCCTGCAACTTCAGCAGTATTAGTGATAAATTTTTTGGGCATAGGGTAACTACCATCAAGAAATCCAATCATTTCTAGGCTCTCGATGAGACCCATGATTTGTGTTTTCCATAATAGGAAATTGGTTTGGGTGAACTTTAGGGAAACAAAATTTCCAATGTTAAGGGATGAAGCAGAAGGATATGAGGAAGTGGATGAAGAAGATGTTGCCATTTGTGTTTGATTGGTTAAGATCTACCTTTAGAGTTGGTGTGGCTTTGATACCGTGAAATAATTTGAATACCAATAGATAAAGAAAAAGATCATCAACTCTACTTGGATATTCACTGAGGTATATATACAAGAGTAATGATGCAATTATAATATATATATATACGAGAGTAATGATGTAATTACAATAAATGAGAGAGGATAACATGGGATATGTTTTTTAACAAAATAAGAAACATATCTCCCGTAAATCAAAAGCCTGAATTGTATGATTTTCATGCTTGTAGACTCTTGTGACATAGCGTGTGAGTAGCCTCCATCTTTTGACTTTGTTGCACTTGGAGTCGTGCCTTTGTGCTGGAGTCATGACTTTGTGCACCCTTGTGACATAGCATGTGAGTAGCCTTTATCGACCTTGTTGCACTTAGAGTCATGATTTTGTGCATTATTTACAATAAATATAAAAAAAAGGGCGAGCAAGGGAATATGTAGTGAGGCGCACCGTCTCGAGTTTGATTTTTTCTTGGGATTAAACTCGTGATTTAAGTACAGAGTCGTAGCGGTGAGTTGTTGCCCTAGCTCGCTACAAAAAATTAGTCCCACCGAATGTGGAGATACCCCTGTTATCAATATATATATATATATATATATACTTACATTCTATACCTGTATACACACACAGTAACACATATAAAAGAACTTCAGCAGTAATCAGCTACGTGGATTCTTGTAGAAAAGATAACAAAGAAAGGCATTACTTTCTGGAAAGAAAAGCAAAATTCGGAAAGGAAATGCTTAGGAAAGTAACTTAAAGCATTTTGTTTTCTTTCTTCTTTTCTCAATACTTTCTAATGCGCAATGTCATACTTTTCAAAAAGGATCCAAATTCCCAAATGCAATAAAGAAAACCCTCACCTGAATCAACTCATCCGACGCCGACGCACAAGCCGGAAGCTGATCCGCCGGCAAAACCCAAATCTTTGTGCCTGTATTTTTCCGAATCTTATCGACAATATTGCCCCCTTTGCCCATAACAGGGCCAATCTGACCGATGCCCGCGAGCAATCTGCACCCAATGACGCCATCACTGGTCCCTTCTACCTCCAAAAGCCTCTCGAAAACTCTAAACAGAGCCTCCTGAGCCTGCGATACCTCGCACTCCTCGGCATAGTCCTCGTCTCCTTTCAATTTGATCTTCCTCTCAGTCGCTGCGTACCCGATGACGTTGATGACTCTCTCGAGGCAGCTAGGAATGGTGGGTTCGACCTGAATCTTCGCGCCGGTGTCGCGCTCCAGGAGCTTGATGATCGAGCCGGAGCTGCCGATTACGCCTCCCACGGTGTTGACGTGGCAGAGCATGCGGAAGACGACTTGTCCTGGGGAGAGCGTGATGGGTGGCTCAAGGGTTTTGGGGCTGCCGCGTTTGGTTGCTTCGCGGTGCCGGTGATGGTGGTGGCGACGGCGGTCGTGGCTCGGGTCTTGCATTACGGGGCTTTTATAACCCCTTTCTCCCTCTGAGTGGCGATTCGAGTGAAGAGCCCTCTCACTTCACTCAGACAAAGAAAAACATAAACCAGAAAACCGAAAACAAAAAAGAAAGAAAAGAAGGAACCCAGGCTCTGTATCTAACCGGTCTCGGTTAGGTTCCGTTTGTTACGTTTTCAGAACAAAAAAATTTAGGGACTATTTATTTTATTTTTTTTAAAATAAAAAATGAGACTATTAAAAATATTATTATTATTATTTTTGTATAAAAATAATTTTAAAAACTCAAAAAATATATTTTTACTAATTTTTAAAATTGTGGTGTTTTTTGAAAAAATTCTGAAACCGACTTTATCAAACACAATTTCAATAGAAATAGTTTTTAAAACCATATTAAATGTAATTTTATCAAATTTTAAAAAATAAAAATAAAATACAAAAATCGAAATCATAACTAAACAGAGCCGAAAGTCTTCTCTCTCCGTATATAACATTATCTCACTAGAATATACTAGACGCAGTCTGCGTAAGGTTGATAACTTGCTATATTGAGCGGGACATGGCTTAGAGGAGGAGGAGAGAGTTGTTTGCCAAAGCGCGCAATGGGCAATGGGTACTAAGAACGGTCATGCGCAACGCGCTCTACATACTGCCAATATTCCAATAGAGTGACTATTTCCCCAAAATGTGGAAATTTGAATTTCTTTTTTTGCACTTGGGAGTATAGTTATCAACACCGTATTTGTACCGTTCAATACTAGGTATATACCATATCGATTATAAAATAGTATCAATAAAAGTAAGTTTTATACCAGCTAAGTTATTAGCCAATACATATTGATACCGATGGTACCAGATGGTACCGATTAATATTGAATTTATCAGACTTTATAAGATTTTGTGTAAATTATTTTAAAATAATTTAATTTTATTGTAATTTAGTGATAAATGTCTATTAAAACATATGTTGAACGTATATTAAACAATAATATCTTTTAAATATTTTTAAATATATATTTGGATTGGATAACACGTTTATCTTATGTTAAAATTATTTAAAGTTAAATAATATTTGTTAGGATTAATGTCAAATTTTATAAATAAATACTTTGTAAACAAATATATTTTAAGTATGTAACATTTATAGCAATAAATTTAAGATGATATATACTATTGCACCAGTACCGATATGTACTGTACTAAAACAAATAAATAAATAAATAAAAAAAGTGATCATTTTTTTTTATCTCTCCTGTTTGTTTCTCCCTGCTTCTCTTTCCAAAACAAACAATATTTTGTTAGGCCCTTAAGCTTAAAACTTAGAAAAGCCTAAAATCAATTTTTGTTGTTCAAAATTTTAATTAATAAATTACAAAAATATACTTGTAAAATAATTGTTAATTCTTTTACTTTGAATATAATAATTGATTCTTTAATAAATATGATAATATCTTCAAATTTAGTTACTCCTCCAGTTCATAATTAGTACAGGTAAAATTAGGCGTTAGATAGCTTATAAAGAAAAGGGAATCGGGCTTATACCCTTTCTCTCTCATTACTTGAATGGAAATTTTATCCCGCCTGCATAAATAGATAGAGTTGTGTCAACCCATGTAATTTTATGCATTTGTCTCTTATATTCGTTCTTAAACAGTGATTTTTCAATGCACAAGAAATTACTATTTTGTCCTCCTTTTTCCTTGTGCAGGCTTTCTCCTCCTATTTGTCTTGAGGGGTAATTCGGACATGTCAATCGATATCAACACAAATATTTATTCATAGCCAGTGTACAGTGCTATTCCTTTTTTGCCCTTTCCTCCTCTCACTTTTGCTGCTGTCGTCCATTTCATTAGTGTAATTTCTTGTTGTGAAGAAGGGCATTAATAGAAATGCATAAGACTTTTATGGCTTGCCTTGTCGATATCTTGCCAAACTTGAAATCTCACACAGAATGGCAGTTCTCTGCCAAAAGAAGAGATACATGTGCAGGTATCAACATGGCTGAATTTCTCTTTTGCCTTTAATTATGTACTTTTGGGTTTCTTTCTGGGCTTTGTGGTGGAGGATAATAACGGCGACTCCTCGCAGATACATATAGACACGTATATTCAGGCAATGTGCAGTGTTTTATCCTTTTTACCCTTTCCTTGTATCTCACTTTTGTTGTTATTCTGAAGGGCATTAACAAGAAAAATGGCCCAAGATATTTATAGGTTGTCTTGTTGTCCAAACCTCAGAGCCCATGCTGAGGACAATATCTCATTCACAAAGGAAATGATTACAATACACGTGATACTATTTACAAAATCGGTTGCTGGCAAATTCCTATGGTGGATAGGAGTCCACGTTTGTCTTTGAATCATCCATCATTCACTTCTTTGCTTATCTTCCTTTTTCCCCCTCTTTCTGTGAGATGTAAAGCAGTGTAGAGCACTTAAGTGCCGTAGACAATTTCTTCTTATCTTTCATTTGGATTTGGAAAGTTTTCAATCTCTTTCTCTTCTGGGTTTACTCTTCCATATTCTCCCAACAATTATCTAGCTCTACTCTTCTGTGTTCTTAGACGATTTCTTCTTATCTTTCATTTGGATTTGGAAAGTTTCCAATCTCTTTCTCTTCTGGGTTTACTCTTCCATGTTCTCCCAACAACTATCTGGCTTCACTCTTCTATGTTCTTCGATTAGCTGGGTTCTTTAATTGCTTTTAATTTCTTGCAACATGATGATTTAGTATTTGCCGAACTCTAATCTCTAGCGGCAGTGGCTGGTAAATCTCCGTATCTATCAACTTTAATTATTGGTATGCTTTTGATTTTTTTCCGATTTCCCTCTGTATTAGTTTTGGTTTAATTTCCTTTTATTTTAGTTTTTGTTTTCTCCCCTTTCTGATTGTTTTTTGCTATTACATGGTCTGTGTGTATTTTGTTCTTTCCTTTTAATGTGATCCCTTGCTGATTCAAGAATGGTGAGTAATTAATTTTTCTCTTCTCTATGTTGTGTTTTAATTAATTTTTTTGTTTTTATGATAAATTTCATTTTATGTGCAGCATTGATTTCTTCCCTGCATATCTTCATGGCTTATTTAGGAAATGTACCTGCCTAAATAAAAAAACCATTACACATACTTTTTCCTTTTTCAAATGATATGCATATTATTACAAGTTTGATTTCAACGGTATGGGTCATGCACTTGTCTTCTCATTGGTTTTGTAATTAAGAAAAAGAAATTTTTTGTCATTTTTTTGCCATTTCGCCATTTCTTGCATTTATTTTATTTCCCTCATTTTTCTGATGGAAGAAATACTGCTTTGGCTTTAAAGAAATAGTATATTAAATAAAAGTAGATTAGAGTAGACTAAATATGCATATTGGTAAGAAATTGCTTTTCAGTATTGAACGAAGATGCATCTAGATTCATGGAATGAATATTTGGTACTTGGAGAAGAGTTACAGTATCTATTTTCTTAAATACGTTTGTGTTTTTTTTGTTATGATTGATTCTGGATTTTTTACAGCAGCTTATTTAATTAATTTTTTGACAATTTCTCTCTTGCTTTCTATTTGATTGTTTTCTTAACTATATATAAAGAGCTTATCCACCTATGAATAGTGATTTCCCAAAATTTATTTTTCTTATGTCTTGTCATTTAGTTTTGCATTTTCTGGTTTTCTCCTGGTAGCTTAACAAGCTTCCTTTTTGCTTGCACAAAAATCCTAGGAAAATGAAAGGAGATATTTTTTTTTAATGTGATTGTTGTGGATCGAGTATTTCTTGTTTCAATCTTACCTTTTTATTCTTCTTGCAGATATTTCTTATATCAATGAATTGATCCAGTTATATAATTTACATCTCTTTGCAGTGTTATGTTGATATTGTTTCGTGATGCACCCTTTAATACAAATTTTAGGATTTAACCCAACATATTAGGCATAGCTCAATAATAAAATTATATTGAAGTTAATGAGTGTGTTCACGATGACATAAACAAATATTCATAGATGTATATATCGATATATATTTATATATATATTCTTATGCAATTATAAGGAGTAATCTTCTCAATTGCTTCAAGAAATACCTACCAAGATTTTGAGTTCTAATGGGTCTACTTGACGGGGCTTTTTTTGGTTGGAGAAATTATACAAATGGTTGTTTGATTAGTTTGATGGTTGAGGTTGCATTAATTCATATTGTATACAAATCAATTAATTGTGCATTAGAATTAAGAAAAATAAAGTGCCATGAATGTTGAATAGATTTATGTTTATTTGTGGTAAGAATTGCAAAATTTTTCACGACTTGGTTATAGTGCATACGCATACTACCAAAAATTCTGATATGATTAGATAGCCTAATCTACATTATTAGAATCATACCTTCGAGATCTCTCTAGTTTGATCCTAAATAACAAGTTTCAGCAACAAGTATGAGTCAAGTAATAGCAACAAGCACGGATTAACTGTTCGAACTCAATCTTTAGACCTCTGTTGTATTTCTCGTATACGCTGCTTTGCCTTAGAGAGAGTTGGCTCGCAGCTGCTAGAGTTTCTCTTCCTCACAAAAACGTGTATCTCTCAATTATGAGTAAAGTATAACCCAAGCAGCTCTTAGAGTACGTATATATAGAGGTTACAAGAAGGACCATATGATTAGTATAACTAGGGCTTCGCACGCAAATAAAGATTCCTAATCTAACCAGGATTAATCCTTATTTAATTAAATTATAATTTATACCACTAATGAATCATAATTGCACTCCCTGTTATACTAGGAATTATATTTTGAGCTCGATATTATTAAATGCTTATTTATCTCCCCACGTTAAGATTACAAATACCCGTCTATTAAATTAAATTACTAACAATTAAATTTAATAGACTTATTTAATTTATTGAGACCTTCCACTTAACTTATTTGATATGTCGAATTCATAATCCACCAGCAGGGTTTGACATAATCAAAACTTATAAGTTTCCTCAAGGGGGTATCATCAATCCCTATACTAGAACATGGATTTCATCAATAATTAATATTCACCATACACGTAATATTATTATCTAACTCACTGAGTTTATTGACCCACAAAGAAGCTCACTCTTCTACGAATCAAAACAATAAACACTACATGCACGTGTCTATTTATTATATTATGATTAAAAGTACAAGTACTCATAATAATCTTGAGATATTAATTGTTTTATATAGTTAGTATAAAAACAATTACCTCAACATAGTCTTGTTCAATACACACAAAGTATACTAGCGTAAGAAATTAGAATTATACCGTTCCCCATAATTAAGACAAACCTATTAAAATCTTGTGCTACAGTCCTACTGATAGTGTGTCCAATTCCATCTAAGACTGTGAACAATAAGCTTATATTCCATAAGAACTGATGAGCTGATCTTCCGTGTATAAACCGTACTTTATACACTAAATCATTTACTATATAAAATAAGAAACACATATGTATAATCATTAAATAAATAATGTAATGCAACCATTGCTCACACAGATTCTCATTGAAATGGAATAACTAATTTATTAATAAATACTAAAGTCATTACACAGAACATGTCTTTTAGTATAAATCCCTAACAATTGGATATCTCATTTCTCACTCAATGACACAAAACAATAGAACTTGGAACATGTAACTTTGACGAATGCACATAGAATCCACTCACTTGTATCTAAGACCATGTATATTATTTTTTGCTAGTTTTTTAAACATGTGCAATTGGTCCTTGCTCTCTAAGTTTGATATTTGTTAAGATATTTCGTTTTTGTGATCTCGGTGGTGTACTACTGTAAACTACCTTTTTTTATCATGTAGGACTATAGTTAAAAATGAAATAATTATATTTTAGGTTACCATTTTACTTATAATAGAAATTTTAGCCTTAAAAAATGGAAGATAAGCATAATCATTTTCCCATTGCACAAACTTTGAAACATTTTTAAATTTTACAAACTATACTCCTAACACTGGGTAGTAAAACAATGGCAATCAAAGGCAACCTATAATTTATCTGTACTTCACTTGATTACTAATTACATGCCTGTTTTCCCATCATAAAGAGACAAATACTTATTTTTATACAGAATAAGATCATGCAAGCTCCTTTTTGAAGAGATAAGGAATCGTGGTTTTTTTTAGTAGTTGAAGAAATGAGCAAACAATCATTAAACTACTTATAACCTTCTAGGTGGATGCTAAGGTGGGAAATGATAGAAATAGTGAATTCAATGCCATCAGAAGTTCGGCTCTCTACATGCTAAGGTGGATGTGATGAGTGACAAAGTTGATTCTCAAGACTAGCTTGTGGCTTTGCCTCTTTTTCTTGAGGCCATCTCTGTATTTTCTTATTTTTTCTCTTCATGGTTGTTTGATTTTTGCTAGCTGATTTGAGGATTTTGTTATGGTTTATACATGATTTCTGGTCATTCCTTTTTGTTCTTAATGTCATTTCTTTCATTTTTCTAGTTTTTTCTGCTTGTTTTTTTTTTTCTATTTAAGTTTGATTTTTGTTAAGAGATTTCTTTTTTATATATTGATTAAAGGATTTTGTTTTGTTTTTGCAGTGTTTAAACAATTGTGCACTTGTACGACAGTAGCAAGAACATGTGAGCCCAACTAAGTTCTGGTCCTCTTCCTTTTGAATTCGGTATAATTCATTCTAAAATTCAAATGTCTGAATAAATTTTTTTTTTCTTTTTGGGTTTACACTGTGTCTGTGTTTAGTTGTTTAGAAAATACAAGAGAATAAACCACATTAATGTCTTCATTTAAGATTTGAGTTACTTTAAGCACTATATTTGAAGCTTATATCATACTATGGATCTAATATGTCTCTTTATCCTTGAAAAAATCAAATTTTGGGTGCACACTGTCAAATGCTTGTTTAAATCATATAGCCATATTTGCAATTGTGGTTATTTGAAAGTTCTACTCGTGTTTTGGTTTCTGTTTAACTTAAGATGTATTATAACATCTGATGGTTTGCTTAATGAAAATTGTTGTTGTTATCGTGTTTTTTATATATGCCCGAGGTATTTATTTGTGAAGATTTTTTTTGCACAAATTACAGATAATGGAATAGTGGGTATTGTTTGTCTCCTATGAATTGCTTTGTTATTGAACTACACATTAGTAGGAATAGTAATGTTGTCATCAAGTGCCTCGTATATGAGAAATTTTTCCATGCTCCAGGAGCATAAAATAATTTTTCCTTATATATATATATATATATATGTATTGGTGGTCTTATGGTTAATCAAACCATCTTATTATTAGTTTTGGCTAAATTGTAACCTAAAATATCATCAACTATGGACCCTACCATGCATCAAATCTCATCGATTTGTCCAATATTACTAAGTTTCTAAGTGAGCTACTAGCTAAACCAAATTCCTACCAAAATTTAGTTTAATTTTTTACTGAGAAATTAAAATAACAAAGATTAAATTCTCTTCTACTAAAATTAAATGCACCCATAACAAGTCTTGATTCAATAATTTATGCAATGGCACTTGCTTGAGCAATAAGTGTCTGATTACTTAATTTCAGTGGTTAACTATGAAACTATTTATTTTGATATTATAAACTACTCATAACTTCATCTGTTATGATTACTTTGTTAATTATTATAATTGTTGTGCTCTGATACAGATTCTTATATTAGACAATTGTATATTTTTGGAGAAGTATGGACAAATATGTTAATGCTTAGACTGACAAATATCCATTATGACACTTTAAATGCTCCAAAAAGTGAAGAAAAGTTTGTTCCAAATTCATATAATTCCTATTTATATGATATAATAAGTAGTGTAATTTGTCATGCATATGTTAACCATTTCAATCTACTATTTTATTTCTTCCAATTTTTCATGTTAATTATGATGTTTATTTGATATTTTCATTTATCTATTTTAGAAAGGCCTAGATGTAACTCTTCAGATGTGATAGTTAATAATAGTTCACAATAATTCTCTTAACAAATTCATATCGTTCTTATAATAAAATTTTAGGCTCTTGTCATATTTGACTTTAATTTTGTTTTCATTATTTAGCAAAAGCAAAAAAAACGATTCAATTAAGTAAAACGCTTCATTTAGCTAAGTCTAGAAGTTCTGTTTCCCTAACAAAATATTTCCCATTTTGTTTGTTTAGGCGATGGGATTAAAAGTAGGAAATTATTATTCTTTGAACATTAACTAGTGACTTTCGAAACACATTACCACAATGGTACAATATCTTTTTTTTTTTCCCATACAACTATTCAAATATGTTTGCATGGATATAAGAGTTTAATCTGTTTCATAGAGAAATCCTAACAAGTTTGTTTTCACGACATTTAATAGGGGACTACTGTATGCCAAGAGTGCAAGCCATTCTATTAAGCCAAGTCCTTGGTTTGTTAGACAAGTACTTAGGTATAGTTATATATTTTAATGCTTTAGAAACTTGAAAAAGTGAAAAAAAAAAAAATTTCTTAATTGACAAAATGAAACAATATGATATAATAAAGAACGTAGCTACTGATGCATGCTTTCATCAATTGAATTTATTGTTTTATCTCTTTCAATTTTGAAACGCTTACATATAACTATTCAAGCATAATTGTTAATAATCAATATTTTTTAGTTAATTATCCACGTTAATAAGCTTAGTCAAAGAGCACATGATTAATTACAGGTTTTATATTGTTTCGGGATTGCTTGACATGTTTCTTGGTAGATCATATAAACGTTCTGTAACATTGTTCTACCCAAATGTGTTTTTTCAATTTTGTATTCACAGCATACTTTAATCGCTTAATTTCTAACGTATAATATATATTGAATCTCTATTTTAACACATCGGTTCCCCGCCAAGCAATAGGCCTACATACAAGTGGTTAGTAAAAATTTATGCTCTTCTTATGCCATCTTTTATACTTTAATCACTCTATAATTGATCATTCATTAAAGGAAAAAAAAATGCATTTCTCATTTGATTAATTTTTTATCAATAAAGAAGTGTCCTTTACTAAATTATTAGTAAGTAAATTTAAAAGATCATTTAAATACTAAAAACAAATGAATATCACAATTTGAAACAATTCATTAGGAGTAAAACTACTACTAAATAAATTAATGATCAGCTTCTTTAAAGAAATATAAAACTAAAAGTTAATAGTTATATTTTTTGAAGCATTTAAAACATCATTATTTACATATACTAATTGATGCATTGTTTTGGTTTTAAATATAACATCTAGCATTGTATATTGCCGCTGAGGACATATACTTTTAGATGTAAACCATTCGACAAATAAAATGTGGTAATTGATAGATGCAATATAATTATACTTTACATGCTCCAAGAAATAAAAAAATCCTTTTTTATTTTTCTCTTTTAATTGTTTCTACATTTTTGAATTGTTAAAATAAGATATAATGTTAGCAATCGCTGTGGATTCTTTATACTTAAAGCAAATCCTTTTCATCTGCCTTTAACATATACATGTACTTGCAAAATTCTATGATGATTAAAATGAGTTCTAATTTGACCTTAATGAAATATGCAAAAATAATCTGACTGCTATTTAATCAAGCTTTTTAACTTCCTTTTCTCAATTTTTTGTAAAATACAATTCATTGAACTTTACTTTTAACTTATAAAATTAATTTTAAAACTCAGTCGATCAAAAAAAATCCTATAAACATTATGCATTACATGTGCTTTTTAGTGATGTATAACATTTTGGATAGAGATCTGCTAACAGTTTTTATGAGTTTCCAAGAAGGAGCTTTATTGGGGCAGTTTGAATGCAAGGTATCATTGCCTCATGATGATGCACAACAAACTTGGTCCCTCACTTCTACGCTATGCTTATGGGATTCTTTTTGAATATTAAAAATCTAATAGTATTGCTAAGCCATAACAAAATAGTGGTTGTTTAAGAGATCAAGCTTATTCTTTCTCTTCTTAATATTTGCAAGATCAATCTCAACAATTACATAGTGAAAGTCTAACGATATTAAGAATTAGTCATAACTTAGCTAGTTAGTGTTTGTCTATTCAAGAATAACTATTGTTGTATCATTATATAGGTGGCAGTTCAATAATGTGATGCCTCAGATGCTCCAAAGATGTGAAAAATGTCAGCTTTGAGCTTGCACGATGTTTTCAATATCACAAAACAACAGTCAAATTAAAGGATTATTTTTTATGACATCTTTACTCATCTATTTATGAATTTTTTTTAGTTGTTCTTAGTTTATATTGTATAATCACATGTACTACAGTTGAAAAAATGGTGCATGTTATGTAGGTTTCTTAATTTGTTGCCAAAAAAAAAAAAAATGGTGCTCAAATGAATAATCAATTGTGGACCAATCAACAAACGGGATTTAAGACCTTGACATACATAAATTTTAGTATTTTAATTGACATAGATAAAGTAAGTATGTATTAAATTTATATGATGTGATTGCTTCGTTAGTACTGCATCAATTTCAAATTACATAAGTTGAATGTTTGTTTTGTACACAATTGGTGTCACTTGGAAGAATATCATACCTTAGATGTAGTCCTACACACAGTAACTGTGACTCCACATTTTCATAAGACATTTCATATTCATACAATATTTTTCTTCATTTTTCTTTATTTTGGCCCTTTTATATTTTTACATGTGCTTGCTAACAAGAGAATAAGAATTTACAAGTCTAACCGATACAAGGATTGACACAACTAGCTGCAAAGAAATTGTTAACAGCCATGATCGAGTCCTGTAGAGATAAGGTACAACTTTTTGCTCCCTTTCTTTATATTTGCGTTTTATTTTTCAATCTTAAGTTTCAAGCGTCTAAACCTTGCATGATTATGTTACTTTTTTATTCCACTTTTTTCTTGTCCTATGGTGCTTCATTACATCATTAATTCAACTTTAAAAGTAATTCATTGGGTTCTCGCTTTATGTTTTTATGCCTTAATAAATGAGAAGGTTGGAATTTGAGAACCTGCACGCTCTAATTGTTAACTCCTTACATTGCATGGTATATTTTCATTGTATTCGGAATGCTTGCCCATGTAACTACTTAATCATTCCTTAATAAGAATTAAACATGTCTACTGCTGTGATGCCTTTATATATTTATTTTTGATGCAATCAAATATTACAATTAAAGCTTACAAGAAAAAAAATACATGTCTTTGTTTTTGTTTTTCATTTCAGGGGTTGTTTCTTTTCTATTCCACAACCATTTTGCTACATTGAGCTATATAATTTGCTTATTTTTTCAAACTTAACGGTAATCTATTAACTGGCACTCAATTATATTTTTTTGCCTTTAAGGTAGCCTACTACATGCATGTTATCTGGTTTAAAGGATGCTTGTATTTAGTTCTTTTCATAGATAATGCAGTGTTGAGTCAAGCTAAGTTCTCTTTTATTTCCTATTTTTCTAGAACAACTGCAATAGGAGTTCAAGGTTAGATTATGTAAATATTATGTTTCATTTATTGCAGAGCTAAGAATTAGGCGATATAGGAATGAAGTACCACACTAGGTTCATACCTCTGTCCATGCACAACTCACTACTTCTATTATTCAATTATATAATGAATTCGGTTTACTAGCTGTTTTGTGCCAAATAGATTGGATTTGTTGTTGAAAAAATGTTTTTGCTCTAAAACAAATACTTGTGACAAGAATTTATACTCACAATCATGAGCAATGCTAAAGTTGAACCCACTATCTCTCCTCTTTGTGTTTAGGGGTAATATCAAAATTTTCAATGCATATCTATACAGGGAATGTATCTACGGCCTTGTACAGTGAATTAACATTTCTGACTAATAATTATGTCACTTTTTCAAATACCTATCTTAAAGTTGTGCAAAAATTTTTTTATTGTTTTGAGCTTAGTTACCTATTGTTCCTTTAAAAATAATTCACTCCTATTTTTTTTAAATGCTACATTATTTTGTATTTTGCAGGGACAATAATGGTTGTGATGTTTGTTTTCTGTCTATTGATTTCTTATTTCTTTTTATTTCCTTTATTTTCTATTATATTTTTAATTTTCACTTTTAATTTGTGTATATGCATGTGAGCGTACTGGTGGTCCTATGATTCTAGCATTTAATTGTTATATGTTGGCGATCCTATAATTATAGCATTTAATCAATGGTTGTCATTTGTCATAAGTTAATGCTTTCAATTTACATTTCGATTTTTCAATATATTGCTTCAAATTCACTGAATTACTAACGATTGTTATGTCCCAATATTGGTAATTTATACCAACTCAACTAAAATACAAAATGTTGAGATTTTCTACCATGCAAGGCATGTCGCCCGATGGCAATGAACTTGTTTGAAAATGTGAAGCTTGATAATGTCCTATTCACAAATCCTCTACACAATAAAATAACTTTAGTACCACTTACAAACCACATGCCATTATTCCTACTTTTACAATATAAATAAATTTAGATAATTTTGTATTAGGCACTAGCATGCTGCCTTTAGCACTAGTCTTATTATATATACAAATGCAGTTGAAGCTCCCACAAGCCTCTAATAATCTATCCCTAAATTCTAAAAAAAAACTTAAAATACTAGGATGCCACATGGCACAACTTATTTTTCCCACTTCTCATCTTCCGTTGCTAACATAAAAAGCGCCAAAAAGAGGAAACAAAAAAAATTGAAAAAAATACATCCATCCATCCATGATCAAACGCTCCCATGATCAAAACGTTATCTTTTCCCCACTTTTGGCCTTGCATCTATGAAAAAGACCCAAAAAAAGGAAATAAACAAAAAATTCTACACAAAATCTACAACTCGACTCATGATCAAACTCTCTCTCCTAACAAAAACTTTCACTCTCTGTGTCACATCAACCTAGAACTTCATCCGTGATTGAACTTTTTCTGTTACTCTTCTCTCTATTGGCATAACAGGCATACTCTGATGAACCCACATAGAGGTGATTCACACACACACACACACACACTCTCTCTCTCTCTCTCTCTCTCTCTCTCTCTTAGATTTCAGCATATTTCATTTTAAGGTTATAACACATTTTAATAGTTGTTTTTATCCTCTCTTTGTCTGTTTTTTTAGCAGTGAAACGCAATCAAAGGTGATCTGAACAATAATGATGAAGTAAGATATATACTTACAATGAGATTATATATAAATATTTATATTTTTCATGTAATAATGATAAAGTAAGATATATATTTATTAATTAAACTTATGTGTGTTCTATAGAAGTGTTTCAATTTCTTTATATTCTTTTGGTAACCTTTATTTTTCTTTCCTTTTAATTTTAGTACTTTTCACTGCTTTTAGTGTGATTGATATTCAAAACAATTGCATAAAAGATGATAGCCTAAATTTATAACAGTTAGAAGTTAAACAGGATGAAAAAGGTCAGGACTCAGGAAAGATCCGTGGTCGATATTGGTGATACCTCAAAAACTCAAAACTGATTCAATGGGTTTGCCTAATCAAAGTATTTAGACGGATGATGGATGGGTGCAAGTGTTCACAATGGAGCAAACTCGCTGATTGGTTGCGGATGCAACTAGGGATCTTTTTTTGTTGGATACAATTTTCAGTGGACTAACGATATGACAATTATTTGCTAAAACTTTGAAAGTTTATGGTGTAATTCTTGAAGGGTATTTATCAGTTTTGATCAATTAGCTCACTACAACAAATATGAGATTTACTAGTGCTTCGACAATGCCGGAAAAAAGTCCTTAAAAGCGCTGGCGAAGGATTTAGCGGCGTTTTTCCCGGCGTTGCAATGAAACGCTGACGAAAGGTGTGTCGGCATAAGTACCTAGCATTTTCGAAATGCCGATGATGTTTCTTGGCACTTTCTCCGACATTTTGAAGCGCCATTACAACTTGTCATTGCCGGTGACTTATTCCGTCCAATAATGTTATCCCGGCGATCAAATCGCCGGTATAGACTTTAACCAAGCGCCGGCAAATAATGTTATCCCGACTCTGGAAGCGCTGGTATAGACTTTAAACAAGCGCCGGTAGATACTATATACCAACATTTTATAAGTGCCAGTACAAGTTTTGCAAAGCGCTGAAAAATTGTGAGTTTTGTTTTGGCGTTTTTGTGAAGCGCCAGTAAAATGGTCGTTTATTTATTTTTATTGAATAGTGTTTCATGAAACACCAAAAAAGAGTTCTGCCCAATTTTTTGTATGATTTGAATAAAATAATTTACCAACCTGTTCATATTCAAACTAAAATATAGAACCTAACACTCTTCTCATCCATTTAATTTAATCAAAAGCTAGCTATCCCCATTATATAATGTAAAACATCGAAAATGTCTAACAATTCATAATATCTAAGTTAGAACAGCCAATGCCAAGTGTGTACATCGAAAAAAAAATTCAAAATGGATATCCCAAGCACAAATTCAAAATAAATAAGAGTATGTAATATCTCCAAAAAAAAAAAAAAAACACTAATGTCAATTATCCATGCCAAATGCCATCAAAACTATTATTCTAGTTGCAACAATTACTTCTTCTTACAAATCTGAAATTTAAAAAATTAAGTTCATAAATTAGTATAATGGGATTTATGGAAGAACTTGTAAAAAAAAACTGGCAAAATAGTAGATAAATAATTAAACAAGTAATACATCATCAGTTAACCAAACAATCTTTTGACCGATAGCATCTCTAATTGTCTTGAGATGTTCACTAAGCCTCGTTAAAGGTTCACAAGGCTTGAACATCTCCTTAACATATATTTCGCAAAATCTTGACCCCAATTGCATGCCTTCCAAGACTTTAGTAGGGTCTACACTAATTATATTGCCTCATGCCACAACTACTTTTGGTATATTGATACTAAGAATATCAACAGGTTAGTCAACGTACACATGTATGCATTTATTTTAATAAAAACAAAATCGGAATAAATTTAAAAACTATTGGGTTTTGATAAATTTAAGACAAAATTAATAATTGAAACTTATAGTAGGAGAATGCTTTTAAAGATAAGGTAAAATGAGGAAAAATTTGGCCTTACCTAAGAACCTTTGCTAGCTTTTTCCAAACTCTTTCTCTTCTTTGGAGGTGCCTAAATTTAACAACAAAAGTTATGCTAAAAAAAATAAATGGTTCAAAACATTTAAAAAATATAGACTAGCATTACTACCGATGCGTACTACTAGCTAGAGCCAAAGGAGTTAATAGGGAATAAAAGACTACCACTATAAGAAATTGCAGAATTTTCAACCAAAAGTTATAATTTCAGGTGCTGAATAGACTATCCAACACAATCTTAAAAATGAAGTAGTGAAATTCAATAGATTATGGAGCAACTGAGGTTATTTCAGCAATAAATTGTAACATTCTTCATGCACAAAATCATCCATAACACTCACACACACACACACACACACACACACACACATATATATATAGCTACTGTTGCAATAGCTCTGATCATGATATTCAACCAATACTTTGGAGTTGAGCTCCTTCAAACCTAGTAAAATAGCATTCATTCCAAAGAAACCAATCTTCGAAATGGAAACAAGTTTTTCAAGTTGGATATATATAGCTACAGGCAAGTTGGATATTGACATAATTCTCTTCTTCTCTGCATTGTTTTGCTGCAATAATAGAGAGCAACTTGCTCTCATGTCTTCCCACACTAACAGAACATCTATTTAAATGTAATCCTTGCATCTGGAGACATTTTTTACATTTAGATATGTTTGATATAAAGGTATAAAAATATTGCTAAAATTAACCCACAAACACATAGTACCAAACACTCTAATCGTCTTTAAAACCACAATAGGCTCTAGGATTTAGAGTAGATACCTCAACTAGTGAAGCAAAAATTTCAAGAAAGACAGGTTAGGGTTGTGGTTACTGTGATACACACAAAAACAAATTGGCTAATAGGTACATCCTCCTAAAAGTTAAGTAGGACTGAATTACTAATTAAAGTACATAATTGCCTCAAATGTGTCTTTAAGTTCACAAAATGTTTTTGAAAACTTAGGAGTTAAGTAGAATTTTAGATTGCTACAGGCTGAAAATTATAATACAAAAATATAGCCATTAATGATGCTACTCAGATTTGTTGTGATGCTCTATATTTCATAAGCAAGTCCGTACATGATGTCATTTGAAGGTCTTATTGTGTATTATAATCTCTTATTTACAGTTTGATATTTAGGTTCATGTACGATTTCTTGTTCTGGCTCTAGGACTTAAAGATAACTTATAAGTATGAGTAAAAAATAAAAAAATAAAAAATGACAAGAACATAGATGGAAAAGAAGATTACCTCCTCTGTTGCTATGTAAGGCCTAGAAGAATGGGTCATTTTGTGTGCTTGTGACTGTTACTGTGGCTATGGTAGTGATTTCAGCTTTGATTGCTATAGTGATTGCGATTGTTATTGTGCTTGTGGCTGCTGCTGTGGCTATGACTTTGGCTTCGATTTTGACAGTGATTGTGACTGTTGCTGTGCTAGTGGCAGCTGTTTTTCTTGCGGTTGTGGCTGTGTATGTGGATGTGGTCGCTATTGTGGCTGCATTTGTTCTTGCGGGTGTCGCTGCCTTTGCGCATTTGCCTCTAGCTCTGAATCACTATCATGAAGACTTCTAGCAACCATGTTATGGTGCATGTTGGATGCATTTGAAGGCTGTGACACAAAAAAGATAAGCCACCCCAATGACATGCAATGCTAAATCAATAAAATGGAACAATGTTCTTTACATGTGTATAAGGCTTTGGCCCTATAAATAGGGCTTCCAAACCAACTGTAAGCCCGCAAGCCTGCATAATCCTTCCCATGTATTTAATTGTTTCATTCTGCCTTACAATAAATGCTTCCATTGCTGCTAGCCGTTGCTCTACTTTGGGAGATGTGGTGGGCTGACTGGAGGATTTTGACTAGCCATTTTTGTTTCCTTAAAGAATTTGACTTGGAGTGGGTCCTAACCCATACCCTCGGACGCGTCCAGGAAGCTTAGGTCCCATCACCCGTGTGAAAATTTCCTCATCTTCAGCAGTAGATGCCTCTATGGTTCCCATATTACATCCCCTCAACTCTGCCAACTTTGCCTACAAATTACAGTAAGTGCTGAAATTAATGTTTTTTTATACTGTGATATAAAAAAAAAAGTATGAGAATACAATACGGAAAAATATAACTAATCCTACGTACCATAACCTCATCGGCTTCTTCATTAACTGGTGTCCCATCTTTTTTTGTACGTGTAGTGATGAATATTTCCATGCGAGATGGCGATGCACCCCTCTTTTGTTTTTCCTACCATTATCATTAATTAATGCATAAGTGAACATGTTTATATACAAATAAATATTTTCAAGCTAAAATAATGAAGTAAATAGTTAACATCATTTAAACCTTCTTCTTAATCACAGCATGTGGCGTGCCGCCTGTTGTGTGTAGTAGTTTTTGTTTCTTCCGAATTCCCTTGTTCTTTTCACTCAAGTCCTATTCAAGTAATTATATTGAATAAAATAGTTAAAATATGATTTATATCTCCTACCATAAATTGCAATATAGCACATATTTTTACATACTTGTGCTAATCGAGAGCCCCAGTAGTAAACTAGATATCGCCAATGCTGCTCGATAACTCTAGAAGGCTTGTGAGCTAGTCTATTTGCATTGTTATTAAATGGCCTATACCCCTCTTTCTTGGTATCACACTTCCATTCTCTCCACTTTTTACCAGCGGACTTCATGAAAAAATTCTCCATTGACTTGTTTGCATCTGTCTTTGCCTAAAATGTACACAATTAAAAAAATTAAACAAATGCACAAGTATTAAAAGTTCAACGGATACATTATGATGTACCATTGATAAAAGAATTGAACAATATTTGTTACCTGTATTTCATCCCATATCTTTTTCTTGTAGTAATCTGGGACCCGACGCCAATTCATGTAATTCAAAGGTGCAAGCGTACCATTTAGAACCAACACCCCCACATAAGAGGCAACCTTGGAATGTTCGTCCATGATGGCATGTCCTTCCTTATTGGTGATGATTTTTATTTTTTCACCATCCTTGGCCCAAGGTCTATGCATATAAGTAGGACATCTCATTTGCGTCTCCACCAAGCTGCTACCTGTACAGTGCTTATGTAAGGCAAGTTATCAATCAAGTATAATGGAATATAATGTCGTAATAAGATGCTAGTGGTTTCAAATACAACAACAAAATTAATTATCATCATAGCTAGAACTTGACCCATGTGAAACTTGAGTGCGTGGACCGCTGCTAGTCGCCCCATGGATGGATGCACTAGTAGTACTTCCAAGTGGATACCATGATGAAAGCGGGTTAGGTATCCTCCCTTTCTCAAGTGGGACATGCTCGATGCTATCATCTAGAGCAATAGACCGTTGTGACATTGCAATATAAATAAGAAAATAGGGTAATATATGCATGCCACATTGTGTTAAACATCATTTCCAACAAAATATTCCAATCAGTCATCACCATAAAGAAATTTACATTTGATAACAATAAATTTTATTCATATAAGTATTGGGCACAAATCTCCTGCCATAAAGAAAAATCAATGAAAAATAATACTTCAATTGTTACATTTTATTATCATCACCACCATCGTCATCGTCATCGTCATCATCATCAATTGTTATGCCAGGTAAGTCCTCCCTAACCCAATTCATGTCCTCATCGTGGGTGTCAGCTGTCCCATCTAATTGTTGCTCACCAATTCCATCCACTTCAATATCTTCTATGCTTCCATTCACAGGAGATAATGGTTGACAACTTTCGTACAAGTCTCTAGGTTTCATTTTAAGTACACCATTCCAATCTTCTTGAACAGGATCTTGCACATAAAGCACTTGTTGGGCTTGAGTTGCTAATATAAACGACTCATTGGATGCACGTTCTTGTGTGTAATCACAATCAAATAACACATATATACGATTAGGTGAGTAATATAATTCCACTATATCAATCACCTTTCTATAATATGTGACATCTCCTTCACGAGGATTCACATCTCTAGCACTTGCATAGCTACTAGTTTTTGCCTTTAGCATAATGCCACTATTCTGTGTTTTAATTCTCCTTTCACATTTTTGGGTATGATATCTAACTCCATCAATGACGTAACAACTATATCTAGTTGCCGTTTCTCGAGGACCCAATGCAAACTCTAAAATCTCATCAAATAACTGCACATTTCTTATATCCAATACCTTGTGGACCTATATTAGCAACGTCATAAAGAGTAAGAAAACTAAAAAGTGTGTGTAACACTATGCCTCATGAAAAGTGTAGGTGGGATTTTTTGAGAAGGCTGGGCTAAACACTCAAGCCCATGTGGATGAGTCCAAACTCTCTATAAAAAAAGAAGTTAGAATGGGTTGACTCTCGTTGGGCCGATCACACTCCGATGATTAAGTTAGCAAGCTTAATCGTGAGTAGAATAAATAAAAGTTGTGTATACTTGGAGTTAGTTGTCCATACCTGGCTCTTGATGGCTTGGATATTTATAGTGTGATCAATGGAGTGTTTTTCCCTTGGCCTACCAGCAGGTCATCATGGCCTGTTGGATAGGCATCATCATTTGGTGCCGACTGACCGCGTGCAGAGCCTACCTTATCATCGCTGAAGAATCGCGCTGATCGAATGTTCAGGTCGACGTCGTGTGGGGAGTCGCTGGCGTATTTAATGCGGGTCAATTCTACATTTAATGCTCTGAGACCGCTAGTGGTTTGGGCTCTCCGGTCGCGATTTGGGCCAAGGTCGGTATGAGATCGGCGGCTTGGGCCGGGCCGCTCTTTAGTGTTGGATTTGGGCCTCCAAGCAGCCCTGTTTTAATTCATGTAGATTGGGCCTAGTCATATGGGTTGGGCTATATACTATTGCCCATAATTGCCCCCAACCTTTGCGTCGTTTTAAATTCCCAAATGGCCAAGGGCTGCAATGGGTAATCATGGCATCCTTTTGAGTGTGTGACTGTTTCCACGGTTACTTAGCCACGCGGACAGTGGGGATTTAAAAGCTCCATTGATGAGGTGCCATCGAATCGACGGCCGATGTGACTATTCGACGGAGCGACATGATTACTACCAATTTCTCGCGCATGAACTGACGGCTTGGATGTATATAAAAGGGGGATGCCTTGCCCGGTGAGAGGCACTTGGTTTTTCCTCATCTTTCTGTCTAGTAAGTGCACTGCCTGTCCCGACTCCCACAACTGTAAGTCTTTTTAAGCCCACACACCTTTCGCTTTTTCTTTTTGTTTTCTTCTTTTTGTTTGACGGTTGTCCCCTGATGGCATCCCGTCTTAGGAAAATGCTAGAGGGTCCGGCGGCCACTGCCGCTTTTAGGGCTAGGTTTGAGATCCTAGACGAGATCGGCTTAGAGCTAGTTGATCCCAACGATCACCGAATGGAGGAAAGCAAGAAGGGAGTACCGTTCCCAATCATTGCCATTGTAGAAGGGGGCCTTAGGTTTCCCCTTCATCCCTTACTCCATAAGTTCATAATAAAAAATAAGGTGTCGCCCTCTCAGTTGTCGTCGAATGTATATAGGATCATTTTTGGCATGCTTGAAATTAATTGGAGCCTGGGTGTGGACCTGGGACTCGCCAAACTTAATTATTGCTATACGCTCTGTAAGGTAGGAGGTGTTGACTCAAGGTTGATCCTTGTTGACTCAAGGTTAATTCCTATGTTGATTTTGATGATAACTAAACCTTGTGTTATGTTACTGATGAATCTACTTAGTGTGCAGATTAACAAAGTTCATAGTTTAGATTTAAAGTTGAATCTTAAGTCTAATACATGTCAAGAAGAATGCACAACCGAGCAGACAATGCCCGAGCATGACCATGCCAAGCACTGCCGAGCAGAGGGCTCAACCGAGCAGACAATGCCCGAGCATGACCATGCCAAGCACTGCTAAGCAGTGACCACAACCGAGCAGACAATGGCCGACCACGACTAAGCAGACCATGGCCGACCGTGACCATAACCGAGCAGATAATGGCCGACCATGACTGAGCAGACCATGGCCGACCGTGACCATGACCGAGCAGACCATAGTTAAGCAATACCTGCCGAGCACTGACCTGCTGAGCAAGACCTGCTGAGCACGACCATGTCGAGCATGATCGAGCTGGCCATACACCGAGCAGACCATAGTTGAGCAGACCTGCTAAGCACGACCTGTTGAGCAAGACCTACTGGGCATGACCATGCCGAGCATGATCGAGCTGGCCATACCCCGAGCAGACCTTATGGGACGGTGCCGATCATTCCCGCTCACCTGCCATGCTAGTGGGGGCAATGACAACCCAATCATGATAGCGTGCTCGGTCGACTCATTTACACAGGAGCAAAAAGGTCTGGAGACAAATTGAACAATGAGGGGACTCATGGAAATGATGTGTCGCCTCTTGAACACAGAAGCAAAAAGCTTGGAGACTAAGTAGGCAATGAGTGGACACATTATAATGAAGAGTCACCTCATGGTGTCAGATGCAAAGGCTTGAAGACGACATGATCAATGAGTGGACAAATGAAAGCGAAGTGTCACCTCTTGCTAGCAGAAGTAAAAAGGCTTGAAGTTTAAATGATCAATGAGTGGACACCTGAAGCAGAAGTGTCGCCTCATGACAGCAGAAGCCTAAGATGAAGAAGACAGATGAACAAGGAGTCGCCTTATCAACATGAAGAGGGGACTCATGAACTCAGTGAACATCGTCTGGTAAATGCAGAAGCAGGAAGTGTCGACTCCACAGACCTGGAGCTGACTCCCTCTGATATAACGGCTATTTTTCTGAATGTTATAACGGATTGAATGTGCATTAATGATACTCAACCACCTCCAACAAATGGAATCAATGCAAGGGTATATATACTAGCCTTCAACTGCATTTATACACAAGAATCAAGAGGAAGAAACAACAAGAGACAAGAATCACTGATCAACCTGATATTCCTGAACATTCTTCCTATTTTATTCTTGAGTGAGCTTTGAATGTAAAATCTACTCTTAGTAGAGAGTGAGTTGTATACTTCTATACACTTGTAATTGAGAGTTTAGAGAGTTCTCTTCTGAAAGCAAGACTCTTATAAAGTTTGAGTGGAGCTTGGACAAAACTACTTGAAAATTGAAGAGCTCGGTGAGGAGTTCTTTGTAGAGTGAGCTGAGCACTTTGTCAATCAGCAGCCCATCTTGTAATAGGTGATTACATAGTGGAAGAAGACTTCAAGGAGGTCTTGGGGTGAGGACGTAGATCACGGTTTATGGTTGAACCTCGGTAAATCTGTGTCTCTCTTCTATTGCTCTGTTTTCTTTGCTTCTATTGATTACAATGCTTTGCACATAGATTAATCACTGCTATATTGTTTAGATTAATTTTAATTAATCTTAACTTGTCTTAATCTTCGTAAGAAACCCAATTCACCCCTCCTCTTGGGTTACCTATTGGACCAACAGGAAGGAGCTCCAAAGTGTATCTACGGGTTGTAGATGCGTCCAGAGAGTTAGTAAAGTGTCTACCCTCCTCTGGGAAGGGCATTAACGACGTTAGGGTTTGGGTAACCGGGCCCTAGGAGTTTGGCAACATTTCTGACGGTGAAAAATCCGCCTTCCGATGCTCTAGAGTTCCCCTCAAAATAGGTTTGATGCCGACCTTTAATTTTGCGTGCCCGATTTATTCCTAATGTGTGTCTAAACTTGGTTGTGACATTTTGCAGAGAAGAAGAAGCGGTCGACAGTACAAAATTGGCTCGTTAATCACGCCAATTTGAAAAAGGTTCCAGACTTTTGTGGTGAAGGCAGACTGAGGCATGTTGCTCGGACCGCCCATATACTGCTCAACTACCCTCTCCGCTACTCTACTTTCACGGCCGACATAGGGATCCCACATAGCGTTCTTGCGAGCTTGGCGAATGAGGGCGCTGAGGGAGACTTTGAGGATATCCCGGTTGGCGTTACTATCGAAAGGGCCTGTGCTCCCACTGGAGTGACAGTTGCAGTTGCTCCTTCAGAGCCCATTGTCGAAGAACTACGTGAGGCCCGCTCAAAGTCGAATAGTTCGGCCTCGAGTTCGTCGCCACTTACGGTCCCAGACTGCCGAGTTAGAGTTCCGGTCAGAACACAAGAGTCCACCTTATCATTCGACGAGGAAGACACTATGAGTTTGAGGGAGAGGATGTTTGCTACAGCTGGCAAGCCACTGAAGACGGCTGCCACGACTTCTGTCGATCCTCCATCTACCAAACTAGAGACCGCCCCCGTGGTGGAAGTAGCTCATGTTCAAAAGAGGCCGAAAACTCGACAACAAAAGAAAAGGGCCCCTGAAGTTGCTGCACCGCCCTCGGCACCCAAGAAACCAAGGGGAAAAGGCGTGGTGGAGGAAGTCGGCGAGGTTATTACAGTCATGCCGGATATTTTAGGCCGCCCTATGACGACATCTGATTTAATGATCGACCAGGTCGAGGTTCCTTTCGGCGTCATGAAGAGTGTTCTTCCAAGGAAGGACGTTGCCAAGTTGGAAGCGGTGAGCGACACAAGCGTCTTCATAGGAGCATTCCATGACTCTCTGCTTGTAAGTCGACATCGCCTTTCAATTTGTTTAGAGATTTCGCCCATATTTGTTTTAAAACAAACTTCTGCTTTTTGGTGTAGGGTTGCTTGAACACTTTGGAGGCGATGACCCGCTACCAAAAACTTGTCGAGGAGCATCACCAACTCCTAGAAGAACACGATTGTTTAAAAAAAGAGTGGATTGACGCTAACAAAGATCGGATCACCTTCATGAAACAGGTTGAACAAGCTTCTGTAGAAGTTAAGATGGTGTAGGCGGACTACGAAAAGAGGGATAAAGAGGTGACCGACCTCTAAAAGAAATTTGATATGCAGTCTGTGGACCTGTACAACGCCAATTCGGAGATCGAGGCACTCCGAGTTGAGGTGGCCAAATTCAAGGCAGAGGAAGAGGCCGTAATGAAGAAGGGTGAAGAAAAGGCGATTGCCAGATTGGCCCTTGAGATGATGGATCTTAGCCGTGTCATCTTCCGCCAGGGCTAGAACGGCGCCCTTCTTGTCGTCGGGGTGGACAAGTCCTCTAACGTCTGGCATTTGTGCCCTGACTATTTTGACACCACTGAGGAAAGTGTAGTCGACCCACAAAAGGTGGTAGCCAACGCTGAACATCAAAGGAAGCTTGCTTTGGAGGCCGCGGCTGAAAGGGAGAAGGTTGAGAAGGAGAAAGCTACTGCTGAATTGTCTAAGGTTGCAGAAGCGACCGCAGATAACTCAACGGAGAAATTTGTGCAGCCAGGGGAAAGGTCAATAGTTTGATCAATTGTAGTTTTTCTTGGATCTTTTGTAATCAATCTTCGTATTTGTAATGAAAATTTCGTGCTGCCTTTATCTTTTCGTTACTTTATTTTGGTAAATGTTTAAACAGCTATTCGGCTATGTGCGATTGCTGAAATTCAATTTTCTTTAAGTTTGTATGACTCGTATATCTTTGTTGGCCGATTTGTCCGATAGGGCCAATCTTTGATGCTTTAATCTTTGCTGCCTTCGTTGGCCAACCTGCTCAACTTGGACAGGACCAAGTTTTTACACTTGGTTTTTAGGGCCTTCTACAGCCGACCTGCCCAACTTGGATAGGACCAAGTTTTTACACTTGATTTTTTGTGGCCATTTTTGGCCAATCTGCCCAACTTGGACAAGACCAAGTTTTTACACTTGGTTTTTGTAGCCTTCTTTAGTCGATCTGTCCAACTTAGACAGGACCAAGTTTTTATACTTGGTTTTTTTGTAGTCCTACAGTGCTCAGAGTAGATTTGTTCGAATAACTTCACTTTCCATTGATCTCAAAAAAAGCTTTACACACTTGTTGAGTTGTTACATCATATGGGACCCTACACTACTGATAGAACTTCTTTAGGTTGTTCGCATTCAAGGGTTGAGGCAACTGTCTTCCTTCTTTAATAGTTTCGAACTGGTATGCGCCAATGCTGACCTGGGATGCCACTCTGTAGGGGCCCTCCCAGTTGGGGTCGAGTTTGCCATTTGCTGGGTTCTTCGTTGTCCCCAGTACCTTTCATAGAACTAGGTCACCTAGACCGAAGTTTCTAGGATGAACCCGTTTGTTGTAGGAACGCCTCAACTGCCAATGGTACTCAATGAGTCTGATCAAGGTAGCTTTCCTTTTTTCTTCAGCAAGATCCAGATCCTTTGCCAGTGTCTGGTCATTAAGTTCGGTATTGAAGGCTGCCGATCTGATTATTGGTAGCCCTACCTCCAAAGGTATGACTGCTTCCACCCCGTAGGCCAAAGAGAAGGGGATTTGGCCAGTGGATCTTCTTTAGGTGGTCCTATAAGACCACAAAACGTTGGGTAGCTCATCTACCCATTTTCCTTTAGCTTTCTCCAAGCGCTTTTTGATCCTATTGAGCATAGTTTTGTTCGAGATCTCGGCCTGCCCATTGCACTGTGGATAGGCCGGTGTTGAATAGTAGTTCTTGATCCCGAGCTCCTCACAGAACGATCTGAATATGTTGCCATCAAATTAGGTGCCGTTATCTGAGACAATTGCACGAGGGATGCTGAACCTTGTCATTATACTCTTCCACGTGAACCTTTTAGCATTGATCTCCCTGATGTTTGACAAGGGCTCCGCCTCCACCCATTTAATGAAGTAGTTAGTTGCCACAATGAGGAGCCTTTTATTACCCGGAGCTCGGGGCAAAGGCCCAACTATGCCTAGTCCCCACGAAGCGAAGGGCCAAGGACTGGTAATGGTTGGGAGATCCTCAGCAAGCTGATGTATAATAGGAGAGTACCTTTGACACTTTTCACACTTTAGGACGTATTGGGCTGCATCTTTTTGCATATAAGGCCACCAGTATTCTTGTGAGATAGCTCGGTGTGCTACCGATTTACCGCCGACATGACTCCCACATATTCCTTCGTGGATTTCAAATAGGACCCTTGCATCTTATCCGGATGGACACAGTGCAAGTATGGACCTGTGAAGGAACGCTTGTAAAGTTCCTTGCTTGGTGACAACCAGTATTTGAGAGCTGCATGTTTGATTCGCCTGGCTTCGTTTTTGTCCTCTGGTAGCTCGTCTTTGTCAAGGTTGGAGATAATTGTGTCCATCCAGGATGGTCCCAATTGTTCTATGGCCAGAGCTTGCTCTTCTTCTTGAAATATGCTTGGTTTGGCTAAAGTCTCCACGTTGATTGTTCTTCTTGATCCCGACTTAAGGGCTATTGCTAACGTCGCCAGAGCATCGACATGAGAGTTATTATCCCGGCTAATTTGGCAGCGTTTGTAACTGCTGAATTTGCTGAGCAACTCCTTGGCTTTAGCTAGGTACTACGTCATTCTGTCATTCTTTACTACATATTTT
This sequence comes from Euryodendron excelsum, assembly GCA_033060915.1. Taxonomy (NCBI): domain Eukaryota; kingdom Viridiplantae; phylum Streptophyta; class Magnoliopsida; order Ericales; family Pentaphylacaceae; genus Euryodendron; species Euryodendron excelsum. The sequence goes on along the minus strand of CM065385.1, from coordinate 30,011,156 downwards.
CTTGCAATCTGGTTGACTACAAGTAGGGAGTTCTAATAGATGACGATCTCAGGAATTTTGAGTTCAATGGCTCAGCGTTGCACGGTGAGCAAGGCCTTATATTCAGATTTGTTGTTGGAGGCAGCGAACTCAAACTTGATAGCTTGCTCGATGGTCAGAATGTTTGGTGTAATGAGCACTATACCCGATCCTTCCCCCGGTCATTGGAGGCTTCGTCGACGTAGAGTTGCCAATGATCAGTTTTCTCCCAAAGATCCAAGTGGAGGTCGTCGTGCAGTTGAGCAGGCGGTGGTGCTTGGTCGGCTTCGGGTGGTAGTTCAATGGAGAATTCGGCAATGAAATCTACAAGGACCTGCCCTTTCACAGCCGATCGTGGATGAAACTTGACATCAAACTCCCCTAGTTCCACATCCCATTTTGCTAATCTTTCAGAGAAGTCAGCCCTTCTAAGGAGAGGTTTGAGCTGGTGGTCTGTGAAGACGTTGATAATATGAGCTCTGAAGTAGTGCATCAATTTGCGGGATGCCACCACTAGTGCGAGTGCTAACTTCTCTAGGGGTAAGTACCTACTTTTCGCCCTGAGAAGAGTTTTGCTGACATAGTAAACAGGTAACTGTTGCCGATCTTATTACCTTAGTAATACGGAGCTGATTGCATATTCCGGCACTGTGAGGTAGAGGAAGAGTTCCTTATGCTTGAGTGGGGTGGAAAGTAAAGGTGGTTGGGTTAAGTATTTCTTCAGATCTTTGAGGGCTTGGTCAAATTTCGGAGTCCATTTGAATTGTTCCTTTTGTTTGAGAAGCTGGAAGAATGGTCGGCACTTATCTGATGATTGGTCGATGAACTTGTTCAGTGCTGCTGCCATTCGGGTTAGCTTCTGCATTTCCTTAGTATTCTTCGGGGCCTGGACGCTTTGGATCGCACTAATCTGACGTGGATCCACCTCTATGCCCCGATGTGTAACCAAGAACCCCAGGAATTTGCCTGAACCGACTCTGAAGACGCATTTCGATGCGTTTAGTCTCATCTTGTACTGCTTTAGGATGTTGAGTACCTTTTTTAAATCTTCCAAGTGGGAGCTGTTGACTTTACTTTTCACTGCCATATCGTCGATGTAGACTTCCATTGTGCTACCGATCTGCTTTTTGAACATCTTAGTGACCAATCGCTAGTATGTAGCCCCGGCGTTCTTTAGACCAAAGGACATAACCTTGTAGCAAAATATACCCCTTGGAGAGATAAAGGCCATCTTCTCCTGATCGTCTAGATGGAGGGGAATTTGGCGGTATCCTCGATAAGCATCTAAGAAGCTCATTCTTTCGAAGTCAGCTGTTGCATCCACCAGCTGGTCAATCTTGGAGAGGTGGAAAGGGTCCTTGGGGCATGCCTTGTTCAGATCAGTAAGTCCACACAGACCCTCCATTTGCCATCCTTCTTCTTCACTACCACTATGTTTGAAAGCTAGCTCGGGTAATTTATTTCCCGAATTGCCCTAGCTTCCAAAAGCTTCTTGGTTTCCTCAATAACTGCGTCCACATGCTATGTCGCAGCCCTTCTCCCCTTCTGGACCACTGGTTAGCATTTTGGGTCGACATTTAGTCTATGGCAGGCAACATTGGTGTCGATTCTTGGCATATCATAAGGGGTCTAGGCAAACACTTCAAGGTAACTTGTCAACAATTCGATCAGAGAGCGTTCCTCCATTTTGGACAAAGAGGTGCCGATGACGAAGTACTTATTGCCTTGTCGATCGATGTGTATCTTCTTTAGGTCTTCCACAACCTTGTTTTCAAGCATTTGTCCCACGTCGTCGATAGTGGGGGTGTCTTCGTGTAATTCTATCATCTGCACATTTTCAGCCTTTGTCTTTGTTGTTCATGCCGTTAGAAAGCACTGTTTGGCAGCCACTTGGTCTCCCTTTATTTCTCCCACTCCGTCGGGGGTCAGAAATTTGATCAGTTGATGATAGGAAGAGTGAATGGCTTTCATGAGGTGTAACCAGGTTCATCCCATGATAGCATTATAGGGGAAAGGCACGTTGACTACCAAGAATTCTATTTGCAATGTAACCTCCAGCAATCATTGGAATCGTTACCTTTCCCATGGGCCAAACCAGATTTGAGCTAAATCCGACCAATGGGTTGAGTGATGGTTGGAGTCGGACTCCTTGAGCTCCAATTTCTTGAATAAGCTGTAATACATGACTTCGGATGAACTTCCTTGGTCAATGAGCAATCTCTTCACGTCACAGTCCGCCATTCTCAGTGTTACCACCAAGGCATCATTATATGGGGTCTGCACCCCCCGAGATCTTCATCAGTGAAGGCAATGGACGTAGGGCAATCGCTGACCTTGACTTTCTTGCTCGGTAGTTATATCTGCATTACTTCCCTCAAGTGTGTAGCCTTCTGTATTTCGGCCCAGTATCTATGTGGGTTGACGGTTCTTGATTCAGCCGAACTGTGTAGCACATTGATTACTCGGACTGGTCTTGCTTCAATATTCTTTTGGGGTGCATCTTTAACACGCGGTAGCTCGGCCTCGTTTTTGGTCTTGTCCGGATCAGTAAATTGGTCGAGATGGCCAGCCTTGGCCAAATCCTCAAAGTGGGTCTTGAGATGCTGACATTACTCCGTTTTGTGACCCTTCTCACGATGGTAAGAATAGAACCTCTTTTGGTCCTGGGACGCCGGATCCCCTCCCAACTTCGAAGGCCACTTAAAGAATGGTTTGTCATGGATCTGGAGCAAGATTTTATAGATGGCGTCCTTAAAGACTGTATAGACCCTCTCATTTACCTTTCTTCCCCGATTATTGTCTTCCTGACGGGGTTTCTTGGCCTCTCTCTTATTTGTCTTCTCGGCGACAACACCGACCTTCACTAAACTTGGCTGAGGCACATCCTCATCTAGTCTTGCGTAACGCTCAATTCCTAGCATTAACGCTCAATTCGTAGCATTAATTTCTGTATGGTGAGGGCCGACTTCTTCATCAAGGACTGCCGCAAACGATGCTCCTTGGGAAGGCCAATTTTCAATTGAGTCACAGCTAGTTGTTCGCTGCACTCATCAATTTCATTGTAAGCCTCTCAGTAGCATCGTGCGTATGCCCGTAATCCTTCCCCTTTTCTTTCCGCAAGGTTAATAAGAAATCGACCTCCTTGGGCTGCAGGTTGTTAGCTATGAATCGAGTGGTGAACAGCTTGGCAAGTTGCCTCCAGTTTGACACGGTTTTAGACGGCAACTTGTCGAACCATCGTAAGGCTACATCCTCCAGACTAGAGGGGAAGATTTGGTACATCAATGCTTAGTCTTCGCACCATACCATCATCAGCTGCTTGTAATGCCGAACATGGTTAACTGGGTCGGCCTTTTTGTTGTATGGAGTGAACTTTGGTGGGGTAAACTTTCGAGGAATTGGGTAGGACTCGATCTCGTCTGTGAATGGTGAGGATGTGATCTAGTCCAAGGCGTTTTTGACCAAGTCATAGGCTGTGCGTTCCTTAGTTTACTGCTTCTTATCCTCCAATTTTTTGTTGTACCATTTTTTGCAATCCTCTTACTGCCGACCATCTTCCGCACGTTCCTCATTTGGCGGAGTCTTGGTCCTTCCTCTTCGCCGATCTTCTCGCCTGTGGTCATGGCGGCCAATGCTAGAGGTGTAGCTTTCTCTTGCTCGTGGTGCCAAGACATCCCTGCTTCTTGTAGTTCTCTCACGGTTTGAGAACCCTTCTCTTCCACGCTTGTCTCTTTTGGAGATTGCCTCTCTCATGACTCGAACTTGGGAGGTGAGGTAGGCAATCTCTTCGCCTCGCCACCGAATTTCTCTTTCGGCCGAACGGAGCGTATCTTCACTTGGGACTTGTCCACCGAAGGGCGAGGGGGCAAGGCCCCAGTGGTGGTTTCTGCGGAAGTTTCACTCCCTGACATAGTCCGGGTTCCTTCGCAGCTCGTCTGGTGCTTCTTGGCGACTTTCAATTGGGGTCTGTATTTTCAACCTTAGTGTTCTGCGTCGGTGTCGATCTACAGGGGTAGATTGGTGGTGCACCGAATTAGTCTGATCTTTGCTAGAAGAGGCTCTGTTACCTCATTCATCGTGGTTCTCTCCTTTTCCTCTTCGATCGTTTAGACTCATGATTTTCTAAGCCTTCCCACAGACGGTGCCAATTGTAAGTGAGATTTTTCAGGAAGGCTGGGCTGAACACTCAAGCTCACGTGGATGAGTCGAAACTCTCTGCAAGAAAGAGAAGTTAGAATGGGTCGACCCTTGTTGGGCTGATCACACTCTGATGATTAAGTTAGCAAGCTTAATCGTGAGTAGAATGAATAAAAGTTGTGTTTACTTAGAGTTAGTTGTCCATACCCGGCTCTTGATGGCTTGGGCATTTATAGTGTGATCGATGGAGTGTTTTGCCTTTGGCCTACCAACAGGTCATCATGACTTGTTGGATAGGCATCATCAATTGGCACTGACTGACCGCGTGTAGAGCCTGTCTTACCGTCGTTGAAGAATCCGGTTGATCGGACGTTCAGGTCAACGTCACGTAGGGAGCTGCTGGCGCATTTAATGCGGGTCAACTCCGCATTTAATGCTCTGAGACCGCTAGCGGTTTGGGCTCTTCTGTCGTGGTTTGGGTCATGGTTGGCATGAGGTCGGTAGTTTGGGCCGGGCCGCTCTTTAGTGCTGGATTTGGGCCGCCAAGTAGCCCAGTTTTAATTCATGTAAATTGGGCCTAGCCATATGGGTTGGGTTGCATACTATTGCCCCACAACAAGTATGACTTACATGGATTTGAAACCAAATGACAAACGCTTCATGGTGAATGCGATCAAGTTCATGATCTCTAAGACAACGATTACTCCGTCTAATGAAATCTCGGCGCCCTCTATTTATTTATACAAATCATCAATTTTTTGTAAGTTAAATAAGTACATAAAAGAGAAATTAAAAGCAAAGTTTTGCATCTTACTCTTAATATGGGTTAACCGCATCTATGTTAAACAAGATATATCGATGAGCCTGGTTCTTTTTTATATCCTTAAGCACAAACCCAACTTCTTTCCCTAAAGGACAACCCCCTATTTTACAAGAATTATCATTGCCATCATAATTTCTTATAGGTCGTCTTAGCTTAGACTCAACATCATCCAAGTACCTGGAACATAATGTCATGCATTCTTTAACCATGTACCTTCTGCAATAGAGCCTTTCGGTCGAGATCGATTACATACATATGACTTCAATGTCTTAAGGTACCTAAGATGATAAAATGTGAAGAAACAAATAGTTCTCGTTGTTAAAGTGTGTGCATGAAATGGAATAAGAAGAATCAAAATTCAATTTAAAATAGACTTTATTAATATACCTCTCAATATAATACATCCACCAATATTATATAGGACCACCAAGTTTAGCTTCCTCTTTTAAATGAATTGGTAAGTTCCATGATGTCAAAAAAGGCTGGTGGAAATATTTTCTCCAGATGGCAAAGACTGAGGACAATTCGAGATTGAAGTTGATCTAAGTCATGAACATTTAGCATTTTGGAGCACAACTGCCTAAAAAATTGCACAACTCTATCAGTGGTTTGGTCACTTTTTTAGGCAGTAATCTGTATATTGCTATCGGAAGTAATTGTTCCATCAATATATGACTATCATGACTTTTCACCCCAAATACAGTCTGCTGCTTTACATTGACACAATGTGAAATATTGGAAGCATAACCATCAGGAACTTTGACATTTTTTAGCAGTTGCAAAACATAGTTTTCTCCATATTACCCATTGCGAAGCAAGCAGCTGGCAATTCAAATTTGATGTTGGCTAGTTTTTGGGGGTGCAATGCCTTTCAAATCCCCATATTTTTTAGGTCAATACAAGCATTTAAGTTGCCCTTCCCCTTCCCATCAACATTTAATATCGTGTACATCACATTATCGTATACATTTTTCTTAATATGCATCATATCAAAATTGTGCCGAATCAAATTATCCTTCCAATATGGCAACTCAAAGAAAATACTCTTCTTCTTCCGGTTATACATTGAACTGGTATCCTCATTGTTATCTTCTTCCTCTGTCCTTCTCCTTTTTCTAGCCTTTGAACTTTTTGTATCCTGTTTTCCAAACTTATTCTCATAGTTGGCCAGAAAAATTACTAACACTTCAGACCTAGTTAATCTAGTAGCCGAGGGTCAATTTCAATTGTTTTATCAAAGGACATTTGATCATGTCGAAATTTATGATCATTATTCAACCAGTGACGATGTCCCAAATAACAAGTCTTTCTTCCTTCGGCCAAGTAGTGGGAACGGGTCTTTGCATGACAACAAGGACAAGCGAGTTTACCCTTTGTGCTCTAGCCTAACAAGTATGCATGTCCAGGAAAATCATGGATCGTCCACAATAATGATGCATGCATTTGAAACATTTCACTGGTTGATGAATCATACGTGTCAACGCCCTTACCCCATAACTCCTTTAACTCTTCCACAATGAGGCTCAACTATATATCAATATCATTTCCAAGTGCTTGGGGTCCATCAATAAGTAATGACAACATCATATAAGGCTGTTTCATACACAACCAAGGAGGTAAATTGTATGTCATCATAACAATGGGCCAAGTGCTGTGGGAAATGCTCATTGTTCGGAATGGGTTAAAACCATCAAATGCTAACCCAAGCCTAACATTACGAGGCTCTTGAGCAAAATCAGGATGAAGTTGGTCAAAATGTTTCCATGCATTAGAGTCAACTGGATGCCTCATAATCCCATTAGGAGCTGGGTTCTGTGCATGCCATCTCATTAAAGAAGCAGTCTTAGATAACATGTATAATCTTTTAAGCCTAGGTATTAAAGGAAAGTACCTCACAACTTTTTGTAGAATTTTATCCCCTCCTTTGCTAGTTTCATTTGCTTCCCCCTCAAATTGCTTGTATCTAGACTGGTGACAAACTCTACAATCAACATATCCAAAATTCTCTCCCCAGTATAGCATACAATCTTTAGGGCATGCATGAACTTTATAGTAATCAAGACCCAAGCCCCCCAATAGTTTCCTGCGTGCATTAAAAAAATTTGGCAATGTCTCACCCTTAGGAAGGATATCCTTGAACAACTTAAGCCACATGGTGAATGATTTATTACTCCACCCACTTAGGTACTTAATGTTTATCAATCGTATAACAAATGAGAGCAATTAGAACTTCTGGCACCCCGAGTACAACTCTCGCCAACTTCCTTCAATAGCATAAAAAATTTCTCAGTTTCTTCATTCGGACCCTGTAAATTACACCTTGGTAGATCATTAGCACCCATATCCCGGTTAGGGCTTGGCGGAAAAATACCAAATGCTTTATGTAACATTTCCTGCATCTCATCATGCCCGCCCAAATCAGCATGCGCACTATTTTCATTACTAAAATCTATAGATGCTGACTTCTCCCCATGAAAAATTCAACAAGTGTAACTTGGCATAAACCCATTTTCAATGCCACCAAATCTATCTCCACCAATGGGACATTTTGACACTTTGTACACGGGCACACAACTTCATTTGAAGCCTTAGCCTACCTGGTCTTTTTTGCAAAATCCATAAAATCTATAACTCCTTGTATGTATCTTACATCCAGCTATGGAGGCCTTAAGTAAATACTGGAGGCCTTAAGTGAATGCTTTGTTCATGGATCATGTAATTAGAATAGATGTAAGCTTTTTTAAATTTTTTTATTCCATCAATAAGATTTTTCTTTTCTTCTACAATTGGACCGATTGTACTATTACCAAATATTCATTTTTTTGGTCTCCTAATCCTCTCCATTTGGTATCTATGTTTAATACATGAATACAGAACAAAGAAAAAAAAAAAAAAAACATGAATAGAATATTTTCTAAACTATTGTAAATAAATCAAATAACAATAAATCAAGTTGACTACACATTTTGAAATATGCAGTTCTGCGCATAGCACGGGTCAATGCTAGCATATAGAGATGTAAATGTATATGCATGTATATGCCTATGAACAAAAAGCATAAAACACTTCAAATCAAAGTAGCAACCTCTGCATACGTTTGGTTTGCAATTTTATGTATGCAGACAAACACATGCATATTGACAAAGGGTAAGGGATTCTTCATGGAAAATAAAATTGAAATTCAACATCGGTAGAAAATAATTGAAATTCTTTATTTCCATTTATCAATCAATTAAAACAAAGACAAAACATTAACCAGGTAGATAAAAAGCAGTGAGAAGAAACCTAAAATCCCAAGAAACAATATCAAGAAATTACTTTGAAAGAAGCAAAAATTACAAAATAAACTATGTAAACAGTCTTCAAAACCCAAGAAAGAAACAACAAAAACAAAAAGATAATAATTTTTTATACCCTCAAAAAATTGTTAAAAATCTATCAGAGGAAGAAGAAGAGAGGAAGACCCATTACCCAATAAGCCATAAACATAATTTACCAAAGCAATTAACAATATGTTTTTTTATCATCATTATCCAATCCAGTACCCAGTAATCGGATGGAGGAAGACCCATTAAATTAAAACTCTGTCTCTCACTTGCTCTTCCTACAAGTAAAATTCCAAATTAATAGTAACTAGTAATTGGATGGAGGAAGCTCACCTCAATTCCAATTTTAGGTTGGCTTGTACAGAGGGGGCCAAAGGTGCAAGGTCTTTCCGACAATGGTCCGATCTCTTCTGTGCGATTTCAACGTCACAAATTGGTCATTCCCCTTTGGGTCAGAGAGAGAGAGAGCACGAATGAGAGAGGGGAATATGGAAGGGCGCATACCTGGATGTGGTCTACGATGGCCGGCAGCTGTTCTATACCTATGGACACCAATGGCAAACCGCTGAACTCAGGAACGTAGTAAGTGGGATGGGCAACGCGGTCGGCAACGTAAGTGTGATTGGTGCTCTCTTCTAGGGTTTTAGATTAAAGTTTCCCTCCAAATCAAAATGACGCCGTTTTGAGGTTATTTTAATTTGACTTTCTGGCTCTCGTTTAGGAGACTTAAACAAAATGTTATCTTAAAAACGATTCTGGCATTTTACCAAACGTCGACAAGGAAACTAGCGATATATTCTTAAAACCACGTTGCACCTTTGTTAGAGATGTGGACAGAGTCCTATCTAGTGACTTTTAACATCTTTGTAAAAGCGTCGGTATTATCTACAGTATGACGGCGTTTTTAAAAAACACCAGAAAATATGTGCCGGCGTAGGCCAAATTTGTTGTAATGGCTGGTCTTCATTTTGTTGATTCTGATGGTTGTATTTATCTTTTACCCTTTTTTGGGGACATTTTTCCACTTAATTTCTTCTTAATGATGGGCGGGTGAGGAACGTAAGGAGGAGGTTCGAGTGTGATTGGCACCCGAATGTACCACCACAGCTACATTGCTTCTCCCACCGGCTAGCCACCACTACCACCGCTAGCGCTTCTTCACTTTGTCAATTTTCCCTACATTTTTTGTGCTACGAGATTTCTCTCTGTGATTCAGTGCCCCTCAAAGAAAATCGTCTGATTGGATTGCTTTTCTCTTGATATCAGTGTCAATGCCGAGTGATTGACGATTAATTTGGTATCAGCTCTGCTGGGCTGGACTCCTGCGGCCTTCAAAAGGACGAAAAATTATTCAACAAGAAATTAGCCAAACCATTTGCAGTTGATTAGTACGATGCTCAGTCTTTAATGGTGTTCTTTTTGTTGGTTATGTTATGCACCTGTCTGTATATGTTTTTTGCATCATTTTCCAGGCTTTCAAATATTTTCCTGTAGTTGTGTAAGTCAACTTTGTATTGCGGTCACCCTTACTTTCATCACAGCTTTCATTCAGTAAATTTTTGGCTGATATACAGAATGTACTGCTAATGTTTTTGTGGGTGAAGAAATAGCCATTTGATGTCAATTTGCCAAATATTTGAATAAGGATAATCCATAGTTTTGCAGCCAATTTGTTTTCTTTTTCTTTTTTTTTTTTGGTAAGAATGGTCTTTTTCCATTTTATCTCAATTTTCTTCAACTACAAATTGAAAAAAGTCAAGCATGAACTTGGACTAAAATTATGGCAAAGAAATGTTATATATGTTTGACTTTCAAAATTATTGGTTCTAGATATAAAGGAGTTTGAATATGTTCAATTTTCAGTCTGTATTAATTGGGGCTTCTGGCCAACGATTAAACACCTATCATGATGTTCAAAATATTAACATATCTAAATTTGTTATTAAAAGTTAATTTTTTTAGGGTATTATTTCCCATTATGATTTTCACTCTCATAGTAAATCTCAAATATAAGTAGCAGCATTTGATATTTTCTATGCGAGATTGTGTACTTAATAGATAATCTAATTTTTTTTCTTACAATTTCTAATCGCATAGGTTGTATCCTCTTAAATAATTCATAAATTTAAAAACTCTAACGTGATAATTGTTTACTTAATTGATAATTCCAATTTTCAAAGATTTCTAATGAATAGATTATATCTTCGGACACAATCCAAAATTTTGAAATCTTTAACATAATAGATTGTATACTTAATAGATAAAATTTCAAAAATTTCTGACCAAATAGATTGTATCCTATTAAAGACCGAACTATAAAAAATATGTGAGTGATTCTTTATAGCAAAAAAGCTAAAAAAAAAAAAAAATTATATCAAACAGGCGCTTAGCCCGCCACCACCAGAAGTGTGCTAATTTAGTCATAGGAAAACCTCGAAGTTCTTTCTAACCTACGTAGCAGCCACTGCCTTGCTTCCTTGCCTGTAAAGACAGGAAGAGCAGGGCTAGTATTCATCAAAGTCTTCACTTGGGTATCGATCGGCGGCTAAACGAAGCCCCGGACTTTACACTTTTTAGGTGTCTTATCAAAAGGCGAAGCCTTAGTCTCCCATTCTCAAGTTCCGGCTGATACGACCATTGCCAGAAAGAAACCTCGAAGCTGATATATTCCAGTTAAGTTTCCCCATTTATTTGTCTTCTGAGATGACAACACTCAATTGACGGGACTTCGAGACAGAGAGAGAAAGGAAGTAATTACACTAGAACGAAAGGAAAGTCCTAAACTGAAGGTGTATTTTTATAAAAACGAAAGGGAAGACTCTCTTGTGAGGTTGTGTAGGACAACACTCCTGGCTGGACTATTGGACATACTTGCATACAGACTGCAGACAGACAAATTCAAAATTTTGAAATCTCTTTAATGAAATGTTTTATATCTCTAACGTTAAAGAATAAAGTAATTTATTGATAGTGAGCATCTTAAATGCAAATAAAATTAAATCCTTATCTTGACTTTAAAAGTGATTTGGAGTATGATATTCATCTTATTTAGCAAACTAATTTACAGATTATCTAACGTTTTATCTCCAAAAGAATGTTATTTTAATATTTTAGTCCATGATTAAATATATTCTTATTATCCATAGCTATCAATACTATTATAAAGTAACACTTGAAGGGAGGTTTCGTAGTAGAAATAATAGAATTAATGGGGTTTAGTTAGTGGGTGTAGGGATATATGCGTGCCTCCACTTCTTATTATTTATAACAATTTCAGCCGTTCTTATCTTGGCCAAAATTTTAAATCAAACAAACTATGCAATCACCTATATGACTACCCCACGTGTTGAACCTTTACTTTTTAAAATTTATTGCAACTTTACAACTTTCTCCATATAATTTCAATGAAAGAGCAAGCTCTGAACCTTTTTTTTTCCTTATTTAATATCCAATACATAATTGAAGCTGTGTTTTTTTCTTTTTTCCTTCTTCTATTTTTGTAAGGATTGACATCAAATTTTGTCCATAAACAAAAAACATTGAAGGTTGTACCTTCAAAAATAACATAACAGTTAAAGTTATTTGTACTATTTATCCAACCCAAATGTATATTTTTTTTTTCAAATTAATATAAAATTTTATTTGTATTTAGTCACTCTTTTAGCAATATCATATAGGATTATAAATATTATATATCACGTGCATAACATGGGTCGACGTTAGTATATACGTATAAGTTGTGTTCGTCCAAATCTTTTACCTCTCTTAAATGACACCTATGTGATACTCTAAATGCTCTTATACTTTTTAAATTCTAAGTCACAATGTAATTGATTAGATAATTATTGGATTTGTTCAGCTACTTTTACAAGATATATATGAGATAAGATCGATATTGAATTTATTAGGTGACTGTAACCATTTAATTTATTTTTTAGTGGATAAATAAGATACTAAAAAATTTTAGAGAGATGGTGGGTTGTGCTAAGGTTATCTGATAAAATTGGTATTGAATTTGTCGGGTAATTATAATTACATAAAATACCATACATATATATATATATATATATATTTATCGGGTGGGGTTGTGCTTAGTTGCAGTTGTTTCTGATTCCTATATCTTCTTCCCAACGCATCCGCAGTCAATTTCAGTGAGAGAGAGATGATGCATATTATACATACACACTCATCACATGGATAAATACACATGGACAGAGGATACTGAGGAGCATGTAACAATGGGGAATATAGGAAGGGTCGTAAGGGCATTGTTACATCCTCATTGGGCTAGAAGTAGAGAAACAAAGGCTGCACAACAGTAACAACCCCAATCTATTTCTAATCATCTCCAACCCAAACTGTTTCTGATTATCCACGATTCAGGTAAACTTGAGTGTGTGGTATATCCTTCCACGCATATTCATAATCATATTTATTGTGAGTGACATTCATGTGAGATTTCACACAATCTACTCTAAGTAAGAAGCAACACTTTAATTCCATATATATCATTCCCAATAGTATGTTATAACAATATTCATGTTTCGATTTTTTCTTTCATGCAGATAATTAAAAAAAAATGTGAAGATGATAATTATGCAAATTTCTATTGTGAGTTTTTACAAGACCTTTATTACCGTAAAACAAATTATGATTGTCTATTTTGAATTGTATACTTAGTTGTTATGAATTTTGAATTAATTACTTATAAAATTACAATTGTATATTTGAAGAAGTCTTACTCTCCTGTGCATTGCATAGGTTAATACCTAGTTGTGCATGTAATTGTGGTGTACTTCTGTATACATGAATCCAATAGTGCCACCAGCACCACTAATATTGCTATTTAGGGGTGTGCACGAGACGAGTTGGATTGGATTTGTGCCAACTCTAGAATCGAACCGATCTTGATTGTTTTTAAATTTTTAGAATTAGAGTCGAACTGAACATTCAATAGAACCAAATCAAACTAACTTGAATCGGTTCTACCATTGTGTTTGGATCTGGCTGGCTCGAGTTGAGTCATCTATTTTTTGTGAAGAAGTTTAATTTATTCGTTAAGAAATTAAAAAACAAAACTCAATGTTTTATCTTAATTTCTCAAAAAGTTGAAAAACAATGTGTAAAATAAGTTAACAATACTTAGGTATGACAAATAATGATTAGAGTCATATATACAATATGTATATCAACTCTTATAATAAATATAGATCGGTTCTTGAGTCGGGTCTCGAGTTAAATTAATTCGGGTCTCAAAAGTACTAACCCAAGAACTACACCAAATATATCAATTTTGTCATTTTAAAACCCAAAACCGAACCGAACCTCTTAATAAACTCGAACCAAACTGATACATATAGATTGAGTTGGTTAGATTCTTGGCTCTTTTGGTTCTTTTGTACACCCCTAAATTGCTATCACTACCAATAGCATGAAAAAGAACTATGTCACATAAAGTGAAGGAGAGAGCTTCAACCTTCTAAGGTGAGGGAGAATCTCACCCATCCTTTTGTGCACTTTTACATGAGAGAATTTCTTTTCAATTGACGGTGATGAACACTGCCTCGAGGATGTGGCAAAGCCAAAAAGAATTTAAAATTGTACTTACAATTGCATTAGCTGAAGCAGTCCACCCACAAGATAAGAATAGCATAATAGATTCAGATCAAAATTATGATATGCATTTTTATAGTAGGAAAAAAAAGAAGAAATAATGTATTATCAACGACGTTATTTATCTAATTTATAATACTCAATTTAATTCAACTAATACTTTCTCAACTACTTGAAGTCGGGGGGTTGGGTATATAAATTTTGTTTATTTTTCTCTATTGAGGTCATATTCTCAATTAAACTGTTATATAACCAATTTTTCTTTATTATCTTGTTTTTATTATATATGTACTAATCATCTTAATCGAATTTCCTTTATTTAATCTTCGATATGTAATACCTTTATCACCTCATGAATTTGTTCCCTTCTAATCCTATTTCGTAGAGTTTTGCTATACATCCACCACAGCATTCTCATCTCAGTAATATTCATTTTATTAACAAATTATTTATTGATTACTCAACACTATATACTGTAAAGCGTGATTAGTCTTATAGCCTTTTTATAAAATTGTCCCTTTAATTATTTAGGTAGGCGTTGCTCACACAATACACTTGAAATATTCGTCCACTTAGTCTATCCTATCTTAATGCTAAGACTAACATCACCATCCATCTTTCTCTCCTTCGGTATGATAAGAGTTTAGATACCAAATTATTCACTATTGGGCATTTCTTGACCTCTAATACCTCTAATACTAACCACCCTTGATTCATGTTTTTGAATTTATTAAATTTGTGTTTCACATATTCAATTGTAATAGAAAGGCCATGCTTATTTTATGGATTGGGATAAGGAGATAAAGAATATTAGTAATTACAACAACACCCCATTAACTATGACTCAGTATCACTAAATCTCTATAAACTCTAAATACAAACATATTTACCCCCTGAACTATCAATGTGTATCAATTAAAACATTATGTTAGAAATATGTTAACAATCTTTTAGGACAGTAAATGAAAAATTGTCATGTGAATTGCACATATTTATACAAGTATGATTTTATATCTAAATTGGTCTTCTTTTTTGTAATAATTGTTTACTAACTGAAATGCCTTTTGGATTGCTTTTATATTTACATGTCATTTAAGTGACATTTAAGTTATTAGACAATTATTATTATAACATAAATCAATTTAAATATAAAACAATGCTTTTGAAAACTTGTGCAAGTCACATAACATATTTTCATTCACTTTTCTAACGAATTACTAATCGAATGTGTTAATTAATACAAAGTGGTAGTTTATGGGTCAATTTGTCACGTTTTAAAATTTAGATAATTTTAGTAATACTAAGTGAGTTTAGGGAATGTTGTTTTAATTACCTCAAAGAATATTAGGATTTTAAATTTGGGAATCATAAATTCTCATGAAGGCAATTTCACTTCTAGTTTTGAATTCCCAAATTACTTATTTATGTAAATTATTTAATACTGTGTATACAAGATAATAGAACATGTTGGAAATATTTATCTAGCTCATTATGCAAGCAAACTCAATGATCACAACGGTTTCAAACCAAAGAAAAATATTACACAAGTTAAAATTTGGTTACAAACGTTTCCTCTGATGTGGTAAAATATAGTAGTCTAAAATTTTGGATCCAAGTTATGAATCTTTTGTTTTAAAATATCAGTCATCATCTTATGTAAAAATTATATAATCTTTGTTTTAGTATAGCTGACCACTTCCAAAGCATCCAACATTTACGCATATATGATTTTTACACAAAATTATCTGATCAATCAGAATTTATCAGTGTAAAGTAAAATATTCATTACGATATCATATATTTTAATAGGAAAAATGTAATCTAAGCAATACTTAAAAAAAAAAAAATAATCCAAAATTATGCGTCAATGATATTTTTAAAAAGGTCAATTTCCATCCCTGCTGTTAACATCTTGTCCCACCTAGTCCACCCCCACCCATCGCACTTCCTTTCTAGTTCTCTCTATCTCATAGGTCCTTCTCTCTCGATTAAAATCTAAATTTGTAAGTTTGAATTTTTAATCATAATAACAATGAGAAATCTAGTTGACCAAAGAATTGGGCCACAAATCTGACGGAAAGATTGTTACAACAAGCTGAGCCGTCAATAACTGTCATGACTTGGACAAGGACGATACCTGCATCACTTCGGCCACTGCCTGGGGATATGTTTGAGCAGGGGAATTGAAATCTCAGATTACCTGCAAAAATATTAGATTCCTTGGATTAGACTTGCCAGCCATCAATATAGGTCCAGTGAGTTCTACCTCGACTTTGGTGGTGGTAGCCAGCAACTACCTGGGTTGCACTTTGGGCGGTTGATGGTGCCTCGATGGTGATTGCCGGAAGAGGGGAAGGTGAATCTGCTACGTTTGGGTTTGATCCCATGTGGTGAGGCTTACCTTACAAAAACGTAGATGAAGTGGCAGCATGTGATTGGGTAAAAAAGGTGAATTATCCTTTTTATGGGCTTGATCCTATGTGGTGAGGCTCATCTTATAAAAATATAAGGTTAAAATGACAAGCTATGATTGGTTAAAAAGATCAATTATCCTTTTGCCCTTAAAACTAGATCCGGGCACATGGCTATTTTCCATCACATTCAAGAAAGAGCTCATGAGGAAAGGGTGACATTGCAACTTGATTAGAAGTGTGAGGGATTGACTATTACAATTGAAAGTTTAGAGGTTAATATGGGATGAGGTATTAAATGCAAGGGAAAAAAATTGTAATTGGCCCTTTTTAAAATTATGTGTTTTGTATTGAAATGATAGAACCATATTGAATCACATAGATATCATTTTACTACAGTATTATTACTCATTTTATAAACTGAGGTCTCACCAAACATCACCTACCTACAAAAACAATTGGTTACCAATTGCCACCCACTTTGGTCAATTTAAATAATTTTTTTTAAACTTCCATCAAGTGCAAAAACTCTGGAAACGTAGATGGCACCGGGGGTGGAACCATGTAGGGTTCAGAGGGGCAACTGCCCCCTCAATTTCTCAAAAATTTTAATGTTTGTCATAAGTTTTAAAAGTTCTTTCAATTTACTCCCTCTAAAAATTTATAAATACCCCTAATATCTTTAAAGACATTACTTTGACCTACAATTTTATAAGTGTCTTTCAATTTGCCCCCATTAAAAATTTATGCCCTTAAATACTTAATGTGCTTCAATAACCCCTTTACATATGTAAGCTTATATAATATATAATTACATGGAAGTCAAGAGCCCTATTGTGGATTATAAAAAAAAAAAAAATCATTCTTACAAAAAAATTATAAAAAACTCCACCAGGATAATGTGATGATGACAAATTTGAAATTATGAGCCAATGATGTCTTGGTTTGAAATGAAAGGACCACAAACAACTATGATTCTATGAAAATTTTATATAAAAATTCTAGTTATATAGCATTACTTTCAAAAGAATTTTTTGGATTGTGAATAATTGTTGCTCCTTTTGAATGAATTTTCTAGCTCCGCCACTAGATGACACCATTGATTCACTCCAAAGATGTTCCCGCAAAAGTATGGTGGTGAAGTAGTTTAATTCAAGGGATCTCGAATATCATATGTTCTTCTCGGAGGTCGGGACCAAATATAGGTCACGGCTTTACAACCTTGAACCACTCTCAAATTGCTTACAACAAGTAAATCACTTCTATAAAAGGTTAAAATGAAAATGATTGATTTTGGGAAGTAGTTTGATTAGTGTAGACAATGCAATTGGAAGCCAGATTAAGATGTTTAAATATGACTTTGGATTCAATTGATCCAAACACAAGGATCTCAATGAAGGTTAATAACTCAAATCATTAACCACAATCAAGGGTAGAGATTTGAAGGATTTGGTTTTAGGAAAATATGAATTCTACCTTAATTGATGTTAGATTAGTATTCAATTGTAGAGCCATAGGCTAATACTATTGATTTGGACAATCTCAACCTGCAACTGCCAAATCATAAGTTGGGATTGCCAAACTTAATTAATAACCTAAGAGTTTTTATGAATCTAACATTCAATTTGATAGAATTAACAATTCAAAGAGATAATTCAATGAATTCATGGGATACCTTTAATGTAGAACTTGAATCCTTTGAGTATTCTTCATTATTGAAACCAAATGGAAGCTTAGCTACTCATGCCCATAATGGAATTGAAGAATTCAAGATGAAAATAATAGAAATGTAGAACTTAGAAATGGAATTAACGCGAAATTAGAGCGCAATTACAATGTAAATCAAGCAATTACAAGGTATTTAACTATATTCTAAAAACAGTAAATTGTACAAACTGCTATATAAGATTGTCAACCCCTAAATGTGCTTCAAAAACTGACTTTTAGGCTGAGAATTAGAATAGGGATGCCGTAGACCGTGCGCATGGTCTTCAGACGATGAAAACCAGGTCGTAGTAATTTCAAACGCTTGTGCAGAGGCTCATTTCTGGCTTAGCATCTGCAAATGCTCTGGATACATGCGCACGCTTGGGTTGACCGTGCACACTCTTGGTTTACCGTGTGCATGCTTTGTTGATCATGCGCATGGTTGGATGACCGTTCACATGCTTTGGATGACTGTATGCACGGTCTTTTGACCTTTTTGCCTTATGAAGCTTCATTTTGACCCTTCTATGCTCGAAACTTATAAATTAGCCATAAAATGGTATTAGGATCACAACACAACCAAAAATGAAGTAATACTATTGATCTAAAGCTAACAAATAGCTATTTAGAAGCTAATGATTACACTTTTGGAGTATAATCACCACCCCACCTAGCTTCTGCTAGTCCCTAACAAGACACTATATAAAAAAAAGATAATAGATAATCTCTAATTTCATAAGAGTCACAGATGCATTTAGCCCATACATCAAGGCTTTAAACCTCTAGGTTACCCCTAGTGGACGAGTGGTGCCTCGTGAGAACTTACAGTGATGACACCCACAAATATCAATTTATGATTAACAATCCAAGATATATGATAATATAGAGATAGTGCACAATTATACCTAAGTAATTTCAAGAGACATCCATTACCCTAATGCAAGCAAAAACTCATCATAAAGGACACAAAAATGAGGTTCCCGTGAGTGTGTGATAGAATCATGCACTATAGCTCAAGTGTGCATTCCCATACATTCAAAGACCTTTGAGCTTCAATCCAAATCCTCACTGGTCGTATACTTTCAAATAACTCAACACAAAGTTCCTCACAATGGAATTCTCTTAAAAAGGAGTAAAATATGAGATCATGCAAAAGAGCAATTTAAGTACAAAGAACAAAATAATGAAAGTGTATTAACTTTGGCATAACTTCATAAAAGATAACTTGAAATTAAACATCAAATAATCATAGTTGACAAATAATGACTTGTATTCAAAATAACTCTCATAAGAAGTATGCTTGAATCAAAAAGGACTTTCAAGGGTGGTCAATTGAAGAAGGAGGTCAAAAGGTTCATAACATGTGTGATCAAGGAATGTAATTATCAATATACAAACATCTCCACTTTCTCATTCTTTTCACTTGACACTATTTTCTTGCTTCTTTGATTAACCATCCCCTTTTGCATCTTTTTCTTTCTTTTCTTTGGTATTGTTTTTATTTCCCTTTCTTTTCTTGCACATGCTTATTACCTTTTTATTCTTTCACTTCTTCTCTTCATTTGCACAAACCATAGCTCTTTTTGACTTTCAAAGCTCTCTAATTAGTGAAGAACTTGTGTTTCTCAATTCAAAGAAATATTTCATCAATGATGACATCTTAATCAAGATCACACACTGAAAGGGGTCAAAGCAAAGTTTTATAAAGGAATGAAATCAATAGACTCCATGGCTCAAAAGATAAAAGATGGCTTAAAATCATCTCCAAAGCATATGTGAGTAGATCTCACAAGAATACAAGTGTCAACATTGATAATCAAAATCTAACATATGAACTAATTACAAAAATAATGAAGTCATTGAAAGAGATGAGAGCCAAGAAATTTTCCTTGAGTAATTGTAATCTCTCTACAAAGACAAGAAATAGTCCTAAGGCTCACAAGATAAAAGTCACACTCATATAAGGCTAAGAATGCACAAGTTAGCATATATGATACTATATGACATGATTTGTGCTAAAAAAATGGGTAATCCCCTCACTTATGTGTACTTGTGATGAAATCTCGCTATGTATCAAGATTAATGATGAATTATCAATTAAGCTCAAGTATAACCAATGTTTAACACTAACTATCTTATAATCAAAGATTAAATCTCCTGAATTTGGTATGATCCCAAAATAATTCATCAACATATCCACCATGAATAACAAGTGATAATAATGAAGAGTATATGTGTCAAAATAGTTGAATAAAGTGCCGAAACCACAAGATACTTTCAACCTCTACCAATGCTCCCAAGCAGTCAAATGATATCCATACAAAGCAA
Organism: Euryodendron excelsum; assembly: GCA_033060915.1. Lineage (NCBI taxonomy): Eukaryota > Viridiplantae > Streptophyta > Magnoliopsida > Ericales > Pentaphylacaceae > Euryodendron > Euryodendron excelsum. Next base: position 29,990,793 of record CM065385.1, on the reverse strand, counting down.
TACTTGAGAATAATCAAAATACGTAAAGAGATCGAAATATAATAAAGATATATACAATAAAGTCCAAATATGGCATCTACTATGAACAATAAAGTTTTAGATACAACAAGTGATATATATGCTCATACAAATGTATTTAAACCCCATCTCTAACTTAAGGAAAACAAAATCATCATCATCTCTAGGAGGTGGGGCCAGATGCCTTTTGAGGTGCCATTGAATCTCGTCCAGGACTCGATCCTGACACTGTATCTCAGCTCTAACCTCCTCTCGATAATTAGCATGAGTGGTCTTGAAGGTTGTCAGACGCTGCGTATACTCTGTCTGAGTGGTTTGGAAAGTTGCCACCACTCCCTGAAGCTCCATAATAGCAGTGGTTTGCTGCTGGATGACTACGCTCTGCTAATCCACCAACTGAGCTAATGCCTAATGTGTGGGGGTCCTTGTGAGCCTATTGGTCATGCTTGTTGACTCTACGCTTTGATTTTGATGATAACTAAAACTTGTGTTAGTTTACTACTACATTTAATTAGTGTTCAGATTAATAAGCATTATAATTTAGACTTAAAGTTTGACTTAAAGTCTAATTCATATCAAAATAGATGCACAACATTTACAAGTTTATTTAATACACCAAAAGTCAAGCCTTGCACCAAAATAGAGCAATTGCACCCATTCAAACTTTAAACAGATGATTTGCATTCAAATTAAATTGAAGGTGTTCAAAAAGAGAATTCATCATGTCTACAAAAATCTCTACAAAGAATTCAAAAGAGGACTATAGTAGAGCTGTGAAGATTCATTAAAGTTGATGTGTATTAAAAGTGCGCAAAAGTAAACTTCATCAAGCCTTTAAAGACTAAATGAATTTGACTTAAACTCGAAGAGATTGAAGGTGAGTTGAACTCAAAGAGATTGAAGCTGATTCAAATGAAGAGTTCATCATGTGTGCAAAGACTCTTTGAAGAATCCAAGAGAAGATTTAGAAGAAACCAAAGTGAATTCAATCCAAATTGAATTGAAAACATTCTTGGATTGAAGACTTTGAAGTATCATCATACCTCAAAGAAAAGACCTCTTGAAGATCTTAAGTGTTTTTGAAGAACATCATACCTCAAAGAGAAGATCCCTTGAACATCTCCAAATTATTTGAAGCTAAACTGATCAAGGAAAGCATGAAGGACATTTTTTGGGTGATGTGTCGACACATGGGTTTGATGTGTCGATACATGAAGACAGTGGACAAATTTTGAGAAATGCAAACTTGATGTGTCGACACATGAAAGTCAAGTGTCAACACTTGGGGACTAATGGCTATATTTTTAAACGTTATATTGAAGTGGGCACCGATTTAATGAAGCTCCAACAACCTCCAATGGGTGAAATCAATTCAAGGCTTTATATATATGGACAAGAGATACAACATTCACTGATTGATTGAGTTGAAAAATTTGAAAATTCTCTTTGTCTCAAGTTGGTAGTTAGTGAGCTATTTAATTCCCATTCACTTTTCATAGAGAGTTTATATTTCATTTGTATATCTTTCATACACTTGTAAGTGAGAGTTGGAGTATTCTCTTGTCAAAGAAAAACACTTGTAAGTTAAAGTGGATCTTGGACAAAACCACTTAGTAGCTGGAAGAACTTGGAAAGAAGTTCTTGTGTGAAAGTGGGCTGAGCACTTTGGAAATCAGCATCTACTTTGTAATTGGAGATTGCATAGTGGAGGAAGACTTCAAGGGGATCTTGGGGTGATGACTTAGACTTGAATCTCCGTAATTCTTAGTGTCCTTTCTTGTACTCTATTTTCATTTTATTATTGTCTACATTGCATTGCATACATCTTGAACTACTGTTCCATTGATTAGATTAGTTTTAATTATTCTTAATTTACTTTTAAACCCAATTCACCACCCATCTTGATTTGTCTTTTGGGGTAACACTGCTAAGGTTGTTTGGCTATTGGACCATCCTGCTGCTGCTAGGCCTCCTAAAGTTGCCTCTGAATATCGGCTAACTGACCATTTGCTCGTTGCTAGGAAGATAGCTCTATTGGCTGTATCGCCGGAAGGTCTATGACATCTGCCAGTGAAGGTACTCCAGGTATTGAGATGAGCTTGGTGAGAAAATAGGTAAATGGGATACATCTTTGGGGTCTACTAAAGACTGCAGCCGTACACAGGGCCCTAAACATGTAATGGGTAGGTCGATAGACCTACTCGTCTTTATGGCCCACAATAACATGCCCCTAGTCCGGTTGACCTCAGCTGTCCTACAGATGGGAAGTATGTAAGCACAAGCGAAAAGAAAGAGAAGTCAATATCTAAGGGTTAAGACCTTCTTCATAACCTACGAAGAAACATACTGCCCACCAGAGGAACAGATCTCAGCTACCATGGCCTCATGTTTTACCACCTGATTGTGCTTTAAAAGTGCAATTATAATGCTTTAATTAGTACTTTATTAGTATTAGTTTATAAGTATATATGTCTTTTTAGTTATGTTTTGATATTAATTGAGTTTATAATGCTTTATGTAGGTTTTGAGCTTAAATAGAGTGATTTCGAATGTAATTTAATCATAGGTTTCAAGAGGTTGCTGTCAAGGTATAAGCTGCCGAAGCTGTGGTACAAGCTGCTGAAGCATGCAGAGTTGAAATTTTGGAGGCCCATATCTCACGAAGCAGGAAGGCTATTCAGGCCCATAATATGTCGATTTCATATAACTTTTCGAGACCTACAACTTTTGTGAAGTGACCCAGCCCATCTAAGCACTTTGTAGAAATCGTCCGTACGACTGACGACGGGATATATAGATTTATTCACTTTTTAGTTAGAGATAGATTAGTAGGTAGTAGAATAGGTTTAGGAGTTTTATGTTTTGAAGGAGAAGAAGAATTCTAGGATTTTTCTAGGGTTTGGAAGGAGGAATCATCCAACCTTTGGAGGCTACGAATATTTTCATCTTTCACGGGAGCATCTTTAATCTGTAGTTTTTATCTTTAGTTTTATTTCTTGTTTTTATTGTGAATTTCATATTATATTCCTTTAATGCAGCGTTTTATTTCTTCAGTTATTATTTCCATTCTTGCAATCTTTATTATGTTTTTCAGTAGCTAAATCTGTTCTTGGTATGGGTTGAGAATGTAACTAGGTTATCGGTAGAGATTTAAGATAGTATTCATTTTATAAGATTTTAAGAACTTGGATCAAGATTCATTTTCTTGCCCATGAATATCTTCGAAAACAATATTATTGATCATATCTAGCCATATATGTATAGACTGATTTGTAAGCAGGGATACGTATACCTAGAATTTTTGATAAGGATATTGATTATAACTGAATATATATTTCTATTAAGAGTACTTTAGAAATCTACTGTTCTTGATTAAGCTTCGAACATACTTTGTAGACAGGTTTATAAACTGGGATAGGTATGAATGGGACCCTGGTATGAACACTAGTAAATAATTGAATATCAACTTTAAAAGGGTAATCGAACATTGAATTTCTTTAATCCAAACTATCTTGGGAACCTACCTGTAGGCCTATTACTGGATCAAACCCTGCCAAGACCTCGTTATAATATTTGAATACAATCCTAAAATTAGTTTAATTTTATTGTGGATAATTTAGATCAATCATCTCCAACAATTGATTTTTATTTTCTCTTTGAAAGTTTTTTTGCAATTTTAATTGATTCTGAGTTCATTATAATTTTGTCCTGATTACAGACCTTATTCATAAAGTTTATTTCTTGTGTTCTCTGTGAATCGAACTTGGACTTACCGATATATTATCACTGCATCGCAACCGTACACTGGCGGATATAAATTGCACTATTCAGGAGCGATCAGCTTTTGGCGCCGTTGCCAGGGAGATTACAAAGCAAATAAGCTAAGGTAAGAAAAACAAACAGGGCAAAAAATAAAAATATACAAGAACAAAAACAAAGCAAACGAACTCGAGAGGAATTGATTCCTACAACAACGAGGAAATTCAATAACTCAATTGGGTAACTTCGTTCCATCCTTACGATCTGTGAGCATATTAGATTTTCTTTTCTTTATTTTACTAGTTTCTTTTAGATAAATTATATATTTGTTTAGTGGAGGTTTAGGGTTTAATTGCAAATTGGTGGATATTTTATGTGGAGATTGCTGGTTCGGTTGGAAATTTAAATCAAATATTGTTCATCTCTATTTCACTGTTGTGGCAGATTGGTGCATTTATGTGCATTGCATTGCATGTCAGTTTAGCAAAGGGATAGTTCAGGTAGACTTTTGAGAGCAACTCCACTTGTTTACGCCACTAGATTTGGAGCTCTTCCCGATACTACACCAATACGTATAGACTTTGACATGGCCTACATACTGGGTGATGATGGGAATATAGATGGGGGTAATAACATGCAACCCCCAAAACCCCAAGTACCTGCACCACCACAAAGAACTATGAGAGATTATTTAAATCCACCAAGACAGACTCCAAACTCGTGCATTATATTACCTCCTGACCAAAATGCATTCCATCTTAAGTTAGGTATCATGCAATTAATCACACATTTTCATGGGATAGATTTTGAAAATCCATATACCCATCTTAAAGCATTTGAAGAGGTCTGTAATATGTGTTTTGATAATACGTGCTCTGTTAAGACCATCTGTCTCAAATTGTTTCCATTCTCATTGAAGGATAAAGCTAAAATTGGTTAAATTCTTTAAGGCCGAGGTCTATTCCATCATGGGATGTCCTTCAAGCCGAGTTTCTAAAAAATTTCTTTCCTGAGCATCGCACGAGGCAATTCGTCGCCAAATTTCACAGTTCACTCCCTTTGAAAATGAAACATTTTACCATAGTTGGGAGAGATATAAAGAACTCTTGAATTCATGTCCTCATCATGGACAAGACCCATGTAGGTTGGTTAGTACTTTCGTTTTTGCCTTGACTCCCGAACTCAAAAGGTTTGTGGAGACAATGTGCAATGGTTCTTTCTATGATAAATCTCCAGAAGAAGCCTATGACTTCTTTGACTTTCTAGCTGATAATGCGAGAGATTGGGACACCACAAGGACTAAAAATCCCGAGATTAGAAACAACTTAAGGACAGGCACCATATATCCATTAAGGTATTTAGAAGAGGATAATTCAAAGATAGCCACATTGACTAAGCGATTAGAGGCCCTAGAAATGAAAAAAATTACAGTAGTTGAGAGTGAAACCCAAGTTAATTGTAGTGTGTGCGATAGTAATGAGCATAGGACAGATCTTTGTCCCACAATTCCAGCCTTTAGGGAAGTGTTGCATGGTCAAGTAAATGCTATTGCCCCTTACAATAAACCACCACAGGCCCCACAAGGACAAGGAAACCCATATGCACCTACATATAACCCAAGGTGGAGGAACCATCCCAACTTCAGTTGGAGGAATGATGGTAACTCAGCACCTTAATAATTTTAACACCCACAACAATTTAATGGCCCCCTTAATCAATACCAAGTACATGATCAACAATTTTCAACACCAGCAACAAACGTGTATAGGCCACCTCCTCTAAAACCTGTAGAGGATCCTTTGACCCAATTCATACAAGTACAGCAAGCAACTAATGCTAGCCTTAATAAATCTATCGAAGAGTTAAAGACTTTGTTTGCTCAATCACTAACCAAAGAGAAAGGCACATTCCCTGCTCAACCATTACCTAACCCTAATAGGCAAGCTCATGGTGTAGAGAAAAATTCAAATCCGCCAAATCATGAGCAAGTTCAAGTAGTAAGCACCTTAAGGAGTAGAAAAGCCATAGATAAAACTATTCTAAGTAAAGAGTCTGCCCCTAGGGAGGACACTAGCGAGAGAGTAGAAAAAACATCAAAAGAGGATAGAGACATTCCTAAAGAGGTAGTGGAGGAGTTAGGAAAGAAGCCTAGGGAAGATGAGTCTAGGGATAAATCTGCGGACATCGACAAAGAGGATTTGTCACGTGTTCCATTTCCTCAGAGATTAGCCAAACCGAAGCAAGAACTAATAAATTTTGAAATTTATGAGGTATTCAAGCAAGTAAAAGTCAATATTCCATTCCTAGATGCCATTAAGTAGATCCCTTCATATGCAAAGTTCTTAAAGGACTTGTGCACCATTAAGAGACGCCTCACTGTGAGAGAAGCCTCTTTTCTGAACTAAGAAGCTAGAGAGGTTCTACAAGTAAATCTTCCACCAAAATACAAGGACTCGGGGAGTCCAACCATTCCATGCATAATCAGAGATCATAGGGTTGATAATGCTTTGTTAGATCTAGGATCTAGTGTGAATCTGCTACCCTTTTCTGTTTATCAACAGTTAGGGTTAGGAGAGTTGAAACCCACTAGAATCACCTTACAATTAGCCGATCGTTCGATTAAGATTCCTAGGGGCATTGTGGAAGATGTGCTTATCCAAGTGGACAAATTCTACTTCCCAGTTGACTTTGTAGTGCTAGACGTCGTGGGGAGCTCAAATGATCAATCTTCTATCTCTGTCATTTTAGGTCGTCCCTTCCTAGCAACATCCAATGCTATTATTCATTGTAGGGGCGGGGAGTTGAACTTATCTTTCGGAAACATGACTGTAGATATGAACATCTTCCATGCGGGTAAGAAACCAGGAGAGTGTGAAGACATCAGGGAGATTAGCATGATAGATATTCTAGTACAAGGACATTTTAATAGAGAATTCTTAACAGATCCACTTGAGAGAGCCTTAATTCAGAACGAGCAAATAGAGTGTTTAGAAGAAACAGTGATAAATGAGAAAGCAGTAGAGTGCATTCCTGCTATGTCTGTGAGTCATTGGACCCAATGTGTTAAGCCATTAGGGCTCAGTGCTTGTAAACCTGAACCATCAGAAGTGAAAGCTCCTATTCCGGAGTGAAAGCCATTGCCATCTACTCTTAAATATTTATTTTTAGGCAATGGTGAATCTTACCCAGTAGTGATATCTTCTAGCCTGTCTGAAGGCTAAGAGGATCAATTGAAGAAAGTGCTTTTAAAGCACCGCAAAGCCATAGGGTGGTCAATTGCTGATTTACATGGTATTAGCCCATTAGTTTGCACACATCGCATATACTTAGAGGAAGAGGCTAAACCTGTTCACCAAATGCAAAGGCGATTGAACCCGAATATGAAAGAAGTAGTTAGAGGAGAAGTTTTGAAACTTCTCAATGCGGGTATTATTTACCCAATAGCAGACTCTAGGTGGGTGAGCTCTACCTAAGTGGTCCCTAAAAAGTCTGGAGTAACAGTAGTGAAAAATGACGAAGATGAATTAATACCAACTAGGATCCAGACAGGATGGCGCATGTGCATCGACTATAGGCGTCTCAATGCCATCACCACCAAAGACCACTTTTCATTACCATTGCTGGATCAAGTCATAGAGCGGGTGTCGGGTAGAGCTTATTATTGTTTTTTGGATGGGTACTTGGGCCATAATCAAATTGAAATAGCCCCAGAAGATCAAGATAAAACTACATTTTCTTATCCGTTTGGCACGTATGCTTATAGAAGAATGCCTTTCGGTCTGTGCAATACACTGGCCACTTTCCAAAGATGCATGATGAGCTTATTTAGTGATTTGGTAGAAAGAATCTTGGAAGTCTTTTGGATGATTTTTCTTTTTATGGGAACACCTATGACCAATGCTTAGAAAATTTGAAAAAAGTTTTGAAAAGATGTAAGGAAACCAATTTGGTCCTTAATTGGGAGAAGTGTCATTTTATGGTGACACAAGAGATAGTATTAGGACACATACTTTCAAATAAGGGGATAGAAGTTGACAAAGCTAAGGTCGACCTTATTCATAACCTTCCACCCCCTACAAATGTTAAAGATGTTCGTTCATTTTTAGGGCATGCCGGGTTTTATTGGCGATTCATTCCAAGTTTTAGTGCTATTTCTCGTCCTATGTGTCATTTGTTATCCACGGATGTTCCATTCGAATGGACATCCCCTTGCCAACAAGCTTTTAACAAGCTAAAAGGGCTCTTGACCACTGCACCCATCATGCAAGCCCCTGATTGGTCTCTACCTTTTGAACTCATGTGTGATGCGAGTGACTTCACTATAGGGGCGGTACTTGGTCAGAGAAAGGACAAGAAACCATATGCCATCTATTATGCTAGTAAAACTTTAAATGATGCACAAATGAACTACACTACCACCGAGAAAGAACTTCTTGCTGTGGTCTTTGCGCTTGATAAGTTTAGATCTTACTTAGTCAGCTCACTTGTCATAGTTTATACTGATCATGCCGCACTTAAGTACTTGCTCACTAAGCCAGACGCTAAGCCACAACTAATTCGGTGGATTCTACTCCTTTAGGAGTTTTATATAGAAATTCGGGACAAAAAGGGGGTCAAAAACGTGGTAGCTGATCACTTGTCTTGCCTCCCTGTTGATGGCCGAGATCAAGACAAATCTCCCATTTCGGAACATTTTCCTGATGAACAACTTTTCTCCATCCAATCTGGTACTCATACTAATACCCCTTGGTTTGCGGATATGGCTAATTATTGGGCTTTAGGTAAGATTCCATCTTAATGGTCATCCAATGATAAAAAGAAATTTTTTTTGAAATGTTAGAGCTTTCATGTGGGATGACCCATACCTTTATAAGTATTGCTCTGATCGGGTGATTCGACGTTGTGTATCTGATAATGAATTCCAATCCATAATTAGTTTTTGCCACTCATATGCTTGTGGTGGACATTTCTCCACCAAGAAAACAATTGCCAAAGTCCTCCAATGTGGATTTTATTGGCCCACTATGTTTAAAGATGTCCATACTTTTTGTACTGCTTGTGATAGATGTCAAAGACTAGGTACTCTCACTAGAAGAAATATGATGCCCTTGAATCCCATAACAGTCATAGAAATATTTGATTGTTGGGGCATCGACTTTATGGGGCCGTTTCTTAGTTCTTTCAGGCATTTATACATTTTAGTGGGTATTGATTATGTATCTAAGTGGGTAGAGGCAGTAGCATCCCATACAAATGATCACTCAGTAGTGATTAAATTTCTAAAAGAAAACATCTTTTTCAGATTTAGGATGCCGCGTGCTATTATAAGTGATGGTGGAACCCACTTTTGTAATAGACCTATTGCAGTCCTGATGCGCAGATATGGAGTGCTCCATAAAGTTGGAATGCCCTATCACCCACAGACCAGTGGCCAAGTCGAACTCGCCAATAGGGAAATAAAACATATTTTAGAAAAAACTGTGAACCCCAACCGTAGGGATTGGTCCTTAAGGTTGGTGGATGCACTCTAGGCGTATCGGACTGCATACAAAACACAGTTAGGCATGTCACCCTATAGGCTCGTTTATGGCAAAGCTTGCCATTTACCCGTTAAGGTTCAACACAAAGCTTATTGGGCCATTAGGCAAATGAATGAGAACCCCGACGACGCTGGACATCATCGAAAACTTCTACTCTCAGAGTTGGATGAAATACGTAATGACGCATATGAAAATGTGCGAATTGCTAAGGCAAAGATGAAAGTTCTTCACGATCAACACATTTCTTGAAAATCTTTTGACATTGGTCAAAAAGTCCTTCTGTAGAACACCTGGTTACATTTGTTCCCCGGAAAGTTGCGTAGTAAATGGTCGGGACCTTATATAGTGAAAGCTGTCCACGAGAATGGGGCCATTGAAATTCGAAACCCCACAAATGACAATCAATTCACAGTCAACGACCATCGGCTAAAACAGTATGTTGAGAATTTTGTGGCAGAAATAGAGACATTATGTCTCGAAGATCCTCCTCCAATAGAGTAATATCCAGAGAGAGGTAATCGTGTATAGTAGTGTTGTTGTATTTGTTTTTCTATTTTTGTAATGACTAGTGCGCCTTTCATCACTAAGTGTGTGGCCTTCTTTTCCTCTAGCATCCATTGAGGGCAATGTGCAAATTAAGTTTTTTTTTTGTGGGGGGGGGGGGGGGGGGGGGGGGGGGGGGGGGGGGGGGGGGGGGAGGGGTGATCATTCTTGTGATGATTTGCACACTATGTTTATTTCTCTAAAAAAAAAAAAAAAAACTGGCCGTCCGGACGAGAAAAGTATTCGAAAATACTAGCCGTCCGGACGCCTCTCAGGGCCCGTCCGGACGCCTTTTCACACTTAAAATTTCTTTTAGTAGTCAGAGAACACAGGCACTGGCCATCCAGACGCTTTTCTTGACTTAGAAAAATTTTCGAGCAGGTTTGTGCAATGCCACTGGCCGTCCAGACGCCTCCTAACACTTCGAAAAAATTTTAAGTTCAAGTTGCAAGGCTACTGGCTGTTCGGACGCCCTGTCCAGACGCCCTTCGTGCCTTAGAAATTTTTTTACGTCGGTTATGACAAGCTCACTGCCCGTTCGGACGCCCCTGACATACCGTCCGGACGCATGATCCTTGTTTGGACGCCCTTATTTTCCGTCTGGACGCCCCTATTTAAGTCGAACGGCACCGTTTTGGACCCCGTCTGGACGACCTTTGAGGGGCCGTTCGGACGCCCCTGCGTTTTTATAAAATCTCCAGATTTCTCCGTTTTGTCTCATTCGCACACCACAAAATTCCTATTTTAGAGAGAGGGAGAGCGTCCGGACGAGGCGACGAAGTCGTGCCAGTTTGAAGAGTTGTTACCCTTCAATTTCGCGTCTTTTCATCTTCCAAGGTAACTACACAACCTCTCCTTTCCCTTTCCAAAGTTTTTTCTTTAATATTTATGCTTAGTTAGGATTGGGATTTGCATTATAATTGTGATCGTGTGGTGGTGTTTGTTGCGATTTGTTTTGTGAAGTTATTTTGATGGCACCGTAAGGAAGTAAAAAATCTTCGAAAAAATCTTTGGCCATAGAACCCTTTGAACCCGATTATTCTTCAGACTATGACCTATAAATTTTCATCAGTCATCAAGCCTTTTTGGACTTTAGGAAAACTTGGGCGAGTAAAGCCGCGGCCGTAGAGCGAAACATAGAACTGTGGAATTTTGGGGGTGGGTTTGCTTTAGAAGCTGAATTTGAGAGGCGGGGTTGGAATGATTTAGCCGCATATAGGGGGAATACATTTTAACCCTTTGTGCGGAACTTATGACTAATATTCGAGTGGCGGACAAAAATGAGGGTCATGAGAGGCTAGTGACTTGGGTGAGAGGGAGAGACATAGTAATTACCCCGGCCACCTTTTCTCGTCATTATGGGCTTAGGCGTGAACCTAACGCCGAGTTTTGTCATGGGGTTGGGACTTCGAGCCTCACTGAGATGGCACGGGAAATTTTAGAAGATGATCAGCCTTGGGTTGAGGGGAAGACCCAATGTGAAAAAAAGTTTTTAAAACTAAGGTACCTTCCACTTTTTCTTTTCTCATGCCATAGTTTGTTACCCCAGGCCCATTATGCCCAGGTCAGCCTAGCCCGAGCCCAGCTAATGTGGGCCATTGGAACCTAAAAGACCATAGACTTGCCGAGGTATATGTTCCTCCAGCTTTATCATGACGCCACCAATATCACCCGAGGGGACAGTATTCAATTTGTGTGTATGCTTACCTCCCTGATTCTTGAGTCAGGTGTCTGCCCACCTTCATTTTTTTCACGAAAAACTTCAATGCGTGCTATCAACATGACTTCTATTCACAAGTCTGAAGCACAATATAAGAGTCACAAGAAGAAGAGGACCGAGGATGATGATGAAGAAGGAGAAGGCGGACCATCGGCTGAGGGAAGTGGCCGTGCTGGGCAGTCTTCATTGGATAAGGTAGTAGAGATGTTGGAGTTGCAGGCACTTACGCAGCAACACCACACCCAGCTTTTGGAGGCTCAAGCCAATGCCTTTGGGACTTTTCAGACGGAGGTTTATGGCCGGTTTGATCAGATTGACAAGGAGCAAAAGTGGCATAGCCAGGCTATTGAGGAGCTACAGAGGGAGATTTCCCGTTCGGTGTGGGATCCGTCCACTGATATGTAGTGGATAGTGTTTACTTGAGTTTAGATCATGAGTATTCTAGATTATTGTATAACTGATCTAAAACTCTTATGTCTTTTCTGTTTGGATGTTATGTTTATGTTTATGAGTTTAGATTGTGCGTCGCATTGTGGCGATCTAAAACTCTATTTTAGTTAGAACTGTTAGTGTTGGTTTTTGTTTGTTTATTTATGTTAATGGAATACTGTTATCTTAATTTATGTTATGTCATTCCTTTTATTTATTATATTTTTTTATTCATTTTTATAAGTTTTCTTAAGAATAGGACAAATAAAGCAATCTCGATAACCATGTCACTCAAAAGGAGTAAAAACAAATCACCATAGGGAATCAAACAGTTCGCTAACTCTCGAGAGAGGGATATGTACCTAAACTCGTTTCAAGGGCGGCAAGTGTTGATTGAACGTCGAGTGCAACTTTCGGATTTTGCTAATAGATTTTTGAAATCTACATTCAGATAGAGAGGTTGGCTTCCGATGTTAACGAGAGAAGGCCCAGTGAACATTGATATGGTACGAGAATTTTATGCCTATTCGAGCGTGTCTGAGACACTCGAGCTCTCCATTCAATCCAAAGTGAGAGGACACATGATCTCTATTGCAGCGAATGATATTTGTGAACTTCTAACCTTGCCACGGGTTCCGAGGCCGGATTTTAAGCTATTTGAAGGAAGTTCACCTCTTATGGATGTGCTTTGCGCAGAATTACAGAAAATACCATCAGTGGGTCATCATTCTATCATACCCGTGTCGTCCTTAAAAAGGGAGTACTGGTTATTGAATTTGATTCTCTTCTCAAATATTCTCCCTGAGGTGGATTCGAGTGTTGTAGTAGATCATTATAAATGTTTTTGGCTGTACATTATTAGTAAAGGGTATACGATTGATCTGCCTGCTATGATGTTGACTCTTATGAGAGAAGCACGCTATTCATCTGGCGGGTTACCCTATGGGTTGTTTGTTACCCAACTTTTGGAGCAAGTTGGAGTATCTACATTGCCTTCAGACACCATTGCACATTCGGGACATCCGTTATCCAGTTTGGATGCTTTGAGTACCCGAGCGCTTCAGCAGAGTGACTTACCTACCTTGATTCCAGGACAGCAACAGCCTGCCATGTCCACTCCATTCGCAACTGTTGAATCCTTGCAAAGGCAAATTTTCGAGTTGAAGGCGGAGGTGGATTTGTTGAAGAGTCACACTTCGGTGGTCTTGACTTCAAAGGCTCCAGAGCATGGTCCTACCCGTTTGTCTTAGAGTTCTTTGGGAAAGCTTGATTTAGTAGTTGTACAGTTAGTAGTATTTTATTTTCTTTAAGGATATTGTGTTTTTTTTTCTTTTCCTTGTTTTGCTTTATTTCTATTCTCTTTCGGTACTCTATTTTTTTTGAAAAAAAAAAGAAAAAAAAAGAAAGAAGAAAAAAAAAACAAAATGAAAAAATATACTTTGTTATGCCTTTCTAACCAGTTACAGGTGTGCTCACAGTGATTCACCTTTGGAGACTGGAACTGAGTTGGTAAGAGTTGAGTAGCATATGGTTCATCGGTCATGGTCGGTATCTTCAACACTTTCATTTATGTTTTTATTGCTTAGTATTATTCATGTTAGGAGTGTTAAAAATGTTTCTTTTTAGAACCATATTTATGTTCATGTCAATACAATCTTAGAATTGAGAATGATTGGAGGCATTCATGAGACTAAACTTGAGTTTAATTGTCGAGTTAACTTCTTATGATGATGAATTGCAAGTTTTTGCCATGGAAGCATTACATGGGAGAGATTACATCATTATGCACTATCTTGTTATATGACTTCTTGTATTGATGATTTTGTGCATTTTTTTCATCCTTAAATAGTGGAGATTGTATCTTGTGAGCTTTAGAGACAATTTATCTTCTTTTCGGAGTGGATTTACATTTACTCGAGGATACTTCTTTCATTTTCTATTCTTTTAATAGCTTCATTACACTTGATTTTGATTCATAAGTTAGGTAGTGATTGAGGTTATTGACACTTATACTCTTTTGAATTTCAAACTCAATATACTTTGGATATGTTGCTAGGTCATTCTATCCTTCTCAGACACATAATTTCTAAATTTTGTCTCTTGAGCCTTGTATATATCATCCTTGATAGAGTCAAATCATTGTTGAAATGTTTCCTATCGAAGAGATGTGATTGTGGTGCTAGTGAAGAGCTTGCAAAGAAGGGGATGATGTAATTGTAATGCGATGAAAAAGGAAAAAAAAAAGAGAAAGAAAGGATATATGAAAAAATCGGAAAAAAAAAGAAAAAAAAGGGAAAAGAAAAATATGACAAGGAAGAAAATAATGAAAAAGAATGAAAAAAATTGAGAAGCATTATCATATGAATTGGGAGTTGAAAGCATGGTTTTGGTGATCATTGGATGTTTTGAGCATCAATGTTTTGAGTAGTTTGGTCTTTCTCTCTCTATACATTTTTCTTCTTTTTACAAACGGTTGTAGTTGATCCGAAGTATACATGAGTTAAAAATTCTTTTGAGTATAAGTATCCTTGTCAATTTCTTGATCATTACTTTGATTGTGGGTATTCTTTCATTAGGCTATGTCAAGTCTTATACACTTACGTGTTGGCGGTTTTGGTTATTGGATTGCTCTTATTGCATGATTTATATAATTACTCTTATGACGAGCTTTCCATTGAGAGACCCATGTGTTCATATTTTTGTGAGTGTATGCTTTGTGAGCATTTGAATCAAAGCGTGAAGGATGTTTGTGCGTGAAATTGACACACTTGAGTTATACTGCATGGTTAGTGCATTATAATGCACATCTTTCTTGTAACTTTCATGTCTTCACCTTGCATGACTCATGTTAGAAGTTGAGTTGAGAATTACCTTGAGTAAGTTCTCATATGCCTTAATTATTCTTTCTACCACTGATTATTTGAAATGAACTGATATTTGTGGGTATCATCACTGCAAGCCCTCACGAGACATCACTCGTCCACTAGGGGTAACCTAGGGGTGTAAAGGCTTGATGCATAGGCTAAATACATTCGTGACTTCTACGAAAGTGAAGATTATGTTTTTGGGTTTTAGTATTTTGCTAGAGACTAGCAAAAATCTAGTTGGGGGGTGTAACTGTGCTTCAAAAGTGCAATTATAATACCTTAATTAGTACTTTGTCAGTATTAGTTTATAATTATATATGTCTTTTTAGTTATGTTTTGATATTAATTGAGTTTATAATGCTTTATGTAGGTTTTGAGCTTAAATGGAGTGATTTCGAATGTAATTTAATCATAGGTTTCAAGAGGTTGCTGTCAAGGTACAAGCTGCCGAAGCTGTGGTACAAGCTGCTGAAGCACGCAGAGCTGGAATTTTGGAGGCCCATATCTTGCGAACCAGGAAGGCTATTTGGGCCCATAATACATCGATTTCATATAACTTTTCGAGACCTACAACTTTCGTGAAGTGACCTAGCCCATCTGAGCACTCTGTAGAATTAGTCCGTACGACTGACGACGGGATATATAGATTTATTCACTTTTTAGTTAGAGATAGATTAGTAGGTAGTTGAATAGGTTTAAGAGTTTCATGTTCTGAAGGAGAAGAAGAATTCTAGGGTTTTTCTAGGGTTTGGAAGGAGGAATCATCCAACCTTTGGAGGCTACGAATATTTTCATCTTTCAAGAGAGCATCTTTAATCTTTAGTTTTTATCTTTAGTTTTATTTTTTATTTTTATTGTGAATTTCATATTATATTCCTTTAATGCAGCGTTTTATTTCTTCAGTTATTTTTTCTATTCTTGCAATCTTTATCAAGTTTTTCAGTAGCTAAATTTGCTCTTGGTATGGGTTGAGAAAGTAACTAGGTTACCGGTAGAGATTTAAGATAGTATTCATTTTACAAGATTTTAAGAACTTGGATCAAGATTCATTTTCTTGCCTATGAATATCTTCGAAAACAATATTTTTGATCATATCTAGCCATGTATGTATAGATTGATTTGTAAGCAGGTATACGTATACCTAGAATTTATAATAAGGATATTGATTATAACTGAATATATATTTCTATTAAGAGTACTTTAGAAATCTACTGTTCTTGATTAAGCTTCAAACATACTTTGTAGACAGGTTTATAAACTGGGACAGGTATGAATGGGATCCTGGTATGAACACTAGTAAATAATTGAATATCAACTCTAAAAGGGTAATCGAATCTTGAATTTCTTTAATCTAAACTATCTTGGGAACCTACCTGTATGCCTATTACTGGATCAAACCCTGCCAAGACATTTTTATAATATTTGAATACAATCCTAAAATTAGTTTAACTTTATTGTCGGATAATTTAGATCAATCATCTCCAATAATTGATTTTTATTTTCTCTTTGGAAGTTTTTTTGCAATTTTAATTGATTCTGAGTTCATTATAATTTTGTCCTGATTGCAGACCTTATTCATAAAGTTTATTTCTTGTGTTCCCTGTGGATCGACCTCGGACTTACCGAGATATTATCACTGCATCGCAACCAGACACTGGCGGATATAAATTGCACTATTCAGGAGCGATCACCCATCCCCCCCCCCCCCCCCCCCCCCCCCCCCCCCCCTCAACCTGCCCCGCTGGGTACCTAAACAGAGGCTAAGCCTCTCTAGGTAGCTGATAGAAAGTAGCAAAAACAGTTGGGGTAATCTCAATAGTATGCCCCCTCACCCAGGATATGATCATCTTCGCTCTTGGATCTATCGAAGAAACAGAGATGTTGGCCATAAGTCCCCCGATCAGTGTAAATCTACACGAACCAGGGTACTTGGCCAACTCCAACCGCCCACGCTAGGTGAAAAGATCCTCATAAAGGAATGGGCCCTGGCTAACTACTAGAGAGCCAAACTCCTCTCCTGAGCTAGGCCCCGCTGACTAAAAATGGTGTCATAAGCCTCAGAGGCTGCATGACTGATAAATCGAGACTCGTTATAAAGAGGGGCCCAAGGTTGCGCTACTCTAACTATTGCCTATCCCGCCATCCTTAACTAGAAATGAAAAGCAATGAAATGATAAAGGAGGGTAGGAAAGGGAATACCTAAAAGATGAGAAAATTCGGGCTCGGACTACTAGGGCTGCTGGCAAGGCTTTACCGCTCCACTAGACTCACTCTCTCTCTCTCTCTCTCTCTCTCTCTTATTGAGTCGACCTAACCTTTAGAACGGTGTTTGAATGAAATAAAAAGCATATTTATAGATGCGCACGATCACTTAAACCATGTGCATGGTCCTAGTGTGTGTCCAAAGGGCTTCCCAAGTGTGCGCACGACCTCAACATGTGTCCAAAGGCTTTCGCAAGTGTGCACACGGCTAGCTCAACTATTCGGAAGGTGTTCTTTATCGTTAGCCTATAAATCTCTTCCACGTGTTTGTGCGCATAGTGAATCCTACCGTACACACAGTTAACAGATTGTGTGCACGGTTAACCAGAGTTTTGCTCAAAAATTAAAATTTTTCTTAAAGCATGCTAATCAAAAAGAAAAAATGTAAAAATAAAGTAAAAATAAAGACATTCAAAGGTTAAACTTCTGAATTACCGCCCCCCCCCTCCCAAAAAAAATGTCGCGCCTAGATTTTTTGCACTCAAGGAATGCACACACAAACGGAAAAAATACTGTATTCTCTCGTTAGAACTCACCCTCCTAGAAGAATGAGTGTGACTAGGTTTGAATTGAAAATTGATTTGAATAAAGGACTTTTAGAAAACATTTGGAGTCGCCACCTAACTTGATTAAGGTGAGTTAGGTCACCTAAAAACTAAGCACAATCCGAGGATTACACTTAGGGTTTTTGAAAACGGTTTTGAAAATACTTCCTCAAAAGAGGGTTTTTAGGAAAACAGGTTATTTAGCAACCTTTAGAAAATATTAAGCTCTTTTTAGAAAAATAACTCCATTTTTGTCTTTCGAAAACAGTGATCTTAGGTTTGGAGGTTGGTTACGTGTAGGGAAGACGTACTAAGCCATCATCCTACCCCGCCCTTGCAGTACTTACATGTCTGTTCACCCTAGATTCACCTATGAGAGTCTTCAACTAAGAAATGTCCAATCCTATCCACTTTAGAAAAGAATTTCTAAAAGAGTGATGCATGATATGCAAGTGCAAGAAAAGAAAGTTGGAAAATAGATTTGGAAAGAAATTGATTTGATTTAAAAAGAAATTTGAAAAGATAGATTTGAAATTGGAAAGTTTTAGAAGTTGGAAATAGAGATTTGAAAACAGATTTTTGGAATTGGAAACTCGAAATAGATTATAGAATTGGAGATTTGAAAAGAGTTATGAAAATAGAAGTTTGAAAAGAATGTGGAATTTGAGATTTGAAAAAGGTTGTGACCGCACCCATGAGGGTTGTCTAAGTAACCTTTTGGAGGAATCAGGTCAGTCGTAGTTCGGACAAGAGTCCGATAGAAAATATAAGATATGATTGGAAGAAAGAGATTTTGATTGGAATTTGGATTGGAGGATTGAGAGATTGAACTTTGATTGGAAGATTTGAAAAGATTTGATTTTGAAAAACTTGGTTTTAGGAAACCTATACTTAAGAAAGACGAGACTTAGGAAAGACTTGGTTGGAAGTTGAACTTGGGAGATTAGGAAAAAATTGGATTTAGGAAATGTTTGAATTAGGAAAGTTCATTTTAGGAAAGTTTTGGTTTAGGAAAGATTTCAAATTAGGAAAGTTTCAATTTAGGAAAGTTTCAATTTAGGAAAGTTTTTGAAATAAGAAAGTTTCGATTTGGGAATGTTTTGAAATAGGAAAGTTTTGATTTAAGAAAGATTTGAAAGTTAGAAAGTTTAGAACTTAGAAAGTTTCGACTTAAAAAATTTTTGACTTAAGGAAAGTTTTGAATTTTGGAATGTTTTGGAATAGAAAAGTTTTAAAAGTAAGAAAGTTTTGAATTAGAAAATTTTAGATTTGGAAAGATTTGAAGTTTAGGGAAGATTTAAAGATTTATATTTGGATAGTTAAGATTTGGAAAGGGATGGAACTAGGAAATGGTTGAATTAGGAAAGATTTGGAAGCTTAGAGTTTATGGAAACATTTAAAAGTTTAGGTTTAGGAAACTTATGGTTTAGGAAGGTATGAGATTAGGAAAGAGTGAATTAGGAAAGGTTTAGACTAGGAAGGATTGAAATTCCTACTTCCTAAAACAAAGGATTGGATTTTGCTTTTAAAAGAGGTGTTTTAATTTTGTTTCAAAAAATGGAGGATTGTATCTAGTTTTCTAAATAGGAAATTGGATTTGGTTTCCTAAAGGGAAGATTAGATTTGACATGGATTTGGAGGGTGAAGTTTTGGAAACCCTAGATTTAGAAAACTATAGTTTTGACATAGAAAAGAGGTTTTAGAAATATATAGTTTTGATGTAGAAAATAAGAGGTTTTGGAAACTTAGGTTTTGAGGCCAAAATAGGAAATTGAAAACTATGTTTTTGGGGAGAAAAATTAGGGTTTCCTAATTGTTGGCTTTAGGGCTTGACTTGGACTCTAAGAAAAGAGATTTTGGAAAGTGAGTTTTTAGAAAGGGAAATTTTTGGAAGGAAATCCTAGAGAGGAGTTTTTAGAAAATAAGTTTTGAAAAGAGAGTTTTTGGAAAGCAACATTTTGAGAGAGTTTTTGGAGAGAGATGGTTTGGAAGGAGATTTTTGGAAAGAGTTTTTCTAGGAAGGAGACATAGGGAGTGTTTTTAGAAAGCGGAATTCGAAGAGAGTGTTTTGGAAAGGAGTTTTTAGGAAGTTTTGAAAAATAAATTTTCGGAGAGAGTTTTTGAAAACAATTTTAGAAAGGAGATTGGAGAGAGTTTTTAGAAAGTATATAAAATATCTCACTTTCCTAAAACGATTCTAACTATAAGAAGGTTAGAACCACTTTAGGATAGTGGTTTTGAAAACAATAATGATTTGAAAATATGGACCATATTGGTCACTTTAAATGTAACACTTTCCTAAAGCAACCCTAACCATGAAAAGGCTAGAATTACTCTAGGATTGTGATTTTGAAAACAAATTTTGAAAAAGAAGGTTTTGATGCAAGTTTGAAAACAATGTTCATACAAGTTTTAAAAATGAGTTTGAAAACAAATTTTAGAAGAATGCAAGATCATGATGTATACAATGCAAATTGGGGTCGTGAATATACAATGTTAAAGGCTTCACCACATAATCAAGGGGGCCGAATCCACGTGGTCTCTGGTTAGACTAAAAGAAAGCCCCCGACACAGTGACCTTCCAATAGCCTAATCCTACACATGAACTGGGAAGTCCCTTGTTTCAAGCATGCAAGAAGGGCCCGGGGGGGGGGGGGGGGGGGGGGAAAGAAGATGCGGGATTAAAATAGAAGAAAACCCAAGTGGGTTCAGAGAGAGAAGAGAGAGGGGGAAAGTGCAGAAACGTAAATAGGAAGCGTACCTTGTGTCTACTTTATTTCTCTTTGCTTTGCGCGCTTTGCTTTTCTTGCTTCGCTTTGGTCTTTACTTCAGTCTTTAAGAGCTTGTCTTTGATCTTCGGGAGCTTCGAAGTTGTAGCACTTCAAGTCTTCAATGGAGGCTTTGAGGCTAGTGTATAAGTGTATGAGAGTGTGTATGAGTGTATAGAAGGCTAGGGTTTGGTGTATGGTGGCTAGGGTTTAGAGAACCTAAAGGAGACTAGGATTTTGGGAGGCTACGAGCTCTGTGTATCGAAAAGTAGGGTTTTTATACTGAGTTTACGGACCTCTTTCACGCTGGAGGAGGCTCTATATTTATAGAGAGAAGAACAACCTGGCACCTGTTGCAGTGGCGCTAGGCCAAAAATCCTTCTGGCGCCACTAGGAGTGGCGCCAGCCACTTAGGAAAGTTTTAATGTCGTCAAGCAATGTATCTTCTTGGCGCCACTTAGGAAAGTTTTAATGTCGTCAAGCAATGTATCTTCAGAAGATTTGGGCGCCTGTACTAGTGACTACCATGCAATTTTTAGCCTAGCTTCACTAGGAGTGACTCTGGAAGGTCCGGGAATGATTTAAAGGACCGGGAATGGCCCGAAGGGCCGAAAAGGGATAGGAACCCTTAGAATAGTGTCTCGGGGGTAGTAGACTTGAAAGATGATGACATGATGCGTTGGAAAGGTTGACCGGGCCGTTAGGAGCAAAACGGTCAATTGGACCATAAAACTATCAGATGAACTTGGAATGTCCTGGAAGAAGACTCGAGGTTTAGAAAAAATACTTAGAATATTCCAGGAGGTTGTCGGTTTGATACCAAAGCTGGTGTGGTTGGAAAAGGCGACCGGCCCACCAGGGGCAAAATGGTCATTTTGCATCGGGCTTATCTGAACTAACTCGGAATGATCCAGAAATGTATCGGAAGGCCGGGGATACTATCAAAAGCATCCCGGTTACCGGTTTGATACCTAGAGCCAGTATGGTTCCCGAGGCGCTCAGATGCCTAGGGGTAAAAATGGTCATTTAGCTTCAGGTGGGCCCTACGAGCCTGGGAAGCAATCGGTAGACTAAATTAGAGTTTAGAAGTTGGTAAGAGTCTGAATATGTATGTGTTGTGTAAAAGTAAGCCTAATCGGGCAGGAGATTGCAGAGCAGGCAAAAATAGTGTGCTTACACCAAAAAAAAAAAAAAAAAAAACTAAGGATGAAAAACTAAGAAAAAGAACAAACAAAAAATATAACTAAGGTAGCTAAACTACTCCAAACTAAGGATTGCATCATCATCACTCATCAAGGTTCGGTGGATTGACAAGATCCACACAATCGATCATCTTTAGGAAAGGCTCAAAATTGGGTTTCAACATTTGCCCATTCACCTTAAAGGAGGCACCATTGTCCATCCTTTCCACCTCAATTGCCCCATAAGGAGTCACCTCCTTCACCAAGCGTGGTCCCGACTATTTGCTCCTTAATTTCCTAAAAATAAATGTAACCGAGAGTTATAGGGTAATACCTTTTGACTAACGTGGAATGACTTCTGACGGATGTGTTGGTCATGGTGAGTCTTTATCTTTGCCTTAGAGATTTTGGCATTCTTATAGGCATCATTGTAGAGTTCATCGAGTTCATTGAGTTAGAGCTTTCAAAGGGCCCCCACCTCATCCAATCCCTCGTTGAATTATCGAATTGCCCAGTAGGCTTTATGTTCAAGTTTTATCGGGAGGTGGCATGCTCTCCCATAAATTAGCCTATAGGGGGATACTCTTAGCATGGTCTTATAGGCGGTCCTATACTCCCACAAAACATCCACTAACCTCAACGACCAATTCTTACGAGAAGGATTGACTGTTTTCTCTAAGATAACCTTAATCTCTCGGTTAGCTAATTCGACTTGCCCTTGGGTTTGGGGATAGTAGAGGGTTCCTACTTTATGCACTATGCCATATTTCCTCATGATTACAGCCACGAGGCAATTACAAAAGTGGGAACCATCGTCACTAATGACAGCACAAAGCATTCCAAAGCGCGATAAGATATTTTCCTTCAAGAATTTGATCAACACTTGTTGGTCAGTGGTGTGCGTGGAAATGGCCTCAACCCATTTTGAAACATAATCAATTGCCACGAGGATGTAAAGATAGCCAAAGAAGCTAGGAAATGGACTTATGAAGTCTATACCCAAACATCGAAGATTTCAAGGATAATAATGTGGTTAAGAGGCCTCATGTGTGTTCTTAAAAGACTACCTAGCTTTTGGCATCTATTGCAAGCCATGCAAATTTGATGGACATCATTAAACATAGTTAGCCAATATAAATCACATGGCAAAATCTTTGCCATGGTTTTCTTGGAAGAGAAGTGGTCGCGCATTCTCGTGAATGGAAAAACTCAATAACACTCGTGAACTCACTCTTGGCACACACCTTCTAATGATTTGATCGGCATAATACTTGAAAAGGTATGGTTCATCCTAAAAGAAGTTTCGAACTAATCTAAAAAACTTCTTCTTGTCCAAAGAGGACCAATGGGTAGGTATGGCTCCAGTGGCTAAAGAGTTAGCCACTTCGGCATACCAAGGTGAAGATTCATGGGAGAGAGCTTGGCATTGCATTAATTGTTCATCGGGAAATGCTCCTTGATGGGTACATCATCACTAGGTTGAGCTTTCAATGAGAATCGAGATAGATGGTCTGCGACCACATTCTTGAATAATTTCTTATCTCTAATCTCCAAGTTGAACTCTTGAAAAAGGAGAATCCACCTAATCAACTGAGGTTCTACCTCTTGTTTGGAAAGTAAATACTTAAGGGCGGCATGGTCGGTGTAAACTATCACTAAAGAGCCCACCAAGTATGATCAAAATTTATCTAAGGCAAAAACTACGGCTAGCAACTCTTTTTCGGTGGTGGTATATTTGGGGTGGGCATCATTCAAGGTCTTACTTGCATAGTGTATCACATGAGGTTTCTCGTATTTACTTTACCCTAAAATGGCCCGTATGGCATAGTCACTAGCATCGCACATGAGCTCAAAAGGTAGACTCCAATCTGGAAGTTGGATTATTGGAGCCATAGTCAAATGGTTTTTAAGTTAATCAAATGCTAGTTGGCAAGATGGTGTACATTCGAATGGAGCATCTTAAGCCAAGAGGGCACATATGGGGCAGGAAATGGCACTAAATGATTGAATGAACTGTCAATAGAAATCGGTATGCCTAAGGAAGGATCTTACATCCTTGACTTTGCTAGGGGTAGGTAGCTTTTAGATGAGCTTTATCTTAGCCGGATCTACCTCAATACCCCTCCCAAAAATGATGTGTCCTAAAACTATACCTTGTGTCACCATGAAGTGACACTTTTCCCAGTTCAAGATGAGATGACTCTCCTCACACCTTTTTAGCACTTGCTCTAGATGGTCTAGACATTGCTCATAAGTGTCCCCATAGACCGAAAAGTCAACTATGAAGACTTCCAATACCCTCTCTACCGTGTTACTAAGCATGCTCATTATGCATCTTTGGAACATGACAGGAGCATTACAAAGCCCAAAGGGCATCAGCTTCTAACCAAATGTGCCAAAGGGACATGTGAACGTGGTCTTATCTTGGTTTTCCATGGCTATCTCTAGTTGGTTGTATCCGGAATACCCATCCCAAAAGTAATAATAAGCCCTCCCTACTACACGTTTAAGCACTTGGTCTAGGAAAGGAAGGGGGAAATGGTCCTTGCTTGTGACGACATTTAGGCTACGATAGTCATTGCATATACGCCACCGGGTCTGGATTCTAATAGGTATTAACTTATTGTTGTCGTTCTTGACGACTCTCACTCAGGATTTCTTAGGGATAACTTAGGTTGGACTAACCCATCTAAAGTGGGAAAGGGGGTAAATGGTACCTGCATATGAAGTTTAAGAACTTCTCCCTTCACAACTTATTTCATGGTTGGGTTCAATGGCCTTTGCAATTGTCCCACCGGTTTAGCCCCTTCCTCAAGGTAGATTTTATGAGTGCACACTAGAGGGCTAATCATATGTAAGTCAGCAATGGTCTAACCAATGGCTTTTCGATGCCTTTTGAGCGCTACTATCAAACTTCTCTCTTGAGTTGCTAATAAACATGAAGATATAACTATCGGGTATGACTCAACCTCTTCTAAAAATGAGTATTTAAGAGTAGAGGGTAATAGTTTCCTTTCAGGTGTTGGGGCTTTGAGTTCCGAGGGTTGAGATTTTATAGTACTAGGACTTAGGAGTTCAAAAGAAGGGGCCATTGACCTACCACCATGAGAAGTACAACCTTTATACCACTAGCATCCTCACTGACTTGGGTGTCGTCACCCTCTAGACAATCAAGACCCACTAAACATCAATGCCCTCTCTAAAACATCTTCTATGCTTTGTTTTTCGTAATGGCCTTACACAATGGAGTCAATGAGACTCACCCCTCGGATATCCTTATACTCACCCAGTTGCCTCCCCACATTAAAAATGTTTAAATCCCCGGTCATGTTGCCAAAGGACAACTTCAAGAGACCGCCCCTACAATGTATAGTTATGTTGAATGTAGCTAGGAAAGGCCATCCTAGGATAACTGGAATTTGAGTTTAGGTAATCAATTCTGCTATTGGTTGAGTATCTAAAACCACAAAGTCTACCAGAAAGTACAATTTTTCGATTTGCACTAAAATATCCTCCACCACTCCCCTCGGCACCTTGATGGACCTATCGGCTAGTTAGAGTGTTATCCTAGTTAGTTTAAGCTCACCTAACCCCAATTGTTCATACACGGAGTAGGGTAACAAGTTAACACTTGAGCCTAAGTCTAGAAAGGCTCTTTCGATTCTGTGGTTTCCAATGATGCAAGTGACGGTGGGATAATCCGGGTCCTTGTATTTGGGAGGTGTTTTGAATTATACAACCGAATTCACTTCTTATGTAAGGTGGGCACTATCCTTCACATTCAATTTCCTCTTAATGGTGCATAGTTCCTTTAAGAACTTAGTATAAGAGGAGATTTGTTTGATAGCTTCTAGAAAAGGGATGTTAATCTTGACTTGTTTGAAAGTCTCATAGATCTCGGAACTCAAAAGTTGGTTCTTAGGCCTTGCTAGTCTTTGAGGGAAAGGAGCATGCGCCAATGCTTATGCCCTTCCCTCAAGGCTTCCTCGGTCTTGGTTAAGGTTTTTTCTTTCTCTTTCTCACTTTTCTCCTTCCTAGGTCCACTCTCTTCTTCCCTAGAAGTCTCGTCTACCTCACCCCTTGATGAGTCCACAACCCCTTTAGAAGTGTCATCCTTAGCCTTTGGCTCTTTGGGATGAGTGGTTTTGTAAATCACTTTCCCACTCCTTAGGGTGGTTATGGCTTGAACTTGCTTATGGCTAGACAATGGTTGGTTGATGGTCTCACTAGAGTGCACATATCCAATAGGGTTAGGTTGAGGTTGAGCGGGTAGCTTACTCTTCTCGGTAATAGACAAGGCTTGGGTCAAAAATTCAATTAACTCTTTATGTTATTAAGTGTTTGGCCTTGTTGTTGTACTGTTTTGTCTACCCTAGAGTTCATTCCTCCTTGACTATATATGAATTGTAGTTTGGTTAAGCTTGTGGTGGAGGTTACTATGCATCATATTGTTGTTATGAAGGTCTTATTGAGGTGGTGTTTGGCTTTGGCAGGGAATAAGGGGTGGTTGATATTATGAAGGTGACCTTTCATTCCTCAAACTAAAGTTGGGTGATTCTGCCACTTGGGATTGTATGTTGAGGAATAAAGGTTCTCTTGATCTTGACCTTTGTGTGTTGTATGGCTTATTGTATTGGCCAATTGCAGTAACTTGGCTATGCAACACTTCCTTAAAAACTGAGATTGAAGAACAATCACTTGTCCCATGATCAAAATTGTCACACATGGCACAAACTACCTCACTAGTGGGCACACTAGGTACACTATTCCCACTAACCACAACATTGACCTTGGCCATCTCATAAGCCTTTACCTTCCTAGTCAACAACATCAATTTGTTATTAACATCCTCAAGCTCCATCGAAGTTAGTTTTCCTCTGTTTTGCACATTCAATCTAAAGTTGGAATTTTGCGTCCCGATCGTGTCCCAATCCCACGCATTTTTAGCTAAGAAATTAAAGATTCATAGGCCTCATCCGGGGTTTTCTTATAAAACTCCCCATTACACTTTGTCTTAACAAACTTGTAAGCACCCCATTTTTGCCCGCTCGGCAATCTCTAGCCCGACCAGACCTAGTTCTCAAGCATCACAACATATGTAAGCCCAAGACGGGTCTTTCAAACTTCAATCCAATCAACTAGTCACTTCCCGGGCTCACAAGGTCCCACTAGAGCCATAAACACCATCATGCCCTTAGGTAATCCAGGTAACTTCCTGAGATCGAGCGATCTCGGGAACCAACACCCTATCAAATTCTAGACGGTTTACTTTTGGCGCCAGCTAGCCCGCCAATGTAGAATGTCCGTCATTTGGTAGTTCTCCGAGACCAAGCGTTCTCGGAGACCAACACCACCATCACAGGTAGCTTTCTAAGACCAAGCGTTCTTAGGAACTAACACCACCCTACAGGTAGCTCTTTAAGACCAGGCGGTCTCAGGGACTAACACCGTACAGGTAGTTTTCTGAGGCTGGCCAGCCTCGGGAACCAACACCTAGGTCAACATTGGCGTTTGCTAGCTCGACTCGGTGAAAAATGACCAAACCTGCCCCTTGGGCCTCCAGGCACATTTTGAGAAAGTTCAAAATCCCTTAAAACTGTAAGTCCACCCTTCCAAAGTGCTACTAAGTATTTAGGCATAATCCGCATGCCATTCGGTCCAATTCCGGTCCTATTTTGGCTAACTTCGGTCAAAATGATCGTTTTATCCCTGAACGCCCTAACACCATACAAATTTCACCGAACAGTGAAAGACTCTCTTGGGATCATCCCTAAATGACCCGGCATGCTTAACATAACACTCCAATCCATTCCTGACCATTTTTAACCAAACCCGGTCAAAATGACCATCTTGCCCCTAATAACCTGAACACGCCCCAAAACAGCACTGGTCGTAGAATTTTGAACGGCGGGTCTTGTCATACACCCCCGTTTAACCTAAGGAGGACCATACGACACTAGACACCCTCGACTCGATAAAAGTTCCTTGGAGCGTCTTGCAGACATTATGCCAAAATTGCCTTTTTTCCTGATTCCTTGGTTATAACGCACCGTCAAATGACCTGAGAAATGCGTAAACCAAGAAATTCCCGAACGCTGGTTCATAGGTCTTTCCATCGATACGGCTCAATCAGATAGATCGCTTCCCAAAACTCCTCATCACGTGGCTTGAAAACTACTACTTTCAGCAACCCCTGGAGCGTCTCACAAACGCTCCGCCAAGGTTGGCTTTATCTCCAATTCCCTGATAAAATACACCGTCAAACGACTTGAGAAATGAGTAAATTAGAGAATTCCCGAAAGTATTTCCAAATTACTTTCTATCGGTACGGTTCGATCGGAGAGATCGCTTCCTAAAGGCCCCAATCATACGACATAAAAATAGCTACTTTCGAACCCCCACGGAGCCTATCACAGATGCTCCGCAGAGATGCCATTTTATGCATATTTCCCAAGACGATATCTCACACTTCCAAACATTGTTCAAACTTTTCGAAAACACGAAAGTTTAAGAGAAACCCTAGGAGAACTCCGTGGATGCAACCGATTAATCCGAAACCTTCTCGGTTGGCTCAATTATTGAGACAAAGTTTAAACGAACACTCTCAGTGACGGAGTGTATGCTACATGCGTTCAGATTTTGATCAATTCGACCAAAGTTTGATCAACCATCAGGATTTAGCCATTATAATGAGTGCCACGTGGCACTCTGGTAATGGAACAGTACTGACGCATGTGCTACATGCGCCAGGGCCAATTTTGGCTAAGCGGATGTAGCACATGTGCTAGGCTTCTCCCAGATTGCCTATAGATACAAGCCTCCCCCTTTGCATATTCCAAAATTGAAAATTGAAGCAAACCTCTGCAAAAACTGCTCCAGAACCTCAAAATCCTACATACATCCCACCTCTCAAACGCTTAGGCTAGATTCAACCTTCTCCTAACCTATACTTCACCTACACAACCTTCTACACCTTAGAACACCTCCTTCCAGCCCCTCAAGCACACTTAAAGTCCTCCAAGCTCAAGCCAAGACATCTATAGAAGATTGTAAGTGTATTGAAGGCAAAATGTGATATTTCTATTATATTCTTGTCTTCCCCCACTCCTCTTTTCTCCCTCGTAGCCTACTTAAGTTATTTTCTATTTTAATTCCCATCTTTTACCCCCCTTTCTTGCATGCTTGAAGTAAGAAGGCTCTCAGTTTATGCCTAGGAAAAAGTTAGTGAGAGCCACCGTGTAGAGGGATCTCGCACTAGCCTACCTTAAGATGGTATGACCTTGGAGCCCCTTGATTATGTGGTGTAGCCTAAAGCCTTGTATGAATTCATGACCCTCTTGCATATTACTATCTTGTTCATGCCTTGTGTGCTTGGCTTTATTTTCATGTCCATAACCATGTTTTTCAAAGCTTACACTATTCTTATTTACATACTATTTTCAAGCTCCATATTTCCTTCAAAGTAGTTCTAAGAGTTGGTCCCTTGAAAGCTTAGAATGAGGTTCTAGGAAATTGTGCCTTAGAAAATTTTCCCATTAACCCCTAACTCACATTTTTACACCCTTGCATTCCAACTTGCATAAAAATACTTTTCAAACTCTCAAATTTGTAAGGTTGTTATTCTTTCAAGTTTAGTGGTTGGAATGGCCCTATGAAACCCTCTCTCGAGTGGTCTCCCTTTTATATTGGCTATAGGAGCCCTAAATTGTTAGAATAGTTCCCTTCTCTTTTTATTCTTGCACAAAAATGGTTTTCAAATTCTTTGACTTCTAAGGTTTTTACTCTCTCAAGTTTAGTGGTTGGAATGGTCCCACGGAACCCACTCTTGAGTGGTTTCCCTTTTCATTGGCCATAGGAACCTCAACTTGTTAGAATGGTTTCCTTTAAAAATGGCTCTCAAATTCTTCCTTTAAAAAATGGTTTTCAAAAGTTCATTTTCTCCATCCTTGCATCAAAAATGGTTTCTCAAAGGTTGTCATCATTGCGTTGATTTTTGAAATCCTTACTCTTGTTAAGATGAAGGTTACAATGGCCCTAAGAAAACCTTCTTAGGAATGGTTTTCAAACACCAACCATATAAACCATGTCCTTGGCTAGAGTCAAATTTTCATGAAAATGATCTTCAAAAGAGTTGTCTATCAAAGTCCTCTGCATAACATGATTTTTTTTTCTAAAACTCATTTAAAAAATGCATAAAACCAACTTTTAAAACTATCTTCTAATCTAACCCTAGGTTAACTTGGCCCTAGTTATCTAATCCTAGGTTAACTTGATCCTAGTTGTCCAACCCTAGGTTAACCAAACCCAAGTCGGTTAACCCTAGGTCATCTTAACCCTAGGTTAACCAAACCCAAGTCAGTTGACCCTAGGTCACCTTAACCCTAGGTTAACTTGACCCTAGTTATCTAACCCTAAGCTAACTTGACTCTAGTTGTCCAACTCTAGGTTAACCTAACCCAAGTTAGCTAACCCTAGCTCACCTTAACTTTATGTCACTCTTAACCTTAGGCCAACCCAAACTAGGTTAGTATACTTCAAGGTTCTAACTCATGAACCCCTTTTAAATGATCTCTCAATTTAAATCTATTCTCATAACCCTTTTTTCCAAAAGCTTCAACTCTCTTGGAATCTCAAAAACCAACTCCATAACCTTTTCAAATACTCCTACATTCTATCTTTAAAGTATTTCCAAAAATGTTTTCAAGAACTCATAACCTTAAGGTGTCCTTACCCCTTTTATAGTTAAGGATTCCAAGAAAAAGTGATATATCAAGTACAACCATCAAAGTTGTCCATACTAGGGTTCCAAAGCCCTAGATGTTTTCAAAAACCACTTTCGAAAACTTTTCGAAGACAAGTTTAGCAAAACACTCCAAAACCCCACCACCAAGGCTTTCAAAACATGACTTTAAAGCATTTTTAAAATTCTTTTGAGTTATTTCAAAACACTTCCAAAACTCCATCGAATTATTCTAAAAATATTTTAAAATACTTCAAAAAACTTGTTTCAAGAGCATTTTCAAAAACCTTCAAGTTCCATTTCAAAACACTCCACTACCCGATTCAAAATCAAAACTCTGAAGTTCTCTTTTTCCAAAGACCATGAAGTGTCTTCAGACTTTCCAAAGACCTCAAAGTGTCTTCAAACTTTCCAAATGTCCTAATGCACCTATTGTCTATCGAGCCCTTGCCTGAACTACGAATGACCTGATTCTCGCCAAATGAGATACGTAGGCAACCTAAAATGGTGCGGTCATAACTTCTATTTCAACCTCAATCCTCTTTTCAAAAGTTTCTATCAATCCAAAGTTTCTATTTCTAACTCCTTCAAAACTCCCATGCTTTCAAACTCCTTCCAAACTAGCATCAAGCATCATTCATCCAAAAAGTGATGACAAAACCCCGTTTTCAAAACTCTAAAGTGGATATTAAGTGGATAATGGTAACCGGTAATTCTAGTGAGTGAACAAAGGGAGATTAGAAATGTAGGTACCAAAAGGGCAAGGTAGGGTGATGATCTTAGGATATCTTCCCTACACGTAACCAACTCCCGGACATAGATTTCTATTTTCGAATGACCAAAATGGAGTAGCTTTCTAAAAGGGCTTAAAACTTTCAAAAGATTGTTTCAAAAGGTTGCTAAACAACCTATTTTCTCTAAAACCCTCTCTCTCTCTCTCTCTCTCTCTCTCTCTCTCTCTCTCTCTCTCTCTCTCGTTTTTTAAAACTTTTTTCAAAAAACCTAAATTTAATCTTCAGATTAACACTTAGTTTTACGTAACCTAACTCACCTTAATCAAGTTAGGTGGTGACTCCCATTTTTCTAAAAAATCCCTTAGCCAAAACAATTTCAAGTTCAAACCTAGTCGCACTCGTCCTTCTAGGAGGATAAGTTCTAATGACAGAGTTTCATGTTTTACCCGAACCGAAAAGACTCTATATAAAAATCGGGGCACGACAGCTGGCGACTCCACTGGGGACACTTAGAGGGTTAGACCATTGACATGTCCCTTCACCTTTCACTCACCCAAAATCTCCGGTTACTTTGTCCCGTTTTATCCACTCTTCAAAATTTTTCAAGTTTCCAAAGCAAGTCTTATTTTCCAAAACAATTTTCAAATTAGTGTCATCACTTGCATTCATTGCTTACATTCATTCTCTTACATTAATCATCCATTTTACCTTCCATTGAGTTTTTCAAAAAGTTATTAACTCTTTGCAGATTTTTTTTATAGGTGGACCTTTGTTCACATTTTATTTTATGTTTTATTTATTGCCATGTATGTGATGAATGGATAGAATGTTATGTATGTTGTTGGGTCATTTCCTCCATTTTTAAAAATTTCACACACACTTGGTGCGCTCACTTGCATTTGCATCTTGCATATATTACCTGGTTACTACCCTTCTAGATAGAAGGGGGAACAGTATATTGACTGTGGACAGATGTTGTGTCAGTTTCTCAGCCTACGGTCTCTTGATAGTTCCCCCGCTCAAACCACCAACTAAAGATGGAGTTCGCCCTTTCGGGGGTGGACGCCGGAGGTTTGAAGGTTCAGGAACCGAGCTTTTTAGGAAGCATTAGCAAACCCTTAACCTCATGCTCATGTAGCACCCCATGCATAGCCGAACCTCTGCTAAATTTAGGACACATGTGTCAATTTCAAAACCAAGGAGGAAAGGGCGACCGCTTTACTTTCCTTTATTTTCTGTTCAATTCATGCTATTATGCTGCTTAATCATCGTCACTACATTATACATACATCGTTTCGCATCATAACTGCTAATGCATCGAAATTCATTTCAAGATAAGAGTTTCCAAAGTAACTCAAGTCACTGCATCTCCATACATCTAATAAACCCTCAGAGAAAGGCCTAAAGACCTTCTTGCACAAATCAAACCAACCCAAAACTCCTAAGGGTACTAAGAGACCCTAAGGATTCATGGCATGCATCCAAGTCATTTCATAAAGAGAGGGCCCTAATCCCTCTTCGCTCATGGAGATAGAGCTACCAAGAAGATGAAGGGGCAATTCAAATCAAAAGTCTCTCATCAACTCCTATCCAAGAAGGCGAATCTGAAGACTCAAGAATAGTTTAGGATTCTATGATGTAAATATAGAATAGGTGGAAGTCCCAAGAAAAATGTCCCCTCTCCCCATTTTGATGCATTTTTGAAAAATTTCATGTACAAAGAGAATTCATCTCAATACAGTTGTTATTGCTGTCAAATGAATGCATGAATGGATGAATGAACAGGTTCGCACAGGTACAATATTGCATACAGGGGCAACCCCCTATCTCCAAACATGAGCCAACACATCATACCTAGTTCCCCTCAAAAGGCAGGGGCATCCTTAGGTCATGCATTGCATAAATTCTTCCTAATCCAGAAATTAACATATAATCCCTTTGTTTTGTTTTTTTTCTTTATTTTCTATTTCCCCTTTCTTATCTCATCAAAAGACTAGCAATATTTCTGGTCAGACTGCTTGCATTTTAGGTCACCATTGCTCCTAGAAAAGGGAAAAGAGAAACACGAGTGCCCCCTATACTCAAAACACCAATCTTTACCCATCAACAAGTAGCAAAAATGACAAGTGAATGTAACACCCTTGATCAACAAAACAACTCGGTGACACGGGAGGAAGTGAATGAGATGAAGGCAAAAATAGACGAGATGTTTAAGCTCGTGCAACTGATGGCTTTCAAAGGACCTGCTGTGAATCCAACAGACTCGACATTCCACATCAAAGAAACTGAAGCTATCCCCCCAAGGTTCGTCCTACGAACCGATAATGTGGGGAAGAACAAGGAACTCCCCAAAGCAGTGCACATTGAGGAAGGAGAAGAAGCCAACCCTGAAACCATCTTGCTAACTGCCACATCAAAGAAGGAAAGCTTGGACCCTCTTAATCTCAAGATACAAGGCTTAGAAGAGTCCTTGCGTAGCTTACAAGGTTGTGACACCTTCAATGGGACATCTTATGATGAACTATGCTTCTTCCTTGACCACCCAAGGCCACCCAAATTCAAGATGCCCGATTTCCAAAAGTATGATGGAAGTGGAGATCCCGTGGCTCACCTGAAGTTATATGCAGGGGCACTAAGCAGTCATGGGAATGACCCCAAACTCCTGATACAATTGTTTCAACATAGCTTGACCGGGCCCGCCTTACAATGGTTCGCCCATTTGGATTTGAGGAAGATAATAACTTGGAATGAATTGGTCACGACCTTCCAGTCCCAATACCGACACAACGGTGGCCTAACCTTGGATAGGTGTGACTTGATGATGATGACTCGAGGTGAGAAGGAAAGTTTGAAAAGTTATGCTCTGAGATAGAGGGAGGCAGTTGCTCAAGTCAACCCTCCACTACTGGAAAAAGAGTATATGCAGCTGTTTGTGAACACCTTCCAAGGTTTATAATATGAGCGCCTGTGCCTGAGCATCGGAAAGAGTTTTTCTGAGTTGATAATGCAAGGAGAAATGATCGAGAATGGATGAAAAACTGGCAGAATCAAGGACCCCTATGCTAAGATAAGTGAGGGATTCGTAAATGCAGTAAAAAAAGTAACAACTACTCGAAGTACTGGCAAGAAAAAAGGAGAGGTATCTACCATCCTGCCAACGCAATAGCAGCCATACTATCCCCAATATCAAGCTCGACCACCATCGCTTGCTCCTATCGTCAACATCCCTGTTGCTAATGTTCAAGCACCTACTCCTGGACTGGTCGCAACTCGACCATACCTCAACCCTAATAGAAACAATCGGCGAAATCGAGAATTTACTCACTTGGTATGCACTCAAATAAAGGCCTATCACGAACTCCTCAAAGACAAGCACATAAACCCTGTAACCCCGCGGCCATTGCCAAGCCCGCTGCCTCCAACTTTCAACCCTGCCCTTACCTGTGAATATCATTCTGGGGGATAGGGGCATGACATAGAGTCCTACTTCTCCTTGAAGCATAAAATCCAAGACCTCATTGATAACAAGGTCATCAATACCCAAGAGGCAAAACCGGTCCCCGCTCCTAATGTCACCGCAAATCCCTTACCAGACCATACTGTCAACATTATCACAGAAGGAGAGGCAGATCCGAATGGCATCATAGCTGTAGAATATTTTGAGGGTGAGTCAGACACTGAGGAAGAAAATGACTGGGAAGAGGAGCTACCGTTATACCCTATCTATCTTTACAATGCAAATGGAGAGCAAGATCCTCTTGATTGGCCTGTGGAAGAGCCCATGGAAGACATTCCCGCTAATACCGTGCCTGCAAATGATTGGGGAGAAGAATTCCTGCACCCCAGGTATATCGAAGCTGAAGCCCGCCTAAAAGAGGAGCTCTTTGACTATGAGGATATGGGCTGGGGCGACTATGAGCCCAGAATACTGAACCCACCATTCGAATTCAGTGAAGGTGATTTAGATAGCTTGTTTGCTAAAATCAACAAAGAGGAAGCTAGAGAAAAAGCCACCACAAGTCTTGGAGGAAGGCCTGACTACGAAATCCTAAGAAGCTAAGCAAAAGAAAACCGTTCAACTGGAGGAAGGCCATCAAGAATCCCAAGATATGATGTACAACCTTAATAACCCAGCTGGAGAAGGGGAAGGAAAAGGAGACGCCCCCGATTGCATTATGACTACCCGTCTCTACCACTCTGCAACTAATGCGACAATTCGTCCAGCACAACCGAGTGAAGAAGTCAGCAAATGGAGCATGGAGGAGGCAGGCGTGGTCCCGAAGCCCACCTGAAGTAGCGACTGTCAAAGGGATGTTCTTTTCATCAAACTCTATCTTTATTTTCTTGTTAATCCTGTTTTGTCAACCTTGCTTTTTACCTTTTGTTAATCAAGAGCTTGTCATGTATGAAAAATCTTTGAAATGAAAGAAAAGGAATTTGAAGTTTGCATTTATCATCTTTGGTACTTGCCATTTTCTTAGAAATTTCCCCTCTTGTTGTTATGCCTTGACTTGAAAAGGTGGATAGTATGTGCACCCGCATCTATGGGGATCATTCCTGAACCAAAGAGAGGAGACAATAAAGAAAAGAAAGAGAGGAAGCGGATCACAGAAAAATGTGGCACTCAGAGGATGCCATGGCAAAGTAGTCGGCAGTTAGACCCTCGATAGGAAGAGAAGCCTTCATTTCAAATTTCCTAAATAGCGAAGCAATTCCCTTGAACAACCCACTTGAGCCGTACATGATTTTCACTAAAACACCCTAACTAGGAACCACCCCCCACACCGGGGCAAACTCGAGTAACGAACGATTAAGCTAACATTTACTTATCTCAAAGGATGACGCCAAAACTCTAAGACTAAACTTCATAGACCAAGCAATCTTGTCTGAAAGGAAGAGGGGCCATCTATTTTTCTACCATACAGTTAAAAGAATCCCCTTTGAAAAACCCCTTTTGAGCCAAATCGCATTCCTTCAACAAACCTATTCTGGTGATCACCACCCACAATGGGTGAAAGTAAAGGAAGGTGGCGAGAAGAGAGCGTGAGGGGGAAAAAAAGCTTCCTCGTACATTGAAAGAAGGAGGAAACAATACAATATTAAAAAAAAATGGTGTTTGATGGGATGCCCCGAGAATCGAGAGACTATGCAAATAGCCATGCTGGGGCAGAAATCAAAAGAAACGATGAACCCTATATGGGTAAGAGTTTGTACAACAACAACAACCACAAAAAAAAAAAAAAAAAAGAAGAGTAGAGAGAAAGGGACCCAAAGAGGAAGAAACTTGAAAAAGTGATCACCGGTAAACCCCAAGAAGAGTAACACTTTGGGCCTTTAATACCCTTCCTTTTGAAAACCCCATAACCTTGCCACACTATAACCCAAGGAAAAGTCCTCTCAAATCAGAAAAGATTGCTTAGTCCAAACAAGTTCAGAAGAAAATGGCAACATTCGATGAAAAAAAAAAAGAAAGGGTGAACAAAACAGCAAAAGCTTACTCAAGGTGGTTCTGGTTCATCATCACCCCCATTAAGGAGTAGAAAGATTGTTTGAGCCTGAATACCCTTCATTTTTCACCCTTAACTTAGCTTACATTGCGGTCCAAAGTAAAGCCTTCTCGGATTGAGGATGGAAACTACCCACTCCTTTGTCAAGGGCTACTCTAGTGGTTGCCTGGAGAGTTCACTAGACTAAAAGTGAGGTCCCTGAAAGGAAGTCGACCTAGTTCAGATTCTCCCCATTTCAAATAAAAAGAAGAGAGTCGAGTCCGAGAATGGAAACCCTATGATTGGGGCAACTAATATCCCCTCACAACAAGAAATGGGCATAATAAAGAAAGGAATCTACAAGGAGGGAGCAAAAGGCCAAAATGATCAGCTCCCGGTGAATACCCAGAAAATTGGAATCAACTGCTTGGCATGTTTTTATAAAAAGTTATGTGTACCTGTGTGCTTTGTACAACAATACACCTACCTTTTTCATATCTATTTAAAGCTTGCACACACCCACTATTTCTTGTGAGTGTCATGATTTTTGTACTCTTGTGTTTATATTCTTACTCATTATGTTTCCACATGCTTACATCCAATACAAGATTAAAAGGAAAAACCTATCATCATCTCCTGCAAAGAAATAAAGAGATAATAACGATAATATATATAACCATCATACAATCATCATCCGTAAAGGCCAACACACGGCCCCAAAATATAAACAATGATGTCAGTCTAACAAAATAATAACTGTGCTGGTAGGTGAAAAGAGGTGTCTCAAGGAGCATGGTCATCATCCAGGTCAAAGTCACCCACATCTGGAACATATGGAGAAGGCTGGCTGGAATAAGCTTCGGCATCATAAGGGCCTTGACCAAGAAAAAAAACAAAAGAAAGAAGACCTAGCATTAGAACATAGAAGATGCATAAAGAACCTAGAAATGATGAATCATAAATAGCATACCCAGCGAGCCTCCATCAAAGATATCCGGGTGGTTAGAGCCTCCATTTCAGCATGATATTGATCTCGTGCCAAGTAAGCTGCTAAGTACTCCTCCTCGGAAACAAAATCCTGGGCTCAATGCCATAGCTCCACTACCTCATGAATGGCCACCTGCCCTCCAACCACCAGGTCCAGCTGAGTAAAAGTGCCAATAGACCTTGCCCTAAAATGAGCCTCATAGTCCATACCGGGCGGAAGAAGGAAGCGGTCCCCAAGAACCCCGACTATGTAAGGGATCTCCACTCCGGCCCGATAAAATCCAAACATATACTGGGGAAGATCTATAGCAGCACGGAAGTTGGTATGTAGCTGCCACCAATGGCGCTCTCCCAAATACGTCTTCTATGAAAAAGGGCCCCAAAAAGTGACTCGCAACCTGGATAAAAGGATGAGATCCCTCATGCCGGCATACTGAGGGGATCGGCAGTAAGGCGCCCAAGACACGTGTCGATGCCTCAGCAGTTCTAGGTTAGCCCGAAGGGCAACAAAATCTATAAGCAGGGACCGTTGGACTACTTGCTATCTGGCCCATCTCGTGGCCTGTGAGAATGCATCGTCAGCTAGTACCTCTGGTCAGTGAACTGGCTGGTACTCATAACTCCACCATATCAAAAAAGGCCAGGAACCTGTCAAGCTCCCCCAGGCCCCGAATGTCCTCACTCTCATCCCTCGTAAAAAGCTAGCAAAGGTAAAGGCGCCCCAATCTACATAGTCAAGCGCATCCAAGTCTGCTACCAGGCTCACCAAGGGTAAAGGAACCGTCGACTTATTGTTATTGCAGAAGCAACTAAAGATGACGTATAATACCAGCTTGTGCCTTATGATAACCTCATCAGCTGAGGAGGGCTCGAGAGCAAATGCTGTCTCCGCCGAACATAAAAGTGAAGCTGAGAAGCTCGAGCCTGCAATCCCTGGCAAACCCAAGAGGAGACGAGCCTCATCCACAGACACAGGCTGTAAAGAAATTGGGACACCCCTGAAAGACAACCCGTAATCATGGCCCAGTCAACGGGATTAGGCCCCAGCTCATAGCCCACCAAGTGCACAGTCCCAGTCTCCCCGAACCATCTCTCCAATAGCCCAACCACTATCCTGTGATCAAGCCTGTCTGTCTGAAGTCTCATAAAAATGTCAAAGCTAATCCGATAAAGGAAGTCCTGATAGGATGGGCCTGACGCCTGCATGGCTTTCAAGGCTGAAATGTTGGCCCCTCTAAAAGAACTGTGAGTTGATGATGACATCCGACCATAACGTGAGTACAAGCACAAATGGTAAGCCAAATCTCACAGCGGTGGGACGTTAGGGATTACTAACTAGTCATCCATGAAAGAAGTATCCCTTCGACCGTCGCAAATAGATGCCATGCCATAGCCTGTTTGAGGGTCAACAACCAGATCGATGTCATCCTCAGCCCTCTCGTCCGGAGCCACCGAGGGCTGCCCCATCGCAGAACTACCACTGGAGGCCATCCTGCTCGAAGACTGCTGATGCCGTCCTGAGCTGAACCGCTCTTGCTGCTACCCCGAGCAGAACCGCTCCTGCTGGCACTACCGTCCCCAGGCTCGATCCACGGTGCCTTACCATGGCGCCTCCTGGTGTGCTGTCGCGGGCACCCAAAAATAAAACCGATACCCAAAAAAATAAATATGTAATAGTGCAAGTAAGGATAGTTCTCACGGAGAGTGTCTAGCCTAGTTTTATGCTATGTGAACAAGGATGGGGGGTTTGGATATAATGAAAACTATTTTAATAATAACAACTACGAAATAATTTAGATTAAAGTGTTGAAATCAATCAAAAGAGCAAACCTTGGTCTGAGTCAACATCCACCATTAGAATTATATAACTGATGATCGATGCAAGCATATCAATTCACACATTGAATATTCATCGTCGGAATTATTTCCTATCTCTCCTTAGTCGTAGTTAATTAGAAAACAAGCGATCTCATTAACCCTAACTATTAAACAACCCAGGAGAAGCACACAAGGTTTAATCTAGTAGTAGCTTAAAGAATTAGAGAGATCGATGAAACTAAACAACATAAGCACAAGCGGTTGTATTTAATTTGGTCGAACGTTCTTCTTAAGATATAATAATTCCTGATGCAACAAATCATTAAATCTCAGTTGCTTCACAAATTAGAGGAATCAAACAATTACGGATTTGATATCTAATCCAGCAATAGATTGCAACGAATAATAAACTAGTAGGCCTCCTAGTAATTATACAAGACAATCATGAAAATAGGCACAGAAGAACATCCGATACTCAAAGCATAAATTGAATAATAAAAAAAAATTAGATTTCACAGTTTATTATTAATTCCGAGACTTCTGTTTCCTTCGACCAAGATTTAAAATTTAGCCACGCAAGGCCATGAAGAAAACTCAAAGAATAAATCAGAAAAGAAGAGAGAAATGTATGTTTTCTGCTACCTTTTCCTCCTAGAATAATATGAAAAATGCCTACCCTAAAAACAAAACAATCCCAACTTTTATAGGCCTCTGAAAATCTACGGCTACGTCAAGCCGTTCAAACGCCCTTACTACTGTTTGAACGCATCGGACCACCGTTCGAACGGTACGTCGAATGCACTTCGAAAGGAAAAATTGCTCTCTGTATTCTTTGAACGCACTTTGAACCTGAATTTGGCATGAATTCGTTTGACGTACTGTTCGAACACATCTGTAATCATTCAAACGCCTCTTGGACCGTTCGAACGCTCTTTCGATCGCTCCTTCCAATTTAGCATGAATTTGGCCCTTTCAAGCTAGGATTCTCTTCCTTGGCATTCCATAGCACCCTAAATCAAAACATAAGAATAATTTGTATATTTAGGCACCACATAAGTATAAAAGACTAAACATTAAGAGAGAAAAATATATCTATGCATTCTCATCAAATTCCCCCACACTTAACTTTTGCTTGTCCTCTGGCAAAACTCAAATTCACTTTCCCAAAAACAACAAGGTGGCAACAAAGAATAACCAAACTCTTCAAAACTCATAACATATCATGAACAAACATTCTAAAAAACTCACAATTACTTAGCAAGTATTTCCACTCTAAGATGGAGTAAACTGACTATGCAGACCCTCACGGAAATAAACACTCGGCTCTCATGTGTTTAAAGGGTACATGTATCGCTCAAATTTATTCCAATGGAAATGATCTACCATATGCTTGCATGTCTTCTCATTCTCCACCACTAGGACCATATACATAACACGAATCATAAGGACTTTTCAAAGGTTATAATGGGGTTTAGGATCAAGGTGGCAAAAATTTGGGACTGTAGCTCAAAAGCCATTGAAACAATTGGAGCAAAGATGAATCAACTCAAGTTTGAATATATAAGAGATGTAAAGCCAACCACTCTATTCAGCAGCTTCTGTCTTTGTATATATCCCATATAAATAGACCCATTTCTTAAAATTATAGTAGGGATTATGAACATGGACAGTTTGTAACATTAAAAACAATTTCCTCCATCACTTCCCTTCTTCCTTTTTCTTTGTTTTTTTTTCATTTTTTTTTTAAATTGCATCAACAATGGAACTCACAAATTGAGAATGAAAACATGTTCCATTACACCAGCCATAGCCCTACCACAAATTTGGACACCCCCACACTTATTTCTCGCACACCCATCTGTATCGTAATGATGAACAATGCTCCACTAGCTCTACGACTTGGGTAAAGGCATTATTTTTTTTTTCGGGTTTAAAGCTTGCAATGTGGGTTCACAATAACAAAAAAAAAAAAAAAAAAAAAACAACATATAAAGCTTAAAGGGGTTCACAAAGGGAAAAATTCATTACAAGGTAGGCTATTTGGCTTATGTAGCTTATAACAAAGATGGCCTTAATCATGTTCATGCATGCATGTGTCAATATGACCTCGAAGAGAATCAAGGCAAGTTCAGGAGAAACAAAGCCATGGAAGAATATCTCACATGAAAGAAAATAGTGACTGATATGAATGTGTCAGTCTGAAGGCTCAAAATCTCACCGGCATTGGTCTACCAAATCTAGTCACTCCAATCTCAAGTAAAATAACTAGACTAATTAATTCTAAGTTGGAAGATTACTTATTCAATCATGTTATGAATTCTTCAAGCTTAATTGAATCTTGCTCATGACATATGAAAACATAACCTAAATCCCCTCCCCCACACTTAAAACTTATATTGTTCCCAATGTAAAATGAAATGCAAAGAAAGGGCAGAAATAACCAATATATAAATGCAAAAAGAAGGAAAAAAAAATGAACTTCCGTTGGGTTGCCTCCTAAGTAGTGCCTTTGTTTATTGTCGTGGGCTCGACTCAATGCTTCCTTCTTCAATTAGTGTAAATCGGATCCTCAAGGTCCAGTTTCTCTACATTCTCTATTTGGAAACCTTCATAGAATTGCTTAAGTCGATGGCCATTCACCTTGAACATTTTAGAAGTGGCTAAGCTTTGAATCTCAACTGCACCATAAGGAAAAACATTAGTAATGACAAAAGGT
Organism: Euryodendron excelsum; assembly: GCA_033060915.1. Taxonomy (NCBI): domain Eukaryota; kingdom Viridiplantae; phylum Streptophyta; class Magnoliopsida; order Ericales; family Pentaphylacaceae; genus Euryodendron; species Euryodendron excelsum. Next base: position 29,948,680 of record CM065385.1, on the reverse strand, counting down.
CCAATCTGACAAGAACGCAGCTTATCCGAAAACAAACTAAACCGTGACTGGTATAGAAGGACATTTTGACCAACTTGAAATTCCTTTTTAGAGATCATCTTGTCATGAAAAGCCTTCGTCTTTTCCTTGTAAATCCTTGCACTCTCATAGGCATCATTGCGAATTTTCTCTAACTCTTAGAGTTGCAATTTCTTATGTTTTCCACATTCATCTATCTTCATGTTGAAACTCTTGATAGCCCAATAAGCTTTGTGTTCTAACTCAATTGGAAGGTGGCATGGTTTCCCAAATACCAATCGATAAGGTGACATACGAATGGGCGTCTTATATACAGTCCTGTACGCCCATAAAGCATCATCCAGGCGCAAACTCGAGTCTTTTCTACTTGGATTGACCGTCTTTTCAATGATGGATTTGATCTCTCGATTTGACACTTCTGTTTGTCCACTAGTTTACGAATGATATGAAGTTGACACCTTGTGTGCCACATGGTACTTTCTCAGCAAAGTCGCCACAATTCAATTGCAAAAGTGAGTGCCTCGATCATTTATTAGAGCTCTTGGAATTCCAAACCTGGAGAGTATGTTAGACTTGATAAAATTTGTAGTAACTTTAGAATCATCAGTCTTGGTGGCCTTAGCTTCCACCCATTTCGAGACATAATTAATAGCAAGCAAAATATAAACATAATCGAAAGATACAGGGAACGGTCCCATGAAATCAATGCCCCAAACATAAAAAATTTCACAAAATAGTATGGGAGTTTGTGGCATCTCATTCCTTTGGAATATATTACCTGTCTTTTGACAAGGATAGCATGACTTACAAAAAGAATATGAATCTCGAAATAGAGTTGGCCAATAAAAACCACATTCTAGTACTTTTCTCGCCGTTCTCTTAGCTCCAAAGTGACCTCCACAAGCATAGGAATGACAAAAGGTAAGAATAGAAATAATTTCATTTTCAGGAATGCACCTTCTGATCACTTGATCCGCATAATGCTTCCATAAGTATAGGTTATCCCACACATAGTATTTGGCATCACTCTTGATCTGATCTCTTTGAGCCTTAGACAAACCAATAGGTAGTATGTTAGTAACCAAATAATTTACAATATTTGCATACCAAGGTAATGTCACACTCGTGGAGAACAATTGCTCGTCAGGGAATGTTTCCTGCAAATGAAGTTCATCCTCGACATGAGCTAAATGACTCAAATGATCGGCGACACGATTTTTTGTCCCTCTTTTGTCTTTGATCTCCAAATCAAATTCACTTAAGAGAAGTATCCATCTAATTAATCTTGGTTTTGTCTCTTTCTTCGTCATCAAATAACGAAGAGCTGCATGATCAGAGTAAACAATGACTTTAGTGCCAAGTAAATAAGATCGAAACTTTTCTAAAGCAAAAACAACAGCTAAAAGTTCTTTTTCAGTAGTAGTATAATTTCTCTAAGCATCATTCAAAGTTCTTGAAGCATAATAAATGGCATGAGACGATTTTTCAATTCTTTGACCCAAGACAAAGCCTACTGCATAATCATTTGCGTCGCGTATTATCTCGAAAGGAACACTGCAGCCAGGGGGCTGGATAACTAGTGTTGAAGTCAACAGTTCCTTTAGCTTATCAAACACCTTTTTACATGCCTCGTTGAACTAAAAAATTACATCCTTTTGTAGCAATTTGCATAGAGGTAGTGTCATTTTGGAGAAGTCCTTGATGAATCTTTGATAAAAACCTGCATGTCCAAGGAAAGAACGAACTTCCCGTACACTAGTGGGATAAGGTAAATATTGGATAATGTCAACTTTAGCTTTGTCTACCTCAATTCTCCTAGATGAAACAACATGACCTAAAACTATACCTTGTTTAACCATAAAATGACATTTTTCAGAATTTAGCACAAGGTTAGTTTCTATGCATCTTTGAAGGACAAGTGTAAGGTTATGCAAACAATTATCAAAGGAGTCTCCATAAACTATGAAATCATCCATAAAAACTTCTATGATATGTTCAATATAATTTGAAAATATGCTAACCATACACCTTTGGAAAGTGGCGGGGGCGTTGCAAAGGCCAAAAGGCATGTAAAAGTTGTCTTTTCTTGATCCTCTAGCGCAATTGCAATCTGAAAATAAACTGAATAACCATCAAGGAAACAATAGTAAGAATGACCAGCTAACCTTTCAAGCATTTGATCAATAAAAGGGAAAGGGAAGTGGTCTTTGCGGCTTACAGCATTTAATTTTCTATAATCTATACAAACCCGCCACCCATTCTGAACACGGGTAGGCACTAACTCAACATTCTGATTTTTCACAACAGTTATTTCAGTCTTTTTAGGAACCATTTGAACCGGGCTAACCCAATTGCTATCTGAAATAGGATAAATCATTCCAACTTCAAGAAGTTTAAGAATCTCCTTCTTTACTACATCCATCAAGGGCAGGTTCAATCTTCTTTGTAGTTGACGAGAAGGTTTTACTCCATCTTCAAGTAAGATACGATGCATGCATGTAGGCGGGCTAATTCCTTTAATATCCACAATTGTCCAACTAATAGCCGTCTTATGCTCCTTTAGGAACTGCACAAGTTTTTCTTCTTGCAACGCACAAAGTTTACTAGAGATGATCACTGGTAACGTTCCTTTGTCTCCAAGGAACATGTACTTGAGGTGTCTGGGGAGAGGCTTCAAATCTGGACTAGGGGCCTGCAAAACAGAGGGTAAAGGCCTCTCGTTAGAAACTGATAACGTAACATAAGAAATGTTACCTGACTGCTGTAACTTCAATAAATCATTCAATACTGCAACAGTTTCCTGCAACTCAGTACTAAAGGCTAATTCTTCATTCTCTTCCTCAAGATGCTTACTAATAGCGACTTCCAATACATCTTTTCTATTAAGTTCAAAAACTTCATGTGCTAAAGAATCAATCACATCAATAGAATAAACAGTATTATCATCACAAGGGTATTTCATGGCATCATAAATATTAAACTTAACAATTTCACCATCAAATTACATGGTCAGTGTGCCACTATGAACGTCCATCTTAGTCTTAGATGTATTTCAGAATGGTTTTCCTAACAAAATAGGGGCGTTTTGGTCACCATTTTTCATATCAAGCACATAAAAATCAGCAAGAAAAACCAAATTATTGACTTGTACAAGAACAACCTCAATTACACCCTTAGGATAAGTATTAGATCTATCAGTCAATTGAATCACAACACCAGTTTTATTCAAAGGTCCAAGTTTGAAAGAAGCATATATAGAATATGGCATGACATTAATAGAAGCTCCTAAATCTATCATGGCCTTCTCAAATTTAGTGTTACCTATCATACAAGGAATAGTAAACATACCTGGATCCTTGCACTTTGCAGAGATTTTTCTTTGAATAACTGCATAAACATTCTCCCCTACTCTCACCTTCTCACATCCCTTAAGTTTCTATTTCCTCTTAATTGTACACAATTCTTTAAGGAATTTAGCATAACGAGGTACTTGTTTAATAGCATCTAAAAGTGGCATATTTACCTCGCATCTATGAAAGGTCTTATATAAATATTTATTTTTCTCATCTTTTCTAGATTCTGCTAAAGCCCGAGGAAAAGGAGGTACATGTTTATAATTAGAAAAAGGCGAAAACTTACGCTTAGGTACGTCATTATCATTGGGAACGTCCTCGTCTGCTATGACATTTTTCTCCTTTTCTTGGTTCGACGATACAGGGGCTGCCTTTACTGGAATCTCAACCTCTTTACCACTTCTTAAGACGATTGCACTTGCATTTTCTCTTGGATTTACTACCATTTGAGAGGCTAATTTTCCAGAAATTTGGGCTTCTAGCCGACTAATTGCGGTTGCCATTTGGCTCATCTGATTGTCCAGACTTTGAATACTGGCCCTCACCTCTTGTTGAAATTATTTCGTCTCCTATTGAAATTGCAAAGTGTTAGTGGCAAGAGACCTAACAATATCTTCTAAAGACATGCCAGAATTAGAAGTTTGACCCGATTGTTGTCTAGAGGGGTATGACTGCTTATATTGCTGGTAACTTAGGTGGTTTTGAGTCACGAGCTGATTTACTTGTGGATTCCCCTAACTAAGATTGGGGTGATCCCTCCATCCCGAGTTATACGTGCTTGAATAGGGATTATACTTTTTTTGCGGCTGTCTAGGAAAACAACTGTAAGCACCCCTTTTTTGACCGCTCGGCAGTCTACACTCCGTTTAGACTTGTTTTCAAGTCATTGTGGGCGTATTCCAACCAAAACCAACTTTCAAAGTCCAAATCTCGTTTGTCCATTGCCTCGCAGGCCCAGATAGAGGCAAAATGATCAAAATGCCCTTAGAGGCATTGTCCTTTCCTTTCCGATTCCAATCCCTCTCTCGAGACAATTTATTCCTCGAGACGGTTCCAATCTAGGCACGTCTTTTCGGAGACGGTAAGACCCCTTTCCAATCCCTCTCTCGAGACAGTTTATTCCTCGAGACTGTTCCAATCCAGGCACGTCTTTTCAGAGACGGTAAGACCCCTTTCCAACCCCTCTCTCGAGACAGTTTATTCCTCGAGACGGTTCTAATCCAGGCACGTCTTTTCGAAGACGGTAAGACCCCTTTCCAACCCCTCTTTCGTGACAGTTTATTCCTCGAGACGGTTCCAATCCAGGCACGTCTTTTCAAAGACAGTAAGACCCCTTTCCAATCCCTCTCTCGAGACAGTTTATTCCTCTAGACGGTTCTAATCCAGGCATGTCTTTTCGAAGACGGTAAGACCCCTTTCCAACCCCTCTCTCGTGACAGTTTATTCCTCGAGACGGTTCCAATCCAGGCACGTCTTTTCGGAGATGGTAAGACCCCTTTCCAATGCCTCTCTCGAGACAGTTTATTTCTCGAGATGGTTCGAATCCAAGCACGTCTTTTCGGAGACGGTAAGACTCCTTTCCAACCCCTCTCTCGAGATAGTTTATTCCCCGAGAAGGTTCCAATCCAGGCACGTCTTTTCAAAGACGGTAAGACCCCTTTCCAACCCCTCTCTCGAGATAGTTTATTCCTCGAGACGGTTCCAATCTAGGCACGTCTTTTCGGAGACGGTAAGACCCCTTTCCAATCCCACTCTCGAGACAGTTTATTCCTCGAGACGGTTCCAAATCAGGCACATCTTTTCGAAGACGGTAAGTCCCCTTTCCAATCCCTCTCTCTCGAGAGTTTATTCCTCGAGATGGTCCGAGTAGCGAAACTACTCACAAAACCGTTAGAGTAGTGGAAATACTCACAAATAGGTCGATATAGGGAATTGCCAACAAACCCCTGTGTCACAACGACAGCCATTAGAGTGGCAGAAACACTCAAAACCCAGGTCAACACTAGTGTCTGTTAGCACACTTCGGTGAAAAATGACCAAACTACCCTTTGGACCTTTTCCGAGAATTTTCGGTCAAGATCACCATTTTGCCCCTAGGCATCCAAATGCCCTAGGAACCACACCGGCTCTGGGTATCAAATCGGTAATCTCCTGAAATTACTTTTTATAGTATTCTCAATCCTCCTTTACCTTTCCGGATCATTCCAGGTCAGTTCCGGCCAACCCGGTACAAAATGACCGTTTTGCCCCTAGTGGGCCGATCTCCTTTTTCGACCACACCGGCTTTGGGTATCAAACCGGCAACCTTTGGGAATATTCTAAATAATGTTTCTAAATCCCAAGTCTTCTTCTGGGATAGTCCAAGTCCGTCCCGGCAGTTTCCCGATCCAATTGACCGTTTTGCCCCTAAAGGCCCGACCAATCTTTCCGACCAATCTTATCCTCATTTCTCAAGTCAAATACCTCTAGGACATCATTTTAAGTGTTCATGCTCTTTTCTGGCCTTCCGGGTCATTCCCGGCTCCTTCAAATCATTCCCGGACTTTCCGAAGTCACTCCTAGTGAAGCCAGGCTAAAAATTGCATGGTAGTCACTAGTACAAGTGCCCAAATCTAGTTAAAGATACATTGCTTGCCGACCTTAAATATTTCCTAAATGGCTGGCGCCACTAGTAGTGGCACCAAGCCAAAAATTGGCTTGGCGCCACTCCTAGTGGCGCCAGTGTTGTCCAACCTCTATACATACAGAGCCTCTTCCAACGTGAAAGGGGTCCGCAAACTCAAGCCAAAAATCACATAATTCAATATACAGAGCTCGAGCACCTCCTAAACCCTAGCTTTCCCTAGGTTTTCCAAACCCTAGCCACCACACACAAACCCTAGCCTCCTATACACTCATACACACCCTCATACACTCATACACTAACCTTCAACCCTCCTTTGAAGACTTGAAGAGTTGCAATCTGAAGTTTTAAGATTGAAGGCGGCTCTTGAAGATTGAAGATGAAGATCAAGACGAAGACCGAAGAAAGCAAGGCGCGCAAAATAAACAAGAGACAAGGTAGGTTCTCCATTTAAATTTCCGCACTTCCCCCTCTCTCTTCTCTCTCCTTACCCACTTGGGTTTTCTTTATTTTAATCCCCCATCTCTTTCCCCCTTTTTTTTTGCATGCTTGAAACAAGAGGATTCCCGGTCCATGTGTAGGATTGGGCTATTGGAGAGTTACCGTGTCGGGGGCTTTCTTCTAGTCTAACCAGAGACCACGTGGGTCCGGCCCCCTTGATTATGTGGTGAAGCCTTAGCCTTGTATGTTCACGACCCCAAAATTGCATTGTGCATATCATGATCTTGCATCTTCCAAAATTCGTTTTCAAACTCGTTTTCAAACTTGTTTTCAAAATTGCATCAAAATCTCTTTTTCAAAAATTTGTTTTCAAAACTACAATTCTAGAGTGATTCTAGCCTTTCCATGGCTAGGGTTGCTTTAGGAAAGTGTTACATTAAAAGTGACTTTTATGGTCTATATTTTCAAATCTTATTATTTTCCAAAACCACTTTTTTTTAAAGTGGTTCTAGCCTTCTTATGGCTAGAATCGCTTTAGGGAAGTGAGGCGTTTTTATACCTTCTAAAAACTCTTTTTCCAAATCCCTCCTCCTAAAAATCTCTTTGCTAACGTGCTTTCCAAAAAGTTCCTCTTTTAAAAGTTGTTTTCTAAAAACTCTTTACAAAAATTAATTTTTCAAAACCTCCTTTTTCAATTCCTTTCCAAAATACTCTCCCTAAAATCTACTTTCCAAAAACGCTCTCTAAAAATCTTTCTAAAAAACTTTCTTTCCAAAATCTTTTTTCTAAAAACTCCCCTCTAGGATTTTCCTCCTAAAATCTTCGTTTCCAAAAGCATATTTTCCAAAAACTCCTTCTCTTTTAAAATCTTTTTCCAAAAATTCCATCTTCAAATTCTCTTTCCAAAAACTCCTCCCTAGAATTCCCTTCTAGAAAACCTTCGTTTCCAAAAACGCACTTTCCAAAAATCCTCTTTCCTTAGAGCCCAAGTCAAGCCCTAAAACCCACAATTAGGAAACCCTAATTTTCTTTCCAAAAACATGATTTTCAAACTTTGCCCCAAACCTAGGTTTTCAAAACCTCTTGTTTTCTATGTCAATACTATGTACATTTCCAAAACCTCTTTCCTACGTCAAAATTCTACACTTTCAAAACTAGGGTTTCTAGAATTTCTCTTTCCAAATCCTTGCCAAATCGAATCTTCTCTTTAGGAAACTAAATCAAATCTTCCAGCTTCGGAAATTAGATCCCGCTCTCCGTTTTTGGAAACAAAATCAAACCTTTGCTTTTAGAAACCAAATTCAATCCCTTCCTAATCCAAATCTTTCCTGATTCACATCCTTCCTAATCTTTTCATTTCCTAAACCTTAAGTTTCCAAAACTTGAACATAAAAATCTTTCCTAAAATTCTAAAATTCAACCATTTCCTAATTCTACCCTCTTTTCAAAACTTAACTTTTCAAACCTAAGTTTTCAAACCTTTCCTAAATTCAAACTTTTCCTAATTTCAAGATTTTCTAAAACTAAAACTCTAGAACTTTCTAAATTCTAAACTTTCTAAATTTCAAATCTTTCTAAGTCCAAAACTTTTTTTTATTTTCAAGACTTCCTTGTTTTCTAAACTTTCCAAATTTAAAACTTCCCTTTTTCAAAACATTCCAAAATTCAAAACTTTCCAAATTCTAAACTTTTCTTAAACTAAACTTTCCTAATTCAAAACATTTCTAAATTCAATACTTTCCTATTTCAAAACTTTCTTAAAGTGAAAACTTTCCTAAACCTAAAACTTTCCCAATTCAAAACTTTCTTAATTTGAAACTTTCCAAAAATGAAACTTTCCTAATTCAAAGCTTTCCTAATTTGAAACTTTCTTAATTTGAACATTTCCTAAATCCAATCCTTCATAATCTCCTAAATCTTCCAAGCTGAGTCAAATCTTTCCTAAGTCTCTTCTCTTTCCTAAGTCTAGGTTTCCTAAACCTTCGTCTTTTCAAAATAAGTCTAAATCTCTCTCTTCCAAGTTCTATCTTTTCAAATCAAAATTCAATCTTTTCAATTCCAAAATTCCAAATTCCAATTTTGAATCCTCTGTTCAAAGTTCAATCTCTCAATCTTCCAATTCAATCTCCTTCTTCAAATCGACTCTTCTATTTTCAATCGGACTCCGGTCCGAACTACGGCTGACCTGATTCCTCCAAAAGGATACGTAGGCAACCCTCATGGGTGCGGTCACAATTTCTTTCAAATTTCAAATTCCTCCATATTTTCCAAATTTCAAATTCCAAAATCTTTTCAAATCTCCAATCTATTTTCGAATTTCCAATTTCAAATTTTTATTTTCAATCTTCAATTTTGATTTCCAAAATCTTGTTTCCAAATTCAAACTTCCATCTCTTTCTTTTCAAATCAAATCAAATTCTTTTCAAATCTATTTCTAAATCAACTCTCTTCTATTGCACTTGCATATCATGCATCATGTTAGTTTCCTTTCAAACATTCTTTTTCAAAGTGGATAGGATTGAACAATAGTTAGTCGAAGACTCTCATAGGTGAATCTAGGGTAGATTGACATGTAGGTACCGAAAGGGTGGGGTAGGGTGATGGCTTAGTGCGTTTTCCCGACACGTATCCAACCTCCGAACCTAGATCACTGTTTTCGAAAGACCAAAAAGGAGTTATTTTTCAAAAAAGGGCTAAATGTTTTTCAAAGGTTGCCAAACAACCCGTTTTCTTAAAAACCCTCTCTTGAGGAGATATTTTCAAAATCATTTTTCAAAAACCCTAAGTGTAGTTTTCAGATTATGCTTAGTTTTTCGATGACCTAACTCACCTTAATCAAGTTAGGTGGCGACTCCAAATGTTTTTCTAAAAGCCCTTATTTCAAACCAATTTTTCAATTCAAACCTAGTCGCACTCATTCTTTTAGGAGGGTGAGTTCTAACGAGAGAGTACAATATTTTTTCCGCTTGTGTATGTATTCCTCGAGTGCGAAAAATCTGGGCGCGACAGCTGGCGACTCCACTGGGGACACTTAGAGGGTTAGGCCGTAGTCATGTCTCTTTACCCTTCACCCATCTAGAGTCTTCAATTAACTTGGTTCAATCCTATTCACTCTAAATTTTCAAAATCAAATTTTCAAAATTGTTTTCAAAAGACGTGCATTTATTCATATTATCTTGTATTATGTTTGTCATCCACATACTAACACTTGCATCTTTGTTTTGTAGGTACACATTTTGTTTAAATTTTACTAATTGCTATGCATGAATGTGATGAACAGGATGAATGGGAGTTGTTGGGCTCTTTCCTCCACTTTTAAAAATCACACACACACTGCATGTGCACTTGCATTCTGTATACTTGCATACCCTGATATGTCCTTTCTAGTTAGAAAAGGGGAACGGTATATTGGTTGTGGGTAAGATGTTGTGCCAGTTTCTTCGCCTATGGCCTCTTGATGGTTCCCCCGCTCGAATCACCAACCGATCATGGCACCACCTCGGGGAGTGGGCCTAGGTTTGAAGATCTGGGGACCGAGCCTTTTTAGGACACATTAGTCAACCCTCAACCTCATACTCATATAGACACCATGCATAGCCGAACCTCTGCCGGATTTAAGACACGAGCACCGTTTTCAAAACCACGAAGGAAAGGGCAACTGCTCTTACTTTCATTTATACCTGTCTATTCCTGTTGTTATACTAACTGTTTTCATACTATTATAATGCCTGTTTAATTGCTCATGCATGCACGTTTATTTTGCTATTGCATTCCCTCTCCTTATACTCTTTGCATATCCATGTTCATGCATTCAATATTCCATGTCAAGATAAGAGTTCCAAGTAACTCGAGTCATTGCATTCTCATGCATATGATCGACCCATTGAGAGGGACACCAAGGTCACTCTCCCTTGCATTAAACCTACCCAAACCCTAAGGGTTCTCACGTAACCCTAAGGACTCATGGCATGCATCTCAATTCATTCCATAAGAGGGGCCCCAACTCCTCTATGCTCACGGAGATAGGGTTGCCAAGAAGGTAAGGGGCAATCAATCAACAAGGTCTCTCAGTGACCTCCTCGACATCAATTCCAACGAAGGCGGACCCGAAGACTCAAGAGTAGTTTAGATAAGTGGAAGTCCAAAGGAAAATGTTCCTTCTCCCCTTATTAAAATGTATTTCAATTTCTTTTGTACCTTAAATTCAATGTATTTCTTCACTTTTATGAATGAATGGATGACTGAAGGTTCCTACCTGACGGTAAGGTGTCTGCATACAGGGGCAAATCCCCTATCTCCAAAAGTGAGCCAATACATCATGTTAGTTTCCCTCATTGAGAGGGGCACCTTAGAGCATGCATTGCATAAAGATTTGTCAAGGTCAAACACTGACTCTTTCCTTTTGTTGGTTTACGGTACCTTCCTTCGTTCCCCAGTCTTACAAGCATGGAATTGCTTACTTTTGATACCTTAACTCAATTACTAGCAGAGGCAAGAGGAGTCAAGCATAAGATGACCAAAATGGAAGACATACTTTCCTCACTCTTATCCCACACAACCCGTGAGCAAGCAGAGTCCTCGCAGGCCCAAACCCATGATGGACGAAAAAGGATGAAGAAGGAAGACCATGACTATGCCGCCACCATTGCCTACCAACGACCTCCCCAGGCCGAGGGCCTTGCTCGAATGCTTTCCAAACCAACCCCTAACCAAACACGAGGATTATATGATCTTTCCTTCGGATATCAACCCAACCCTTTTGGCCTTGCCACCGAAAATTGTTCCATTTTGAAACATAGAACCCGAAGCCCTTTCAATTCCTGAACCATCAACCCAGCTGTAACCTCACCAAAACTTGGTCCCCAATCATCAAAAACATCTGCAATACCTCCTCGGACTAGGCGAACAAGTGGGAAAAAGCGAACGTTTACAAAACTCGTGTGCTCACAGACCGTGACTTATTTTGGCCTCTTAGCACCTGGATATCTGAAACATGTACCTGCGCGACCCCAGCCCTATCCTCTGCCATATTACTTCAAATCTGCAGCAAGCTGTAAGTATCATTCGGATAGCCAAGGACATGATACTGAAGATTGTTTGGCCCTCAAGCATAAGATTCAAGACCTGATAGATAACAAGACCATTGAGGTACGACCTGCAAATCCTTCTCCGAACGGCTTTGCAAACCCTCCACTGGACCATACTATCAACATCGTTACAAAGTTTGGTAACAATAAGGTTTGTTTTGCTGCATGCTAAGAGATATATTACAAGCACGGGGAGAAAATGGAACGCGAAGATGCCTGGTCACGGTATAACCCCGATGAGATGCCGACCCCCGAAGACAAACTCGCATACGAATCTGTGAAGAAAATTGACGAGGAACTGTCCAAACTTCGTAACAAAAATCTCCCAATGTGTACATCTGAGGAGCATCAAGCCCCAACTGGAGGCCAGAGCAGAAAACCCCGGGCACGACCTATCAAGCTGGACGAATACGAGTCACCCAAGTGGTTTGTTAGAGAAACTCCGGAGCAAACAAATGAAGGCAAGACAGTCAAGAAAGCGGACAATTACATCATCACCGCCAACTCACTTGGAGCTTCGGGAGAAGCATCTACCTATCCTGCCTTGGCTGAAAATTTCAACTGTGGATGGAATGCAGACGAGGGCATAGGCCCAAGACCTCACTAGAAATGGGTTCCTTGCACAAGCGTACAAGAGAGGGGTGTTTTCACCCACTTTCTTTCTATCCCTTTTACTTCTTGTTTTTAAATTAATGCTTACATTTTTCTTATTGCTTAAGAACTTGATGCTTTCCGTAAACATAATAATAGTAATCAAATGACAATCTTTTATTCCATTGTTGTTGTCTTGTCTTCCCTTGGGAATGATGACTACTCTCTATGAAAGGGGCATGGTTTATCTTATGGAATGATCCAACTTGAAGGGATGATAGCATGAGTTAACCACTCGCCAAATGATCAGCCTTCCACAGAGAGAGAGAATAAGGATGAGTGAGGATACTACCTAAAGGCAGCACTTACAGGACTCCGAAGCTAAGCGATGTGTGGCCAGTTTATCAAAATGAAGAGGAGCCATCTTTCATTTCCCCACATATAAAGAGCAAATAACTAAATAAATGAACAAATGTGCTCATATTCCCTTTGCTTAACCCTTAGTGCCTTGCGGAAAGCGAAAATTTTCTTTGTCAACCTTGATCCAAGACTGTCCTCCCCACACTAGGGCAGACAATAGTTGAGAACTCTAGGAGTGGTGTCCACCTCTATCATGCTAGGATAGTGTTGAAAACTCTATGGATCAAGCAATCTAATTCAAAGTGAAGAGAGGCCCTCATTTCATTTCCCCACACAGTCAAAAGCAACCCCTTGCCAAACCTGTTGAGCCACTTATCCTTTCTTAACAAAACCCCAACCTAGGGATCACCGCCCACACTGGGTATATTGAATTACCAAGGAAAAGGTTTAAGGGAAAAGGGTTAAAGAATTGTTTCGTTTCATAAAAAGAACAGAAAAGAAATAAAAAGAAAAAGCAAAGGAAAAGAGTTGCCAAGGGGGAAGAGGCCAAAAAAAACAAAACTTTAATGAAAGGCCTGAAGAAAATCATGATTGAGTCATCTACAAAAGTGTGATAAGAAAGTCAAATGAGAAGAAAGTCATGTCTATCTCAAAAAGTATAGAGAAAGGGTGAAAGAACAAGGTTATTTTCACCCTGAGAAATATATGGTCAAAAGTAAGAAGGAAATTTAAAGATGATCCTAGGTTACGAAGAAACCCAGTAGAAACAATAGGTTCGAGCCTTTACCCTTTTCTTGCAAAACCCCGAAACCATGGCCTACATTACAACCCTATTAAAGTCCCCTCTGATTGAAATCAGATTGCTTGATCTAAATGAGCTGCCAATGCTAAAGAAGGATGCTAATCCTACTGAAAAGTAGTCAACGATGGTATGGATCCAAACCCTATCGAAAACAACATCGAATTTGAGCCTACATATCCTGTTGTTTCTAAAACCCCATAACCTAGCCTACATTACGGTCCTAAACAAAGTCTTCTCGGATTTAAATGACTGGCCACTTATCGCTCTGCCAAAGGTCAGGTAAGTTGTTGCTAAAACCCCGAGAGTCGAGAGTCTCAGCCCAATAACCCCATACACTAACCTTAAGATAGAAAGTGGGAGGCGATCAAGAGGTTGAGAAAGGTGCGAAGTGCTATCATCCAATCAAGGTAGGGTTGAGCCAGAGGAGAGGCTAAATCCCCAAAGAGGAAGGAGTTACCATTCCCAAGACTACAAGTCTAATAGCACCTTATGTCATTCTATTAACATATTTCTAACCTGTGCATATGTGTAAAAAAAAAAAAAAAGGGAAAAACTCAGCATGACCTTTGCACACATAGGATGTAACTCCCTATAGAAATAGAAGTCACCAACATCAACTCGTGTAATAGAGACATAACATCATCATACATCACATGCATTTGATCATATGCCTAGCTATAAAAATCATAAATGTATCTGTTTGTCCATGCATCTAAGTACCATAAATATCCATTTTTGTACAAAATATCAAAATAAAACTGTCTAACATAAATACAACTCAGGGGCCAGGGGCAAAAGAAGATCAAGGTCTCTACAAGGGGCATCTATCACAGGTCGAAGTCGATGTCATCTGGATCAAAATCCCCGAAGCCCGACATCGGAGGAGGTGGATAACTACTCAAAGCACCGCCATCCTGTAGGGAAGATAGAACCAGAATCAGCTGCATACAAAAGAAACTAAGCAATAGCAGAGCAAGAAGAAGTAAGGAAAGAATAACATACCCCCCCACCGCCTATCTGAGATAACCGAGCCGTCAGGGAAGCTACCTCGGCCTGGTACTGATCTCGCTCCATCTGGTACTGATCTCTCTGGTCTCTCACAGCAATAAACTCGGCCTGGGGTACATATCCTCCAACATGATGCCACAAGTCGACCACCTCCTAGCCAACAGCGTATCCGCCAACTACTACCTCAAATCGGGTGAAGGCACCAACCGAATGAGCCCCAAAGTGTGCAGCGTAGTTTGTATCCGGGGGAAGCAAGAACTCGGCACCCGGCTGATGCTCCTGGTAGGGGATAGGCACTCCTGCCACCAGGGCTCCAAACATATACTCTGACAAAGCTCCTGCTGATCGGAACTCCTCATGAAACTGCCGCCAGTGTCGCTTTCCAAGATAGGACTCTCAGGTGTCATCATTGAGAAAAGTAGCTCTCGACAAGGATAATGGGACCAGGTACCGGATTGTCTCGTAATGGACTGATCCAATGAAGGGCCGCCAGGTCACATCCCTCGCCTCAATCAGCTCCAGGTTAGCCCGGAGTGTCACAAAGTCAGTAATCTCCGATCGCTGGACCACCGGTCACGAGCCCACCTCAAAGCGCGAGGATCGAGATCATCCTTAACAACTGCAGGGCGACGAACAGGAAGGTACTCGTAGCTCCACCAGACGAGGAAAGGCCAGAAGCTAGTCATGCTGCCCCAGCGAGAAGAAGTCCGAACCCGCATCGATCGAAGAAAGCAGCCAAAAGAAAAGGACCCCCAGTCCAGCTTAGATAAGGCTCGAAGATCGGCTACTATGCTAACCAAACGACACGGCACGAGTGACTTGTTGTTGTTGCAGAAGTAGCTAAAGATGATATACAACACAAGTCGTCGTCTCATGATGTCTCGCTTGGCAGGCGATGGCTCAGTAGCAAAAGTACGCTCATCCTGACTAATCCACGAGATTGGGAAGGTAGAACGCTCAGGATGAGGCAAGTCTAACAGCAAACAGGCCTCGTCCCTACTGATTGGGTGCAGGGTGATCCGCCGGCCGACAAAGGAGAGTCCTGTAATAATCGCCCAGTCTAAAGGAGTAGGACCTAACTCGAAGTCGACAAAATGAAAGGTCTCGGTCTCCCCGAACCACCTCTCAACAAGCGCCAGTACTAAATGCCGGTTCAGGCGGTTAGCTTGTAATCCCATGAAAGCGCCAAATCCGATCTCCGCCAAGAAGGCACGATATGATGGGGCAGCCCACTGCATGGTCACAAAAACCTGATGAACAGCCCCTCTGAAAGCTGTATGTACCCGTGGAGGAGGCAAATGCTGTCTAGAATACACGTTGGGGTGATAGGCAAGATCACCGAGTGGTGGGACGTCCGGTATCTACAGGTCTCCCAAGTCGGCATCCGGTTGCCTATGCCTGGAAGAAGCTCTCCCATAACCAGTCACCTGATCCTCAGGGCCCGGTACCTCCTCCTCAGCATCAATCTCCTCGACAAGGGCCTGCTCAACCGGAGGAAAAAGGGTCGACAGGTAGCCTACTCCCCTGCCCACTCTGACTAGATAAAGATCGTTCGGTAGATCGTCAACTACCTCTAGATCGACTAAAGCCGCCAGTAGAATCTGTCCGGGCCGCCTTCCCCGAACGGTGCCTCCTCTCAGAACCGTCATCACCCGCATCTGTCATCCTGAAAAGGTAAGCCAAGGTAAGTGATGTTAATATACCATCCATGCAGTTTAAATAACAATAAAATAAAATAAACAACTAACACAAACAAAACAAATAAAGGATTTCAAATGACAAAATAAATTTCCTACATGCACATCTTGATTTTCCAACTTCAAATCAAATCTCAAGGGTTTTCCGTTTTTTCTTCCAAAAAGATTTTATTTCTAAAACTTTAACCAAATCTTTTCCTAATTTCTAAAAAATTTCGGCAGAGTCCCGTTTAAGAATGGCCCCTACAACACCCATGACATCAACACAAAATACAAAATGTACACTTTCCAACATAACAATCACATAACAACGGCCCTCATGCACGTTTTTCAATTTTTCAAAATTTTCAAAACACATGTTTTATTTTTCCAATAAATCCATGGTTTTCAAAAATGCCTCAAAATTCTTCAAAATTCTTTCAAATATCTTCCAAAAATATTCCTACCTTTTTCAAATTTCTAACTCTAAAAATCCCATCAATTTCCTGAGTTTTCTCATTTTTCTAAATTTTCTAAGTATTTTCCTATTTTTCAAAAAATAAAAAATTCACTGAGTTTTCAAAAAATCACGAAACTTCATGCGGTTGTTAAACATATTTTTCTAAGGCACATTGCACAAAAATATAGCCAGAAAACCCAATGCCCAAGTCTGTGGGAACAAATTTCCTATTCCTGCAGAAAACCCTCTTTGCATAATCATGAAAGATCATTCAAATTCAATCAAACAACCATCAAAGTGTAAAAACAACATCACCAAAGTGTTCAAAGCATATCAAAACATCAATTTTCACTATTCACATGATTCAAACGAAGTTCTACACATCAAAATCAACAAAATTTGAAAACTCACATTTTGGAAGTTCTCCGGCGAAATCTTCTCTTCCGGCGACTTTTGCGGTGACGTGGTCTCCTTCCGGCAATCACTCGTGGTCTCCAAGAGGTGCTCCTTTCAAGGTTCAAGTCAAGTCTCACGCAGAATCTCTCAGATTTGCAGAATTTCTCCAAAATGCCGTGGCTGTTCGAACCAGAAATTTTCTGGTTTTAACTCTAAGCCTAGCGCCACTAGCAGAGGCGCCAGGCATTTTCTGCAAGTGGCGCCAGTTGCAAAATCTGGGCAGTTTTGCCCTTTTTCCAGCCCAAACTCATTTTCGAAGGCCTTTTTGGCCCGTTATCCGTTTTCGACCCCCGTTGTCGAAAGATTTCCAATATCCGTCCCTTTGACTGCCTCGCAGTCAACATGGGACTCTTACTCTTATCGTTTTCTGTCTTCGACAAGCAAAGACAGAAAAAGAGGGGCAGCTGTAAGCACTCTATTTTTGACCGCTCGGCAATCTACACTCCGTCCAGACTTGTTTTCAAGTCATTGTGGGCGTATTCCAACCAAAACCAACTTTCAAAGTCCAAATCCCATTTGTCCATCGCCTCGCGGGCCCACCAGGCCCAAATAGAGGCAAAATAACCAAAATTCCCTTAAGGGCATTGTCCTTTCCTTTCCGATTCCAATCCCTCTCTCGAGATAGTTTATTCCTCGAGACGGTTCCAATCCAGACACGTCTTTTCGGAGACGGTAAGACCCCTTTCCAACCCCTCTCTCGAGACAGTTTATTCCTCGAGACGGTTCCAATCCAGGCACGTCTTTTCGAAGACGGTAAGACCCCTTTCCGACCCTTTTCCAACCCCTCTCTCGAGATAGTTTATTCCTCGAGACGGTTCCAATCCAGGCACGTCTTTTCGGAGATGGTAAGACCCCTTTCTAACCCCTCTCTCGAGACAGTTTATTCCTCGAGACGGTTCTAATCCAGCCACGTCTTTTTAAAGACGGTAAGACCCCTTTCCTACCCCTCTCTCGAGACAGTTTATTCCTCGAGACGGTTCCAATCCAAGCACATCTTTTCGGAGACGGTAAGACCCCTTTCCAATCCCACTCTCGAGACAGTTCCAAATCAGGCACGTCTTTTCAAAGACAATAAGTTCCCTTTCCAATTCCTCTCTCGAGATAGTTTATTCCTCGAGATGGTCCGAGTAGCGAAACTATTCACAAAACCATTAGAGTAGCGAAAATACTCACAAATAGGTTAATATAGGGAATTGCCAACAAACCCCTGTGTCACGACGACCGCCGTCAGAGTGGCGAAAACACTCAAAACCCAGGTCAACACCAGTGTCTGTTAGCCCACTTCGGTGAAAAATGACCAAACTGCCTTTTGGACATTTTCCGAGACTTTCCGGTCAAGATGACCATTTTGCCCCTAGGCATCCAAACGCCCTGGGAACCACACCGGCTCTAGGTATCAAACCGGTAATCTCCAGAGATTACTTTTTATAGTATTCTCAATCCTCCTCTACCTTTCCGGATCATTCCGAGTCAGTTCCGGCCAACCTGGTACAAAATGACCGTTTTGCCCCTGGTGGTCCGGTCTCCTTTTTCGGCTACACCGGCTCTGGGTATCAAACCAGTAACCTTCTGAGACTGCTTTTTATAGTATTCTCAACCTTCCTTTACCTTTCCGGATCGTTCCGAGTGAGTTCCGGCCAACCCGGTACAAAATGATCGTTTTGCCCCTGGTGGGCTGGTCTCCTTTTTCGACCACACCGGCTCTGGGTATCAAACCAGTAACCTTCTAAGACTAATTTTTATAGTATTCTCAACCTTCCTTTACTCCGAGTCAGTTCCGGCCAAACTGGTACAAAATGACCGTTTTGCCCCTGGTGGGCTGGTCTCCTTTTCCGACCACATCGGCTCTGGGTATCAAACCGGAAACCTTTGGGAACATTCTAAATAATGTTTCAAATCCTAAGTCTTCTTCCGGGACACTCCAAGTCCGTCCCGGCAGTTTTCCGGTCCGATTGACCGTTTTGCCCCTAAAGACCCGGCCAATCTTTTCGACCCAACTAATCCTCATTTCTCAAGTCAAATACCTCCAGGACATTATTTTAAGTGTTCCTGCTCTTTTCCGGCCTTCCGGATCATTCCCGGCTCCTTCAAATCATTCCTGGACTTTCCGGAGTCACTCCTAGTGAAGCCAGGCTAAAAATTGCATGGTAGTCACTAGTACAAGCGCCCAAATCTAGTGGCACCAGTGTTGTCCAACCTCTATAAATACAGAGCCTCTTCTAACGTGAAAGGGGTCCGCAAACTAAAGCCAAAAATCATATAATTCGATATACAGAGCTCGAGCACCTCCTAAACCCTAGCTTTCCCTAGGTTTTTCAAACCCTAGCCACCATACACAAACCCTAGCCTCCTATACACTTATACACACCCTCATATACTCATACACTAACCTTCAACCCTCCTTTGAAGACTTGAAGAGTTGCAATCTGAAGTTTGAAGGTTGAAGGCGGCTCTTGAAGATTGAAGACAAAGATCAAGACGATGACCGAAGAAAGCAAGGCGCGCAAAATAAACAAGATACAACGTAGGTTCTCCATTTAAATTTCCGCACTTCCCCCCTCTCTCTTCTCTCTCCTAACCCACTTGGGTTTTCTCTATTTTAATTCCCCATCTCTTTCCCCCCCTTTCTTTGCATGCTTGAAACAAGGGGATTCCCGGTCCATGTGTAGGATTGGGCTATTGGAAAGTCACCGTGTCGGGGGCTTTCTTCTAGTCTAACCAGAGACCACATGGGTCTGGCCCCCTTGATTATGTGGTGAAGCCTTAGCCTTGTATGTTCATGACCCCAAAATTGCATTGTGCATATCATGATCTTGCATCTTCCAAAATTCGTTTTCAAACTCGTTTTCAAAATCGTTTTTAAACTTGTTTTCAAAATTGCATCAAAATCTCTTTTTCAAAAACTTGTTTTCAAAATCACAATTCTAGGGTGATTCTAGCCTTTCTATGGCTAGGGTTACTTTAGGAAAGTGTTACATTAAAAGTGACTTTTATAGTCTATATTTTCAAATCTTATTGTTTTCCAAAACCACTTTTTTTTAAAGTGGTTCTAGCCTTCTTATGGCTAGAATCGCTTTAGGGAAGTGAGGCGTTTTTATACCTTCTAAAAACTCTTTTTCCAAATCCCTCCTCCTAAAAATCTCTTTTCTAACGTGCTTTCCAAAAAGTTCCTCTTTCAAAAGTTGTTTTCTAAAAACTCTTTACAAAAATCAATTTTTCAAAACCTTCTTTTTCAACTCCTTTCCAAAATACTCTCCCCAAAATCTACTTTCCAAAAGCGCTCCCTAAAAATCTTTCTAAAAAACTTTCTTTCCAAAATCTTTCTTCTAGAAACTCCCTTCTAGGATTTTCCTCCTAAAATCTTCATTTCCAAAAGCATACTTTCCAAAAACTCCTTCTCTTTTAAAATCTTTTTTCAAAAATTCCATCTTCAAATTCACTTTTCAAAAACGCCTCCCTTGGATTTCCTTTTAGAAAACCTTCGTTTCCAAAAACGCACTTTCCAAAAATCCTCTTTCCTTAGAGCCCAAGTTAAGCCCTAGAACCCACAATTAGGAAACCCTAATTTTCTTTCCAAAAACATGATTTCAAACTTTGCCCCAAACCTAGGTTTCCAAAATCTCTTATTTTCTATATCAAAACTATGTACATTTCCAAAACCTCTTTCCTACGTCAAAATTCTACACTTTCAAAACGAGGGTTTCTAGAATTTCCTTTTCCAAATCCTTGCCAAATCGAATCTTCCCTTTAGGAAACTAAATCAAATCTTCCCGCTTAGGAAACTAGATCCCGCCTTCCGTTTTTGGAAACAAAATCAAATCTTTGCTTTTAGAAACCAAATCCAATCCCTTCCTAATCCAAATCTTTCCTAATTCACATCCTTCCTAATCTTTGCATTTCCTAAACCTTAAATTTCCAAAACTTGAACATAAAAATCTTTCCTAAAATTCTAAAATTCAACCCTTTTCTAATTCTACCATCTTTTCAAATCTTAACTTTTCAAACCTAGGTTTTCAAACCTTTCCTAATTTCAAGATTTTCTAAAACTAAAACTCTGGAACTTTCTAAATCCTAAACTTTCTAAATTTCAAATCTTTCCAAGTCCAAAACTTTCTAAACTCAAAACTTTTTTTTATTTTCAAGACTTCCTTGTTTTCTAAACTTTCCAAATTCAAAACTTCCCTTTTTCAAAACATTCCAAAATTCAAAACTTTCTTAACTTGAAATTTTCCAAATTCTAAACCTTTCTTAAACTAAACTTTCCGAATTCAAAACATTTCTAAATTCAATACTTTCCTATTTCAA